>NC_024132.1:4922117-4937363 GCF_000346735.1 Prunus mume
TTCGGCATAGTATAGCCGACCGGCTACACTATTTTTAAATTTTTTAAGAAATAGTATAGCCGTTCGGCTATACGCGTTTTACAAAAAAAAGAGTATAGCTGCCATACTCGTTTTCTATCACCGAAGCATTTTGTTCTCCTCTCTCTTCATCAACACTCTCTACTAAACTCTTTTTTTTTATCAGACCAAAAAAACTTCTTGATCTTTCTCTCATTTTGTTCTCCTCAGCAGCACCTCCTGTAGCGTGAACAATTTTCTCTTAATCAATCGCTGATTCTCATTCTCCTTCTTTTTGTTGTTAGAGTTTGATAATTTGTTAATTAAGTTATGTTAACCCGTTATTATTTCTCATAACACATTTCCATCACAACAACCACCATTACCTGATAGAGAGAGAATGAATGTCTATTCTGAATGAAGCGAGAGAACCAAAGCATCAAGATAGATTTCTCTTTTTCTTCAACACAAACTACAAACCTAACCAGTGAACTTAGAAAAGAGAGGTCCCCTTCCCCTTCTTTTCTCTACCACCTCTTGATTGGCTGTTGGGCAGTAAGGCTATCATTTCCTTTCTTGTATTGGTGACATTGTGTAAGGTGTGCTTGGGAGCGTTCACCATGGTGACGACTACCTTGTCTAGAGATGATTAGCAGAGAACGGTTAGGGAAGTGAGAGAGGAGAGAGAAAGAAAAATATTTTGTGATAGAAATTTACCTTTTTCCAAAAAATAGAGAGAGGAGAGAGAAAAATATTTTAATTTATTTTTCATGTTAAAAGTCATGTCAGATTTAATCTCATTCATTAAAAGTGGAGTAATCTAATGGCTCAAAAATTGTGTCAAAACTTGTGTAAAAAATATGGTGCCATGGATCCGGCCCCTATATATATATATATATATATATATATATATATAGGGGCCGGATCCATGGCACCATATTTTTTACACAAGTTTTGACACAATTTTTGGACCATTAGATTACTCCACTTTTAATGAATGAGATTAAATCTGACATGACTTTTAACATGAAAAATAAATTAAAATATTTTTCTCTCTCCTCTCTCTATTTTTTGGAAAAAGGTAAATTTCTATCACAAAATATTTTTCTTTCTCTCTCCTCTCTCACTTCCCTAACCGTTCTCTGCTAATCATCTCTAGACAAGGTAGTCGTCACCATGGTGAACGCTCCCAAGCACACCTTACACAATGTCACCAATACAAGAAAGGAAATGATAGCCTTACTGCCCAACAGCCAATCAAGAGGTGGTAGAGAAAAGAAGGGGAAGGGGACCTCTCTTTTCTAAGTTCACTGGTTAGGTTTGTAGTTTGTGTTGAAGAAAAAGAGAAATCTATCTTGATGCTTTGGTTCTCTCGCTTCATTCAGAATAGACATTCATTCTCTCTCTATCAGGTAATGGTGGTTGTTGTGATGGAAATGTGTTATGAGAAATAATAACGGGTTAACATAACTTAATTAACAAATTATCAAACTCTAACAACAAAAAGAAGGAGAACGAGAACGAGCGATTGATTAAGAGAAAAATGTTCATGCTACACAAGGGATTTCAAATCTTTTGGGAAAGAATGAGATAAAGATCAAGAAGTTTTTTGGTCTGATAAAAGAAAGAGTTTAGCCGAGAGTGTTGATGAAGAGAAATAGGAGAGAGAAAAAAAAAATTGTGACCGAAATTTACCTCTTCGAGAAAATAGAGAGAGGAGAGAGAAAAACATTTTAATTTATTTTTCATGTTAAAAAGTTATGTCGTATTTAATCTCATCCTTTAAAAGTGGACTAATCTAATGGCTCAAAAATTGTGTCAAAAATATGGTGCCACATATCCACCCCCACATATATATAAACCCAAGTTAAGTGAAAGATGGAAAAAATAATTATCTATTATCATTGTAAGAACTTTAAAAAAAATGAAGTATGGGATAAAATATGAGTTTATTAATATGGCAGTTGTATAACTATATCTTTATATTTATGGGGGAAAAAAAAGAGAAATATGAAGTTATGAACAAAGAAAAAAATGGAGACATAAACATATAGACAAATGTAAATAGAGAACTATGAAAAAAATGGAAACATAGAAAGAAAAAAAAAAGAATTGACAAAAAAATCCATATAAAAAAAGACAAAATAAAGTAGGCCTATTTAAGCCCAGCTTGGCCCGATGGGCTTTTCAAGCCTGGCTCATGAGATGAGCTTGGGCTTTGAATTTTCTATAAAAAAAACCCAGCTTGTTATTTTCTATCTCCTCTTTAAAGCCCGACCCGACCCAGTCCAAGTCCATTAAATTTGGGCTAGGATAGCCCAGCTCGGCCTACCCAAACGTAGTTGCACGCACTGACATCCCCCAAGACGATGAAGCCCTAATCCCCAAATTAAACCCAAATCGTCGATTCCTCTATAGAGTACAGAAAAAATAACAGAAAAAATAAGGGAGTTTCACTAAAACACCAAAAATGAGGGTTGAAATTATAAAAAAACCCAAGCACTATTTAAACATATAAACACACCCAAAACCCATCATTACACACACTCAAAACCCATTTATAAACACACCCAAAAAGTTGACTTTGGGGTTGATTTTGGGTGTGTTTCTATGTTTAAATAGTGCTTGGGTTTTTTTATAAATACATGTCTAGGATTGGGTTTATTTATAAATTTGTAAAAAAATAACTTCTCTGTCCATTGCCAAAAGCCTTTGATTCATGTGGATAGCAAAGGTAAACCATTGCCAAAAGCCTTTGATTCATGTGGATAGCAGAGGTAAATGGAATTGAATCTTGAAAGTTTGAGTTGCATTTTCAACTTCATTTCACACCTGCATTTTCAACTATACTTCTCTCATTTCAAAATGTAAAGGTTTACAATTTCATTACAGATAGGGCATAACTTACATTTCATTACAATGTTAGCATACAAACACCTTTTGCAAAACAATCACTAAGACAGAGCCTAAAATTCTAGTTCTAGCCTAAAATTTTTATTAGGTACATGCTTTTTCGGGCCCCCACCAAACAACACCAACAAAAGCACCACTATTGTCGCCACTTTTCTTTGCAACTCCTCATGCTTTTTCACATTTCTCAGCAACCTAGGAATAACAGTCCTCGACCTTTCACACATTCGGGGATCAATCCACTGAAAGAAGTTGCACCCTTGTTCTCTCTGTATATTACATCAAACTCAGATCCACAACAAAAAAAAAAAAAACAAAAAAAAAACGAAGAGAAATTCAAAAGGACAAAACTTAGGTCTCTTACCCCGTGCTTCACACATCCAAAGAAATGTCTCCCAAGGTTCTGTCCAGGAAGTGAACTCCTGAGCTCGTTTACCACAACAATACTTCAGAGCCTCCATCTTTGAATCAATTGGAAAAAAAATGGAGGTGATGAAATTAGGGATTCGACAATTTTGGGTCTCAGAGACCTTTTATTTTGTTTGAACGGCTCAAGTCAAAAGGTGACCTTTTAAATGCTCCACATCGACATCTCCATCTTATCACTTAATGAGGTTCCTGACAGACTGAGTGACAAATGGTGTTTTATGAAAGGATTCACTAAGTTACTGGCCAAACGGGTCAACAAAGGTTGGGTATGAGTTTGTAATGAACCCTATAGGTTGGGGGGGTTTACTGTAGTTGAGGCTAATTTTTTCTTAACCTACAAAACATAGTTTAATTACCTCCAATAGCCCAATTAACAATGGAAATCCTTGATACGTAAGAACTTTACATTTGTATTGTTTAATATAAACCTACAACAAGTTGTAGTACATACTGCATGGTTTGTGAAATTCTGTGTACCATGGTGCAAACATTGTAAGTATTTGGGGTCATTGTGGGAGGACCTGGGGAAGGTAATGGAAGGCAAAGATGAAATAGGGATTGGGGTAGTTGATTGCTGTACAAGTAAACCAGTATGTTCAAAAGTTGACATTGTTATTCTATGATGAAGAAGAAGTTGCAAAATATCAGGGGCCGAGCCAAGGGAGGGATGTTGAATCACTTAAGAATTGTCTTAGAAAAAGCTGAAGAGGCAGCTACAAGGGCATAGCTTGACTATCAGAATTCTTGCGAAAAAACACTTTGAAGAACACGATCATACCATCATGGTGAATAGTCTCTTTACCATGTGGTTGGCATTTCCTAACTATTATGCTTTTCTTTACTAAAAAAAGAAGAAAAAACTTAAATCTTCACCACTTAAAAAGTTTCTAACACGCATGGGCGGGTTGCAAATCCTGTAACAAACTTTCAACTTGTAATGACAGCATAACTGACATAAAGAGCAATGTCATCATCAATATGAATGAAGACATGAGGGGAAGCAGAAGCAGTAGGTATATATAGAATTATAGATAGTATCTCTTTTCTGCTTCTACCATTGTTTCTTCAATCTAAGTTTTCACTGACCTTCTTAAGGTCGATTCGTATTGTTCTTCTTTCTTACCATAAATGGATATGAGCGGATGAAATTTGTTTTATGAAATTCCACTGCTCATAATCTTTCATTATGTGTTATAAGCAACAAGAAATTTGTTTCCATAACATATGTTGCGATGCACCAAGCAGTCTATGCTTCATTAGATTCATCACACTCTTTGCCAACTAGTGCAGTTACCTGTTCCTCAAATCTAAAAGCAAATTACAGCTTACATTCATACTGTAGCTGGTCCCTTCCTGTTGATGCCTTTTTCATACAAGTATTAATATCATGTGCAGTTTCTTGTTCAAATCCCACTTAAGCCTTTCCCTTTTCTGGTTTTGAAGAATATTCACATATTTGAGCAACAGGAAATCACTGGAGATTTGAAGGTTATAAATTTTGTTGTTAAAGATTATCTCTATCCTAGATGTTGGAAATTTTATATTATTTAATAATATTTAATTTCTATAGTGAATGAAAAATAAGTGTTGTGTCTGAATATTTGTTTTGCACTTGGTTATCCTTTAAAGTGCAGTTGTTAATAATTAAACAGTGGGATTCAAATGATCAAGTGATCTTGTTTCCATAGAGTTGTGTATATAACATTTCAAATGAAAAGCTACTTATGTTTCAACAAGAGGGGTAATGAGTTTTATATAAACCAAACACCCTCACCTACTTGAGATAGAATGAAGAGAGTTCTTACCCGTGAAAAATAAAGAGTATCCCTAATACTCTATTGTTAAATTCTTCCTAGTTTTTTCTTGAGAGTACAAATATATAATTGGTTCGCCAGAGTCTTAAATTGAAGTGCTTCAATTTAGGATTATCGATGGTTGAATTCTCGAAGATGGACGCCTATAGAACTACGAACACAAGGGTAAGGGCAAAATCTGTCTTTAGGACATTGCAATTCTTGTAAGCCTCAATAGCTAGGGTTGTCAGTATTTCTACACATTTGTGTTCGTTGATTTACATTAATTCCATGTAAATTTGTTGTATATTTGATGATTACAATTTTGTTGAGAATTATTATAATTTAAATTCATATTTGTTATTGTCCTGTCAACAATCTAAAGATAGAATTCTTATTGAACAATGAGAAAAATGAATATGTGGAAGACAGAGAATTGATCCAATTGAATTGGGCTAGTTGATGATATGTTGGGTGCTGTATATCAAGTATACAATAGCATAGGGGAGCCATTGTGTTTCATTCGCAAATAAGATCCATGCATGTTATCTTTTAAATCTTTTGTTGAACGCATGGCTTTGATCTTGTTCTTGCGTGAACAGATTTAAGCGTTAATTGGTATGTCTTGCATATGCTGGTTGGCATGACTGTTTTGTCCACCCGTCCAACTTAGGAATGTTTGCTTTTTATCAATCTCGTTCTCTCTAGTAATACTAAATTCTATTACTGCACACATTATTTGTCATAGGGAATTGCATGCTGAGTTGGAGTGTTCTTGATAATTACTTCACTTTCAAACAACACTTTACATGAAGAATACTACCACCTCTTTTACTGCTACACTCATAAATCTTTGTTTGAAACTGTTGTTCTGATTGGAAAAAAGATTACAAAATCACATCCTGCATTTTTGTTACAACAAGTAAGAAATAATCTTAGTCTCTCTCATTCATTCATAGTTAATAAAATACGGAATGGGTTATTCGGCAAAATTTTGCCACATTACAACTTAAAAGTTCAGCCACTATATTATACTTTAATATATATTATTTATATATTTTAATATATATATTATTTTTATTCAATAATATGTGAAAATTATGTGTATAATACCTAAATTTTGTGTGTCTTACTGAAATTTTTGTAAAATATGTGTATTAAACATGAAAAATACGTACGTACTTGTATAATGCGAGTATTGTACGTTTGCTTTTTAAAAAACGTGAACTTTACCGAGTCTTTAAGACGTTTGCAGAACATGGATGTATTATTGAAAAATACATACATATGTGTATAATACATTATTGAATATGAAAGTGCTAAAATTTTCATATGGGTAATAACTTTGGAAAAGTAAAAAATCAAAAGGGGACAACAAAGACTCGAGTAATGGCCTAATAGTAATGGATAATACTCTAAACAATTTTTATCGATAAATGAAAATCGGGGAAAAAATGGATCCCGCTATATATAGAAAGATTCATATTGGGTTTTGTATACCAAAAACACTTATTTCATTGTCTTTATAAATATATTGGATGCATGTACTTGCTATGTACCTATTCACCCAATAATCTTTTTTCTTTTTTGGGATATAATTAATTTATTTTTGTGCCCTATAAATCCAACCATTTAAAATGGGTCGGCAATTGATAAAATTGTAGCACTTTTGGTTCAAAGATGTCTTGGATAAGAGTTGGAGCACAGAGCAGAGCTTTGGTCATCATATTTGGCATTCTCTGCTTGCTTTTACAAAGTGAAGAAGCCCACCATGGAACTGAATACGTAGTGGCAGATAACAAAGGTTGGGACCTGTATCCTGAGGCATCCAATTGGGGGAAAGACAAGCACTTCACGGCTGGAGATGTCTTGGGTAAGATTTATCCTCTTATTATAATCTATTCTTCAAAGAAAATTTTAATTGAACTCATCATGTTCAACTAATTTGATCCTTCAATCAAAATTTAAGGTGATATTCCAGTTTTGGTTATAAGTTATTTTATCACGTAGCCAAATCTTAAGGTGCATTCCAACTTTGAGTAATACTTCTATTAGTTTTGTTTTGAGAGAGTCACTTAGCTGCTTCTACATTAGCACGTTTCGCCTTATATATCTTAAAATGATGCATCTTCATGGTATTGGGATCCTCGTGATATCATTCAAGATGTACTAGTAACTGATTTCTTGTAATGTTTCTTTGGTTTAGAACTGTTATGAAAAAAGTTTGTCCAAAAGAAAAAAGTTTAACCTGAAAAATACACGGTGTAGAATAATTCATATGTTTGGAACTATTTGCATAACATTTGTTTTTTGTTTAAAGTACAGTTTTCAAATATAGCAACCCATTATTTAGCATGGCGGCTGTGGATGCAAAAGGGTACCAAAGTTGTAGTGCAAAAAGCCATCTTAAGAAGTTATACAACTCTGGGGACGATCATGTGGTGTTAAAGAAGGGTCAAAACTACTTTATTTGTAATGTTACAGATTACTGTGGATATGGAATGAGAATTGCTGTTCATGCAGAGTGATTCATCTAGCTATATATATGCTTGTTGTTATAGTAGTTTGTCTTTGCAATAAAGAGTTTCTAGGAAGGAAATGTTGCAATATTAATCTTTTGTATGTTATTTTTCTAAATTTAACCATTTCTTCTTCCTCCTTCCCCTTGCTTCCTCTCTATCTCACACTCCATCCCAGATGATTTATTTATTTTCTTAAAACCAAGTTGACATAATGGAAATTGCATTAAGGGGATTGGCACAGAAGTTGTCGTACAAGATGGACAACTTGTTGTTTTGCCAAGGCCTCCCGTAGACATGTCTTTAATTAGGGGCAGAGCTAGAATTTTAAGTTTACGGACCAAATATAAAGTGCAAGCATTAAGTAGATTGATTTTTACATATTGAAAGAGTCTGATACCACAACTTTCTTCTTTTGAAAAACACATCATCTACAATATCTAAACATTGGGGTTGGTAATTGATAAGATTGTTGTAGCACTTATGGTTCAAAGATGTCTGGGACAAGAGTTGGAACACATAACAGAGCTTTGGTCATTATATTTGGTCTTCTCTGCTTACTTTTACAAAATGAAGAAGCCCATGAAACTGAATATGTAGTTGGAGATGAAAAAGGTTGGGACATGCATACTGAGATATGCAATTGGGGGAAGATTTATTCTTTGATTATAATCTATTCTTCAAAAGAAAATTTTAATTGAACTCATCATGTTTAACTAATTTGATCCTTCAATCAAAATTTGAGGTTATATTCCAATTTTGGTTATAATTTATTTTATCATGTAATCAAATTTTAAGGTACACTGCAACTTTGAGTAATATTTCCCCTTTTTTTTTTGTTTTTTTGTTTTTTTTTTCTCGATAGGCCAACTTAGCCACTCATAGATTAGCTTGTTTCGCCTTATCTTTAAATGATACATCATTATGTTATTGAGTGTTGGCGTGACTTATGAATATTGACTTACTTTCCTTACACACCAAGAATTCCTATTATAATTGTAATTGATTTACTTTAATTGTTGATTTCCTACTGTAAATAGATTTAGGAATTTATTATTTACTTGCCCATTTAAGTTTCGTTGTATTATAAATATGATCTCCTACCAGGAGAAGAATATATAGAAAATTCCCACAAATAAATATTCTCTCATAGTTTTCATATTTTAGCATGGTATTAGAGCAGCGATCTTGGGATTGGTGACTCTAGTTTCTAAACCCTAGCCGCCACCATGGGGGTGGATGACTTTTCTAATCCTCATGGCAGTAGCACCACTGCTTTCTCATCTCCTTCTCAACCAACATAGCTGAGTTGAGTGCCCAGGTGGTTCAACTAATGCAGATGCAGACTCCGACCTCGAACTCGATCCTAAATCAGGATCCTACTAAGATGACCTCGACCTCGACTTAGATGACGACCCCGACCTCGAACTCGAATTAGACGACGACCTTGAACCCAAATCAGACAACGATTTGGACGATGATTACCTATGAAGCTTCCGTTGCACATATTGGCATAAAGTTGGATGACACCAACTATGCTCTATGGTCCCAAGTTATCAAGTTGTATATCTCTGGCAAAGACAAATTGGGATATATTAATGGCGATCTTCCACAACCTCCTTCGATCCCTCCAACGTTTCCTCGCTGGCGCATCGAGAACTTTATTATAAAGGGATGGCTCATCAATTCTCTGGAGCAGAGCTTGATTGGCAATTTCATTCGTTTTTCGATGGCAAAAGCAGCGTGGGATGCAATTACCACAACTTGCTATGATGACACTGACACCTATCAGGTTTATGATATGAAACAACGTGTCTCCCGTATGCGACAAGCTGGCGGCTTCATTAAAACCTATTACAATACTCTCCAAAGCTTATGGAGAGAGATTGATTTCCGTCATCCAAATATGATGGAGTATGAAAGTGATATCAAGCGGTATAATGATATTCTGCAGGAAGATCGAGTTTACATATTTTTGGATGGCCTTGATAATCGTCTTGATAAGGCCCGAAGTGATGTTCTTCACATGACTTCATTCCCTACTGTGGACCAAGCTTATGCTTATGTTCGCCGTGAAGATGTTCGACAAGCAGTGATGATGGGTTCATCTGCACCCACTGGAGCTGGCTTAGCGGCCAAGAGTGCGCCTCTATCAGGTCTCCCTACTCGTGCCAGACAGCCCCATAATTCCTCTACTGCAGCACACCTTCAGATCCAGTCATATGCTACTGCTGCTGGTGCGCTACCTCCTAAAACCATCCCACATTCTTGTCCCACGCCTCCAACTGATGGAAGTGGTTGCACCCACTGTGGCAACCCCAAACATACCCGTGACACCTGTTTTAAGCTGAATGGTTATCCTGATTGATGGGAGAACTCCAATTAGCCTTGTTCCTGCAGGTAGACCCTACTGATAGTCTTGCGCTTCCGGATGTCTCAGGTAACTGCGGTTATGTATTTCATACTTCTGATCTATGAGATACTACTAGTTGGATAATTGATTCTGGCACCACTGATCATATGACCTTTGATCCGAATGATTTTTTGCACACTACTACACCCCACCGCACAAGTATTGCCAATGCGAATAGAGTTACCTATCCTGTGACAGAGGCCGGCATTGTCGCCCTTTCACCTTCTCTGTCCCTTTCTAATACTCTACTTGTTCCATCTTTGTCCAATAAATTAATGTCTGTGAGCCAGGTGTAGGGGACTTTTTCTTCCTGCAGCTATAATGGGCTGGGATACTGTAAAGGGCAGACTGAGGAGACTGTCCCCTTTGTTTGGGTTCGAAAATTAAGCCCCAAAAATACTTCGAAAGGGCAGCAAAGCCTTAGGAAATATTTTGGTTACCTTCATCAACCAAAACAATGGCTGCTTACAGGTGGTTTTGGCATGCTTACAAATAATCTTTTTAGCTCAGCGTGAGTGGCATGTGGCATGGGAGCAAAATCAACATGAGTTCAGCACCTAGAGAGAATTTAGGCTTGCTTTATGAGAAAAGGAAGTGTTAAGGTAAGAAATGAGATGTTTTGTGAGGGATTTGGCTAAGGAAAGAGAAAATGAAGAGCAGAGTTCTTCTGGCAGCTGCCAGAATAACAAAATGGAGAAGAAGATGAACAGTGCACGAGGTTGCTGGGTTTTTGCAAGTTAGAGAGAAGGCTTGCTCTCTGAATATGAGTTGCCTCTGTTAGGTAGGGGAAACCTCAATTTATAGCCGCTGGAAACCACCATTTTTAAGAAACCTTAATGACTTCTACCCATTTTGGCTAAGCTTTTTCCTCCTTTCTCCTCATCTTATTTGACTTCCCTATCTTGGCAAAAATTGCCTCTGTCTATTTGCACGAATTCAGGAAATTTGGGAGCTCAATGCCCCTTTCCCGCAGCTGTTTAGTGGGAACTTCCATTCTTGGCTATTGTTTTTTCTTCTTTCCTTCCCCCTTCTTTGGCCAAATCTGATGAAGGAAAGGAAGTAAAAATATATGCTGGTCCAAAGGGTGCTTCTGACAGCCTGCAGGCTAGTATTCCTTGGTTCTTTGAGTATCTCTGGCTTGGAACTTGCTCCCTGCATGTGATGGAACCTCCCAGTAGCTTTGCTCAATGAATCTGCCAATCTTCCTCACGTGGCTTCTATTTTTTCAAAAGGGCTGAGGCTTTTGTGGGTTATTTTTTGGAGTTTTATATAGGCCAAGGTGATTCCTTAAGCAAATGGGCTTTTTGTTAAACATTGGGTTTTTTGTTTGTATTAGTAGGCTACTTTGCTTGGACTATTGGGTTATTTTCTCTCTTATGCTTACCCACATGTTTGGGCCTAAGAAATGGGCTTGAGTCTCGAGGCTCCCAAGCAACATGAGACTTTCCATTTCTCGGCCCATCAATGGGCCTCATGTTGATTTATTACCATCCATGCCACAACCCACTCAAGCAAGCCCAGGGTATTTGAGTGGCTTGGGCCCACTTAGGCTTGTAGCGTGGTTGGGTGTGAGACAACGATTTCGTGCTTGGCATGGCGTGTCGTTTGGCATGTTTTAATTTATCGTTCCTGAGAAGGGCTGCGATGTTTAATTTTGGCATGGGCTTGTAGACCCGGTATATTTTATCTCAACCCCTAGCGAATTTATTTATTTAGCGTGGCATGTGCATGCGGTTTTGTGTACTCCGCTTTACGCTTGGACTGTCGTTATGGGCTAATAATTTATTTGGGCCCAACCATGAATTTTTTGGGTCTCAACACCAGGCAACTAAACAACTAAATTGTTGTGCACTAATTTATCCCAATTTTTGTTTACTACAGGATATTCTCACCAAGGAGATCATTGAGTGTGGTACTAAAAGAGGTGGGATGTACTATGTGGATGACTTCAGTATGGGACGTGCCAAGTTGCCAACAGTGTGAAGCATCCGTCTGATGACAAGCACCGACAGATTTGGCTCTGGCACCGACGTTTAAGGCATCCATCTTTTGGTTATATGAAACACTTATTGCCCGAGTTGTTTTCTGTATTTAAGGACTTAGACTTTAAATGTGACACTTGCATTTTAGCCAAGAGTCACAGAACATCCTATCATTTAAGTATGAATAAAAGTACTATTCATTTTGCTTTAATTCATTCTGACGTTTGGGGACCCTCACCTATTTCTATTCATTCCGGTATTCGTTGGTTTGTCACATTCGTAGATGATTGTACAGGATGACATGACTTTATTTGATGAAAAATAAGAATGAAGTGTTTTACCTATTCCAATCTTTTCACAAACAGATGGAAACACAGTTCAATGCTCGAATACAGATTCTTCGCTCTGACAACGGTGGAGAATTTGTTAATCATGATTTTCAAACTTACTTCCAGACACATGGCATTATTCATGAGACAACTTGCCCCTAGACACCACAACAAAATGGTGTTGCCGAACAAATCGTCATCTCCTTGAAACAGCCCATGCTCTTCTCGTTGGTGGCCATGTTCCTCGTCATCACTGGGATGATGCTGTCATCACTGCTGTCCACCTTACCAACTGCATGGCTTCCGGGGTCTTGAACTTAAAAACTCCATTACAAGTGCTTGCGCAACATGGGCCTCTGCCCTCTGTTTTGGTGCTTACCCCTAACATTTTTGGTTGTGTGGCCTTCGTTCATCTCCACAAAAAATCAATGAAGCAAACTTGATCCATGTGCGCTTCGTTGTGTTTTTTTAGGTTATGCCATTCATCAGAAAGGCTACCAATGTTATCACCCTCCTACCCGGCGAACCTATGTCACTTTTCTAGAATCGGAGATGTTCTTCTATGACCCAGCATCCAATTCTCCTCTTCAATGGGAGATACGAAGTGAAGAGCTCAATTGGAACAGCTTGGAAAACGAAGATATTCATCTATGCACGAAGATTGCTCTTGACCAAGAAACAATCACAATCGATCATCCCAAGTCTGGCACGTGCGAATGTTCTCTGCCAAACAACGATCGATCGTCTAACCCTTGCGAAGCTGTTTTTGATTCGAGTCATACTCCTACAGACAACTCAAAACAACAAGATGAAGACCCCCTCTCACTCAACAGTACCAACGGACCAATCTCTTGAGAATATCTTTAAGGTAACTACTCCTACTAGACTTGTGCATTTAGAGGATAAAACTATTGGACATCAATTACCTTTCAGGCAAAATCGTGGTAAGCCACTAAACTGTTATTCACCTGATATTAGCAAGACATCCAAGTATCAAATTGCAAATCATGTATCCACTGAGAAGCTGTCTGAACCACTCAAGGCTTTTGTGCATCAAGTGTCTGCTATTCATATTCCAACCAAGGTCTCTGAAGCAATGAAAGATCCTAAGTGGGTCCAAGCTATAAAAGAGGAGATGAAAGCTCTTGAGAAAAATCAGACTTGGACATTGGAGACTATACCAAGAGGAAAAAAGACTATCGGATGTAGATGGGTGTTTACTATAAAACACAATGCAGATGGAACTATCAAGCGATACAAGGCAAGACTTGTGGCAAAATGTACAGACCTATGGTATAGACTATGAAGAAACCTTTGCACAAGTTGCAAAGTTAAACACCGCCAGAGTCTTATTGTCCCTTGCAGCTAATTTGGATTGGTCACTATACCAGTTTGATGTAAAGAATGCTTTTCTACATGGCGAACTCACGGAGAAGGTGTACATGGACATTCCTCATGGATATAATATTACTCAGACTAGAACAGTTTGCAGGTTACGAAAAGTATTGTATGGATTGAAATAGTCACCACCTGCACGGTTTGGACGGTTCACCATGGCAATAAAGAATAATGGTTTCAAACAATGCAACTCAGATCATACTATGTTCTTGAAACATCAGAAAGGGAAGGTAACAACATTAATAATCTATGTTGATGATATGATTATTACTGGGAATAATAAACAGGAAATATCACAGCTACAAGACTATTTGGCTACTGAGTTTGAGATGAAGGATCTAGGTGGACTCAAGTATTTCTTGGGAATTGAGGTGGCTCGATCGCAGCAAGGCATATTTCTCTCTCAAAGGAAATATGTCTTGGACTTGTTGATAGACATAGGAATGCTAGATTGCAAACCTGCGGACACTCCTATTGTTCAAAATCATCATCTTGGAGAATATCCAGATCAAGTTCCAACTAACAAAGAGAGATACCAAAGGATAGTGGGAAGATTGATCTATTTGTCACATACTCGACCAGACATTGCTTATGCAGTGAGCGTTGTAAGTCAATTTATGCACTCTTCAAGTGAAAACCACATGAATGCAGTTCTTCAGATACTTAGATATTTGAAGTCTGCACCTGAAAAATGACTTATGTTCTCAAAGCATGGTCATCTAAATATTGATGGTTATTCATATGCAGATTAGGCAGGTAATATAACAGATAGAAAATCCACATCGGATTGCTTCACATTCGTGAGAGGTAATTTGGTGACATGGAGGAGCAATAAACAGAATGTAGTAGCTTTATCCAGTGCAGAAGTCGAGTTCAGAGGCATGACTAAAGGGATTTGTGAACTTCTTTGGTTAAGAAAGTTGCTTATTGAACTTGGGTATAAACCTACATCCACAATGAATCTCTTTTGTGACAACAACGCTGCTATAGCCATTGCACAGAATCCGGTTCGGCATGATCGTACTAAACATGTTGAGGTGGATCGACACTTCATCAAACAGAAGCTTGAGACTAAAGTGTTTCAGTTTCCTTTTGTGATATCCGAAGATTAATTGGCGGATATTTTGACAAATGCAATTTCCAGTAAAGCATTCCACAATTCACTAGATCAGTTGGGCATTGGCGACATTTATGTACCAACGTGAGATGGAGTGTTGACGTGACTTGTGGATATTGACTTACTTTCCTTACACACCAAGAATTCCTATTATAATTGTAATTAATTTACTTTAATTCTTGATTTCCTACTGTAAAAAGATTTAGGAATTTATTATTTACTTGCCCATTCAAGTTTCGTTGTATTATAAATATGACATTCTACAAGGAGAAGAATACACAAAAAATTCCCACAAACAAATATTCTCTCATAGTTTTCATATTTTAGCATTGAGATCATCTTAATTACCGTCATTCCTG
>NC_024132.1:4940082-5022651 GCF_000346735.1 Prunus mume
TGTAGGGAATGAATGTGTTAAAGTTATAGTGAAACGCAAATATCAGCTGAGAATATTTCTGAGGGATTCACATTGTTCTACATTGTTGTAGATTAGTGCTAGATTTATCCGTGTCTTTCTTAGTGTGACATCTATTTGTTATTTGATTGAGAGCGTATTTTCCACATTGTAGTAGCTTTCTATGTTCAATCGTGCGGGATTTAGCCGCATCTTGACATCTACTGTGTTATCTGATCTAGAGCACATAATATTTGACAGTATGATGTCTGATGTCTGACCCAGTCTGGTTCCATCTTGCTATGTTCAATAAATAATGAGTGATCATTTCTTATTGAGTTGCAAATCAAGTTTCTAGAGTTGTTATTTTATCACTCAATGATTAAATGAAGATGAACTGCTCCTAAGTAGCAGGAAGAATGCATTGACAAGAAAATTCAAGACAATGTGTACAGAAATGGATTAGTTCATTTTTCTGTGAGTTGGTGTCCAACCCAATGCAAGCATCCTTTGAAGCATGAACATCGTTTCTTTTGTGTTCAGCTTAGTATTCAGTGCTTACACAAACACACACACAGATGCACATGTACATATTGGTGAATATACACGGATGTCACAGAATATGTTAATGCTTTATCTCATACATTTTACAGCATATGTCACTATTTTCTTTTTCCTTTGGGGAGGGTTTTTTTTTTTTTTTGCCCATAAATAAGTGATTGATCTGCATCATATAGTGTGTGTGGAATTAGGTCGTAAATGCTGCCAGAAAGAGGCAGGATATTCTGGTTCAAGTTGGACTGGAGTATAGATACATGCCACCTGTTGCTAAACTGATAGAAATAGTGAAGGGCGGAAGCCTTGGACAGGTCAAAATGGTGGCAATCCGTGAACATCGTTTTCCTTTCTTGGTTAAGGTATGTAATGCAAGTGAATTTTCAATATTCATCCTGTTGCAGTTCATCTTATGGAACCATGCTTGTAATAGGTCAACAATTGGAACCGGTTTAACATTAACTCTGGAGGGACTCTGGTAGAAAAGTGCTGCCACTTCTTTGATCTGATGAGGCTGTTTGCTGGTGCTAACCCTGTTCGTGTGATGGCTTCTGGGGCGATTGATGTTAACCACAAAGATGAAATATATGATGGAAAGGTAATTTAACTTTGACTGAGATTTGAAATATGTCATTCACTTTCAAGGTCAAAAGATGAAGTATGTATTGACCTGATGTGCCAAACACAATTTCAACTATTGGCTTTTGTTTTAGAAGGATTAGATTGCTTTCAGAATTAAAAAGTCATAGAGAGAAATTCAAACCAAACATGCTTTTAGTTAGTTATGCAGTAAGGTTCACTAGTTAGGGCAATGATTTTATTCAAATAGAGCAGTCCAGTCTTTGACTAAGAGACCATTGTCATGCCTGAAAAATGGACTTTTTAAGCTTACTCAATTTTAAAGAGGACTATGTTTGTGAAAGTTAAAAGCAAAAACATTTTGAATTGTTCTATTCTTTGGAGCACTAGACTATTCATTACATATGTCTTTTTCTCTTGTTTTGCTTAGGTACCAGACATAATTGACAATGCATATGTTATTGTCGAATTTGACAATGGTTCTCGCGGGATGCTTGACCTTTGTATGTTTGCTGAAGGGACTAAAAATGAACAAGAAATATCTGTTGTTGGTGACATAGGAAAGGTAGCTCTCTGTCTCTATCTCTCTCTCTCTCTCTCTCTCTCTCTCACAGAACAAGATGCCCTTCTATTAGATTAAGGCCCCTTACTGCTGACCATTATTGGTAATGAACCAATGTGACATCCCACCATTGTCTCTTTGCAGTACAATCATTAGATTGCAATTTCCCTGACCTCTACTGAACGCAGCTGTCGGTTAGGTTATGCTTGCAGGTGGCTTTTCCTGTCATTTTTATTCAACTAACAAACTTTTAACAGGGGGAGGCCTTTGTTCCTGAGAGTATTGTTCGTCATGGTACTCGAGTGGGAGGGAGAGATGGTGTCCAGACTTTAAAAGCTGAGAATGATCAAATAAAGTGGGTTTCTTTTTTCTCTTAGTTTCAACTGTTCATATTTTGAACTGCCCCATGGGCATTGTTCAAGTCTGTGGGAAATTTCTCACAAATGCCTACCCCTTTAATGTGATTCTGAATCAACTTATGTTTCAGATATGATGGGCTGCATCATGGATCTAGCTATTTGGAACACCTGCACTTCTTATCTGCAATAAGGGCTAAAGCAAAAGCGCCTGCTGTAGATTTGCATGATGGATTAGTTTCAGTTGCCATCGGAGTTGCAGCACAGCTTTCCATCGAGAAGGGCCGATTTGTGACGATTGAAGAAGTCATGAGTTAGCGGAATTGTAAAGTTTCTGTATAGGTCTTGAATCCTTGTCCAAACAAAAAATGTATAGGTCTTGAATCCCTGATGTTGCCTTTGTGGGTTGTGGGGAAACTCTTGTTAACAGTTTCTCCTTTCCCTATTTGAAGCATATGCAAATTAATGTTTTGTTCATCTATTAATAAAATCCCATCAAATAGCTTTGACTGATTTCCTTGTCGTTAATTTTGTGAAATCATCACTTCCATTTTATATGCATTCATCAATCACCACTTCATTTAAAAACGAAAATTAAGATGTCGAAATTTGGAAGTAACTAAAATTAATTATAAGTGTACATTGAGTAATGCAAATTTGGAACTAACTAAAATTAACACGGTCCTAACATGAATTTCTTGCTCATGAATCCTAAATTTGTATGAAACTGTTTATGCCACATGGCAGTATAAAGTGGTAAAACGAATTCAATTACATTTACCTGCACTCGAGTTCCTAAGTTCGATTCCCTCTTCCAATATTGCTTGTATAAAAATAAAAAATAAGAAGTTTGTGTTGATTTTAATTTTGGCCAAAGTTAGAAAGGGAATGGGAAAACTCACACACGGATATCATAAGGCTTGAATTCATGACCACTTAAAAGCACACTAAAAGCCTAGTTGAATCCCACTCCACTCCATTGGTTCGTGGTGAATTCAAAATAATAAAATTAGAGTGCTGCTAAATGAACCCTAAAATTAACTGAGTACACCATACTATAAAAGTATATATTGAATTACTGATTTACCCTAATATAAAATGACCAAAAAAGATATATGGAATTGTGAAACAAATATAATTTTAATAAATACACCCTACTAACCATATTCAACCCTAATCAAGAGATTGCTTGTCATATTATGTTTTTAACGAAAGAGGTGGTGATTGCAAGAACTTGGAATTGCAAAAAAAGTGTTAACAGTTTTAGTAGAAGCATAAATCCATATGAAAAGTCAAAGATTTATAAACACTATTAAAAAAATCAAGCTGAAAATCAACTATAAAATAATGCTACAAGTATTAGGGTGTACTAGGGGTATTTTTGGTAGTTTCATAGGGTGTACTTAGTTAATTTTACATTTTAATTAAAATATTAAAGCGTACTTAGATCATAGGATGTACTTAATTAATTTTAGAGTTCGTTTAGCAGCACTCTAAAATTATCATTAAATTTCACCCTCATTGGCCGTTACCCTTGCAAACCCAGTGCAGACGTGGCAAGTGTTCAGAGTGAGAGTTACTCGTATATAAAATAGCACTCTGGCGCTGGCGCGCAATACAAAATTCGTTGAAGCAAAGAGTGTAGAGAGCAAATGGAAGACGACGCAGGAGAGAGATCGAGCTTCGTTATCGGCCTCATCGAGAACAGAGCTAAGGAGGTACGGTCTTCCATCTCACACTTAACCGGTCCGTTTCTTTGATTGTTTCGTTTCCGAGAAAGTGCAGGAAAGAAAGAGAAAATGGAAGATAACATACAGTTTATAAGCTTAGGTTAAGTACCTCAGTATCTGGCACCGAGAAAGATGTTTCGGCTTGATCAATCGGGAAATTGAATTTAAAAAACGTAGGAGTCGAATTTAGCGCTTGGAACTTGTAGATTTGTAGTGGTGATAAATTTTGAACTACGTAAAAACTGTTTTACATCCTGGAAATTTTAGATTGCAATATATGCGTTAAGCAATTTTGTGAAGTTGTGATACAGTGAATATCATCAACGAAGATTAGTCATGTGATCAGAAAAAGAAAAAGAAGATTAGTCATGTTTAATGAAGGCCTAGGTCTACGCCTACAAAGCTTGAGATTGCTGGTAAAATGAGGATATTGTGTATAGGAAAATTGTATATAATTATTTTACATAAAGAAAAGAAAAAAATTTCCTTTGGCTGAACCAAATATGGTAACCTACCTTGAACGTTTCCTTATAGATTATAGTTTTCAGACTCATTATAACTGGCTTCGTTTCCACATCTTTTTCTTGATTTTAAGTTTATAATTGGATTGAAGAAATTGGTTTGTGACATTGCACCCAAAATCGGAAAAAAATTTGTTTTTGATTATGGTTCCTTCCAGCTGATTAGCTGAAGGTTATCTTGTGGAGATGAACTAATTTTTTTTAATTTTTTGTTACATAGAGATCAACTAATTTAGAATACCTAGCTGACCCAAAGTATCCTGACAGGTGGGAGTTGCAGCCTTTGATTTAAGGTTGGCTTCTCTCCATCTTTCTCAATATATTGAAACTAGCAGCTCATATCAGAATACAAAAACTTTGCTGCAATTCTATGATCCTATGGTGATTATTGTTTCACCAAACAAGCTGGCACCTGATGGAATGGTTGGAGTTTCAGAATTGGCTGACAGATTTTATGCTACAGTCAAGAAGGTCAGGTTCCTTAATTTTTAATGATCAACTGCGCTCTCTCACTTTATTGTTTCTTGGTGTAACAGACTACTGGATGCTTATGAGATTTTCTCATATACGATATTCACTTGTTTAATAAACTAAATTACTGTGCTCATTCTGCAGGTTGTAATGGCCCGTGGTTGCTTTGATGACACTAAGGTTAAGTTAGAGATTCCTTATCCTCTAATATTTGCATCGAAATGGGGGGTTGACTCTTGAAGCTCACAGCTTATAATGCCATTGTTGGGTTCCAGGGTGCTGTGCTGATTAAAAATCTAGCAGCAAAGGAACCTTCTGCACTAGGATTGGATACCTCTTACAAGCAGTATTACCTCTGCTTGGCTGCAGCAGCAGCTACAATTAAGTGGTACTTTCAGAACTTGAGCTTTCTAACGTTATGATGTTGCAAACCCTAGGCTATTTGTTTTTATTATGAAATAGGAAGTTCACCATATTTGGAATTTGGGGTTTAAGAGTTTTCTTTAAGTAATAAATTAAAGAACATGACTTCTTTTTTTCCCCCAATGTCATTTGCTCTTATTGTAGCTAGAGCATTCCATGTTAAATGTGCTCTTTTCACCTTTTCAGTTTCCTTTTGAATTTGTTACCAACATGCAAGTTTCACCATTCTAGCATCTGTTGCCCTTGCCTTTTTTTTAAGTAATGGATCTAATGCATGATGCACAGGATAGAAGCAGAGAAAGGGATCATCATTACAAACCACTCACTTTTGGTATGAGTTAAATAATGCACGTTCCTTCATGATCTGTAAAATAATAACCTGTGTCCATGGAGAGACAGAGCAACAACAATTTGTTTTAGTTCACCTTTCTATTCACGCTAAGAACTCCCATCAGTCTGTACTGCTATCCAACCCTGTTTTGTCTTTATGAGGAAATAAACATTTACTTCATTGAATTTATGCCTCTCCAGGTCACTTTTAATGGATCATTTGCCCATATGAATATTGACGCTACCAGGTACTCTTCCGTTTCTGTGATTTTATCTCGAGCTTAGCTCCCTTTTATGTATCAAATAGATCATGTTTTTGTGATATTAGGAGAAATTATGAAGTATTTTAAATAAAGATGTGATGGGTTAAATGCATTTTTATTTTTAGAATCTTTGGTAATGACTTTTGTGGTTGAAATTTGTTGGCAGTGTTCAAAATTTGGAAATCATTGAGCCACTTCATTCGACACTTTGGGGAACAAGCAACAAGAAAAGAAGTTTATTGAACATGCTCAAGACAACAAAAACTGTTGGAGGGTATGTGTGGTTGTTCACCGGATTGATCAGTACTTTGTATATTTTTATAGTTGCAATTTCTCTTCTAAACTTTGTACTTTATGCTTCTTAGTGGTGGTCAATCTCTCCTTTATAATTTCTTGTCACTTAAATCTAATGTGGAGCAATTTATGACTTCAGGTCTAGACTTCTTCGTGCCAATCTATTGCAGCCTTTAAAAGATATTGAAACTATAAATGCCCGTCTTGATTGCCTGGTCAGTGTTATTTATTCTCAAATATCTCTTTTGGAGCTATGTAATCCATTTAAAATACTTTTGAATCTGTGAACCTTCATTTCTCTGTGTCAAATTTAAAGTAAAATGAAAAGGGATCATGTTATATGAATTGAAAAGTTGGGTTTGGCATAGACCATCTGTGGATATTTTTTGCATGGTTATAGATATAAAAAGCAAGAATACAATGATTATATAAGAATGGTACTTTTGGAACTGACATGCAAATGCACATTGTGTCTACTTTGTTTCCTTTTGAAATACACATAAGGTGCTGAATTTTGAAGTTCCTGAACTGGAAAGTGCATTTTGCAGCTATATTGTTTATGATCCTCAGTCTCCTTAATATTTGTTTTTAGGATGAGCTCATGAGCAATGAACAGCTGTTCTTTGGACTCGCTCAGGTTTTGAGTAAATTTCCCAAAGAGAGTGGTAAGAGGGAAGAATAAAGGAAAATTTAGTCCTGACAAAGTTAGTCCATCTGTTCATATCATGAACAAGTTGAAGTACGTATGCTCTCATGCAGATAGGGTACTTTGTCACTTCTGCTTCAAGCCAAGGAAAATAACAAACAAAGTCATGGGTGTTGATTATGCTAGAAAAAGCCAGGTCTTGGTTTCAAGCATTATTCTCCTCAAAACTGCTCTAGATGCCTTGCCCTTACTCTCGAAGGTAAAATTTACCGCAAAAGATGTTCATATCAAGCATTATTTTTCTTTCCGATACATTTACTGTGCTCAAAACATGTTCAAAAGTATCCATGCTTGGTTAAATTCTCAGGTTCTTAAAGATGCAAAGTGTTTTCTTCTTGCAAATGTTTACAAGTCTGTATGTGAAAATGAGAAGTATGCTGCCATTAGAAGGAGGTTTGCTTCCAAGCTTGATGATTCCAGTGGATCATCTGTAAATTTGTTTCTCCTGACATCCCTAACTGGTTTGAAGTTTAAATTGGAATCTGTTTTGTGTAATGAGCTCTATTATCCTGATAGGGTCGAATTCAGAGGCCAGAATAGTGCAGACATCCTCTGAGCAATGAACCTCAACAGAAATATATCCATTATAAATTCCAAAACACTCACCTTTGTCCCTTTTTTTTGCAATGTGAAATTACATCACTTCTTCCCTGGAAAAAGAATCCCTTTACTTTTGCCACTAATTAAAACATATTGCCTTTGTTGTCCAATCTTTGTCTTATTATCTGTTTTAGCATTTTGCCTCTTACATAAGCAGCATATTTTACTGGAAACAACACATTTTCATGCATTAATATGCTCATTTGAAGTGTATAATTGATCCAGATAATGGGAAAGAATAATTTCATGTCGACAACCAATTTAAAGTTTATTCTTAACCTCTTGATATGATTTTGGTGCCATGATTATGGTCTTGCGTACAACCCGAAACACTTATGTACAATTTTACAGAGATATGAACTTAAACTCAGGTGTTGGGAACCAACTTACCTAACGAAGTTGATCATAAAGTCTATGAGATTAGATAGTAGTTATATTATTTCCGTTAGATTAGATAGGATCGTTCAACCCCAAGTGCCAGGTCCAACTTACCTGATGAAGTTGATCATAATTCTGAGATTCAACCATGAGCACTAAAGTAGTTATCTTATTGCCATACCATTACATATGATGCTAAGGCAGTCGTTGTTGGTGATTAGAGTTTCGGTATGATAGAAATTTTCACGCCTGTAGGTTCTTACTTGTTGTGTGATGTGTTTAATATCCCATAGACTTTGTTTTCTAAATCAAGTATGAACGATATCACTCATGTACACAAGACGCTGTATTTCTTTCAGGATTGGAGAGGTGATTGATGAAGATGTGCTTCATGCACGGGTTCCTTTTGTAGCCCGCACACAGCAGTGTTTTGCTGTCAAGGCTGGAATTGATGGACTTTTGGATATTGCGCGGAGATCATTTTGTGATACTAGTGAAGGTTTTTTCTCACTACATATGCAGTTCAAATTCTGTTTCATTTCCCTTTTATTCATGTTCTATTTGTCTTTTGTTTTCTTATATTTGAGATAAAGGGCCAGTTTAATATTCTAAATTATGAATTAACAGCTATACATAATCTTGCTAACAAGTATCGTGAAGATTTCAAGTTGCCCAATTTGAAAATCCCATTTAACAATAGGAAAGGGTTCTACTTTAGCATTCCACATAAGGACATTCAAGGGAAGCTTCCTAGTCAGTTCATTCAGGTTTAGAATAAAACTTGCTCTAAAGTACTAAACATCTCTTTACTAGTTATTTCTGATTCTCATATGCTTCTCTGACATAGGTATTGAAACATGGTAACAATTTACACTGCTCAACCTTGGAGCTTGCTTCTGTGAGTACTACGATCCAATTTTTTATTTATATCAAATTTACTTACTCTAGGTTATGATTGTTCTATTATTCACGTCATTTTTTCATTGCAAAATACTACTTTTAAGGTTCTATTTGTACTGCCTTTATTGTCTGTGAACTGTTGGCATTTCCTTGATTAGTTACAACATAAAATGTTGCCATTTCAACTACAATGAGTTGAGTTATGCTTGTCTTTTAGACTTGCATATCAATTTCAGGGCAGGTGAATGAAATTGGTAATGATATATTTGATTGATTTTGCTAAGAACTTCAATTCTGAGGTGGACTCAGTTCCCATCTTTATTTTGGACTAACAAATTAGGTTAAGCAGTTTCACAGAGATCATCTTCAGTTACAACTGTGAATTTTAGGAGGCGTAGTTTCAGGGTATACATCTCTTGAAGGAACCTAGCTAATCAAAGCGATCATTCATAGGAGACCAACTCAATCAGCAATCTTAGATATAGGTGTTGTTGGTGCCTTTATTTCTTAATTTTTGCAACATTTATGTGTTGTAGTTTTCCATGTCAAAAGATGTTAGTCTCAAACATTGTTCTGCTGAGTCAATTACTTGTGGCGTTTTTTAAAACAAAAATCAAGGCCTTCAACATAAATAAGAGTAAAAAGCAACATGGCACCGTTTTATTAGTTGTTGTAACTTGTAATAACATTTTTGTGAATAAATCCGAGTTTCATTATAAAATTTTGTGTACATGTGTCTATTTTATTATCGAGTATCAATAACATTTTATATCTTTGTAACTTCAGTGAAGATTCTGGAAAAATTACATTTATCTTTCTCCATTGCATGAAATTTACAGCTAAACGTTAGAAATAAGTCTGCAGCTGCAGAATGCTACATACGGACAGAAGTTTGCCTGGAAGGTTGTGCTAAACTTGATAAGCTTACACATCTTCTGTTTCTGAGTTCTTGTTACTTGTTCTACATCATTACTTTTGTTTACTTTCTTCATGGCACTTATATAAGCATTGATCTTTAGAACAATAAGCTTAGTGCGGTTGGCTTCATTTTGATCTTTTTGATCTTATTGCGGAACTTTTTGAACATCATCGTTTACCAAATACTCAAGCTTACCAAACAATGATGTTTAGACATATATAATGACCTTTTATGTTCATGAAGCCTGTGATATCTTCTTATATATGTTTCAACTGCTGCAGTGCTGATACCATCATAGATTACTGATTTTGATATCTTATATGCAGAATTAGTAGATGCCATACGTGAGGATGTTTCTGCACTCACACTGCTTGCAGAGGTCTTATGCCTTTTGGATATGATCATTAATTCATTTGCACATGCCATTTCCACAAAGCCAGTTGATCGTTACACCAGACCAGAATTTACAGGCAAGTTGCTATTGTCTGGAATTATCGCTCATGAATTTGGATGTTCAATAGGGGAAATGCTTGATTCTATCATGTTTACTTATAGATAATGGTCCCATGGCAATTGATGCTGGAAGACACCCTATCCTAGAGACCATACACAATGACTTCGTCGTACGTAATGCTTTATTTTCTATAATTGGATTACTCTCTCCTCCTCATGAATTTGCTTGAGATTCTGCAGAAAAACTATAGCTATTTTCTTTTTTCCTTTTTCCTTGCAGCCCAACAATATATTTTTATCACAGGCGTCAAACATGGTGCTTATCATAGGCCCAAACATGTAAGGAATTCTCTTTTCAAGTAATACATGGAAGTGTTGTTTTCTCATGCATTGTCTTGCCGGCTTCATCCAGTTATTAGTTGTTAGAAGACAGGTTAAATAGTGAAGATGAAAATCATATTTTTACCAAGAAACAGTAGGAAAATATATTTGTCCATAAGCCGTATGGGCTTTGGACTGATATTTATATATTTGACCATAGAAAAAATATATTTGACCATAAGATGAATATTCATATATGTTTAAAGAATGTGACCAATTAGGTTATCATTTGCTTGAGTTTAACTACGGAATGTTTCTGCCAGGAGTGGAAAGAGTACTTACCTTCAACAAGTGTGTCTTATAGTTATTCTTGCTCAGATCGGTTGTTATGTTCCTGCTCGCTTCTCAACTCTAAGGGTTGTTGATCGTATATTTACAAGGATGGGTACAGTAGATAATCTTGAATCCAACTCTAGTACGGTAAATTTTTCAAACTTCAATATCAGAAATATGGATCCCCCATATGTTTTAGTGATGCACCTTATTTCTATTTAATACGGAATATTTAGAAAGGAATTTTCTTATTATTTGTAACAGTTCATGACAGAAATGAAAGAAACAGCTTTTATCATGCAAAATGTCTCCCAGAGGTAGTACACCACAAGATTTATTTAACCCTTTGAATATACAGTAATATCCAATAATATTTGGTCCATGTTGGACATAGGAGTCTGATTGTTATGGATGAACTTGGGAGGGCTACATCTTCTTCTGATGGATTTGCAATTGCTTGGAGCTGCTGCGAACATTTGTTATCACTGAAAGCGTAATCTCTTTTCCAATTTACCATTTACCAAGGTTCCAGTGGGTTACCTCAGATGAAATTTTATGAGTTTTGAGTATGGAAAAGTTTAAAATGTGTTCCTTTAAAAATTGATGCACACGGTTTTCACTATGTTAAACAATTGAAGCTGCTTATATATCACTTGCATTGAAGCTAAATGCTTCCAATTGTTGTGAAAATCTGCGACGAACTTATTAAGCGTACATAAAGAATGGAAGAATGTATGGGAGAAAAGAAACCAATTAACTCATCCTTTTTTACGTACTGCCATATGGTTCGTCTAGATAAGTAGGCATACCACAAGACTGTACAGAAGTGAGACGCATTTAGAAATAATATTATTGTTTAGTTCTATCTGGTTTTGGTAGTTTAAGAACTTATTGTCTTTGTGGTCCTTTCTGTCACTGCTTATCAACTACCATAGCTTTTGTTTACATTTTTCCAAGGCTTTTTCTTATGAACGATGTCATACAAAGCCTAGTTAGTGATGAAATTTTATTTGCAGAAGCTAACATACCATCCTACTCGATCTTTCTCAGGTATACTATATTTGCTACTCATATGGAAAACCTATCAGAACTAGTAACCGTCTATCCAAATGTGAAAATACTTCACTTTGATGTTGACATTAAAAATAACCGTCTAGATTTCAAGGTAGTTTTTCCAAGATCCTTTCACTCTAATCTTGATTTTATGTGACTTTTGGTGGCTGAAAGTCTTGTCTGTTTGCGTAGTTTCAACTGAAGGACGGAGCGAGACATGTTCCGCACTATGGCCTTCTATTAGCAGAAGTGGCAGGACTGCCAAGCTCAGTAATTGAAACAGCCAGAAACATCACATCCAGGATCACAGAAAAGGTGAATTATTTCGAGTAACCAAGAATTGAAAGTTATCTTATATATTCGCATTGCCATAAACATAGAGTCTTCTTTTTATATTGGTATTTTTCCTCAAAATCTGATTTAAGATGAAATAGGGCCAGGAATTTCCAGAACACTGCTACCCCATGTCAAAAAACAAAGGAAGTGGTTCAGTCCCATTGCAATGCAATGTCATTGAAATCCATATAATTTATCTTGTACCTTTTTGCCTCCTTTTTATCAATGGATCTGAATTAATTTAAGAGTGATTCTGGTATTCTGAATGGAAGTCCCTTCGTCATTAACCGGTGACTAAGAAATTTAAAATTTCGATGTTTAGGAAGTGAGGAGGATGGAAGTAAACTGCCTTCAATACCAACCGATCCAGATGGCGTACCATGTCGCTCAGCGGCTGATATGTTTGAAGTACTCCAGCCAGGATGAGGATTCAATCAGAGAAGCACTGCATAATTTGAAAGACAGCTACATTCATGGAAGGCTGTAGTCTCAAGACCTTAAAAACCCACAATATTCTTTCCTCCTATTTCAGAAATGCCATGCAAAACATTGTTGTATTCGTAACACAACACGATGTCAAATTTATTCACCAAATGATATGGCGGTGTCTGATTTACTCAATTCTAAGCTCATTCAAAACCTCAATTATTTCCAACACATCAGTGACAGTAGAGAAAAGAAGTTATAAAACTCGCTAAAATTTCAAGTCAAGTTTGAGTTTTTGTATGCTCATAGCATAAAGTTCGTGAACCAAAAGAACTCAACTCATTTCATTGAATTGGCTTGAGGTTTTATCTTCTAATGAAAATCTAATTAATTAATTTCTGCATCCATTCCATTCAAGTTAGTTTTAATTTTTGCAAGTGACATCCAACTCACAAATTCAATGCTTTTCTCGTTTAACATCTTATTGAGATTTTGATGTCTACAGGCAACATGAATAGGTCTACTGTTCTTCGAGCCAATAAAAAAAAAAAATAGGTCTACCGTATACAAAGCAGTAGACCAAATAAATCTACTTGGCAGTGGAAACCGTACGTACATCAAACAAGCCAGAAAACTGAATCTCCCAAAACACGCCACAACGTAAGAAAAATTCACCATAAAAGATAATTGGAACCTTGCAACATAAATATAAAACTAATCACTTAACAATAGCACAAGAGACTAAAATAGAGGGTAATCCATTCAAATAGAACATGGTTCAAGTTTTTAAGTGCCAAAATTTCAAACTCACAACAAAGATTGTCTTCCTGAAAGTACCCAGAAACAACACAAAACATAAGATAAAATGATCGAAATCAACGGTAACGACGAAGGGAGAGGGTGGTGTTTCTCTTCCAGGTAGCCCTGCGGGAAGGTCGTGCCTTGTGGTACAAGTGTCCCTTTCCACGCAGTCCCCTGTACTTCTTCCCAGCAGAAGTGAGCCCACGAAGCTCTCTGTGCTTGTGAACAGGATTGCAGAGCCAGTTGATTCTTGGGTCATTACGGATAGCATTATGTGCAACATCAACGAGGATTACCTCAAAGTACTTGTAAGTTGAGTCCTGCATTCAAAGATTGCAAAACAGGAAATGTAAGCAGGACATCACAAAATTAAACAAACACCAAGCCCAAGAAACAAATAAATAAATAAAAACAAGTTCTGTAACCCAAGTATATTAGAATCAAAACTGAGTCACAAACCTCATTGATCCAGTATGAGTTGAGAACCCTAAGGCCTCCCAACTTACGGCCAGCACGCTCCTCAGCAACAGACCTCTTGCTGCGCTGAAACTTTAGTTGTGTCACACCCTGGTTTGTGGGCTTCCCATATACAATACCCTTGGGAACAGGCCTCTTGCGACCACCACGCCTTACACGGACACGGTAAACAACATAACCCTGCACCAAATTTTACTAGAACTATCAGCCAACTAAAAATTCAATTAAACCTGGCTGGGGCACAAAGACCAAGAGGTGCATGAGAAGAGACAACAAAAACACATGTTCAAAGAAATATATAGGATACAGAAAATAGTGCAATGTATCGGATGGAGACAACAGCAAAAACCATAGATAGAACTCGCTTGGCAGAAGATCAAATGTTTGGTTTAGCATAGCTGGTCTCAGGAAGCATACAATCACTTAAGGAAAGCAGCATTTTTAGGTAAAATGCTTAAGCATCAGAATGCTGCTTAACCAGCACACATACTGGATTAGGCCCATAGGCGCACAACAAAAGGAAACAATTCACAACAGGAAGCATGCATGCACAACTGAAAGAATGAAATGAACCTAATAGACCACAAGATAAGTACCAGACAAGACAGTAATCCTTCGCAACACGCAACCATAATTATCATTTCATAGAGTCAAAAGACAAACATGGGAATACATGTATATCAATTGGCCAGAAGCCTATTAAACTTGGTGATAAACGCTGAAACCCATAATTTAAACAATGAGTTGTGTATGGCATGTAATTTAAGAAATTATCACTACCTGCTTGGCCTTGTAACCCAAACGACGAGCCTTGTCAGGGCGTGTGGGCCTTGTGACACGGACGATGGAAGGATGCTGGCGATACTCCCAACAGCGCACCCTCTGGAGGAACCTCATCACATCGGATTGCTTCTTCCTCCATATCTCCGACACATACTTGTAGGCTCCTAATGCCCCCAAAATAACACAAACAAAACCACATATTAGATAAACAGATCATTACTCAATTAATATCTATAAGCATCTAAAGCTACACATCCCAATCTCAAACAATACCCATGTCCATCAGTTTCTAAAGATTGTTTCCAATGTTGTAATCACCCAACTCAAGCATTTCAAGGAAATCAATTTCAGATTAAACCCATTTTAATCAATCAAAAACCAAATCATAACAAATGTGTCAATAACAGTGTCATTAATTTCATTCAAATTATGAAAACTAACTTTAGTCATATAACTACTTTAAACTAAAGACTATAAGCCAAACTATTTAAAACTTGGAAATGCGGTGGACGGGCTAGTAAATATAAGGAACAAGAGAAATAACAAAAGATTTTTAAGTTCATAAAATTTTCATCTTCTGTAAGCTTGGAAATCAACAACAAGAAGCTTGGTAAGCTAAGCATCAGACAAATCAAATGCATATCAAACAGATTCAGCTGAAGTTTCATTGTTTATATAAACAGAAACAGATGCATGAAATTCAAAATGAAAATGGAACAAAATCTGTGTGTGAGAGAGAGAGAGAGAGAGAGGTACCCATCGTATCAGAAATGAGCTGCAAGGCACAGGTTTCGGCAGTTGAGCTAGGGTTTTCGCCACACGAAGAGTGAGGGTTTGTGATGAAACCGGGACTTTATAGCGTTGGAAGGTATCGTGAACTTCGGATCTGAGCCGTCCATTCTTTTTTACAAACCCTAATCTTTAAATTGTCTCGAAAAGACGATGTGTCGTTTACGGAAAACGACATCGTGGTTTCCTTCCTGGTTTCTAGACAGGCTCTTTTTTAATAGGCCCAAACTTGAAAATGCCCTTTTAGCCCAGCTCCTGGCCTAATCGGGCCAAATTTGAAAATTCCCCATTTTCAAAGGCCGTAAAGGCAAACAAATATACTGCGGGAGTTCATCACCACAAACCTTTACTCTCACTTAAAATACTACGATAATATGACCACGTAACAGCTTTCTATCCGGACCGGTACCCCCCTTTCTCTCTCTCTCCGAAGAATCAGTTCCATGTTCACCGCAAACCAAAACAAACCAGTTTCTTTTTTAAGAATTTTTTTTGTTAAAAAAATATATATACAGTTTGGCTGATAATAGTTTATGGCATGCAGTGGAGGATGACTAAAGTTATATAGGCTTCATGGTTGAAATGAAATTGATTGATTATTGATGATGGTGTTATTTTTCAATGTTGGGGAGTTCTTCGATAAAAAATGTAAGAGAGTTCAATTCACACACGCCTGCCTGCCCACATCAAAACGGCACCATCTTCACCGTCGTACACCAAGTCTCCACCACTTAAAACCTACCAAGTTAAAAATCAAACGAAAAACCCACCCCAATTCATTTCCTGTTTGTTACACTAAGCTTCAAGCTCCAAGCTCCAAGCTCCAAGCTCCAGCCATGGCCGCCATCTCTCTCTCTCTCTCTCCAAACCCTAGCTTCACAACCACCACCACCCACAAGCCCTCCCACCCCCTCTCTACCCCAACCTTTCTCAAATTCCCAACCGTATCCCCATCCACCATCAAATCCCTCACCCACGCGCCCCTACTCCAAACCCCAAACCCAACCCCAACCCTACGCGCCACCTTCTCCACACGCGCCGCCGCATCCACAACCCCATCCACCACATTCCACGGCCTCTGCTACGTCCTCGACGATAACATCGACACCGATCAGATCATCCCCGCCGAGTACCTGACCCTAGTCCCCTCCAACCCCTCCGAGTACGAGAAGCTCGGATCCTACGCGCTCTGCGGTCTCCCGGACGCCTACTCCACGCGCTTCGTGGACCCGGATGAGACCAAGTCCAAGTACTCGATCATAATCGCGGGCGCAAACTTCGGGTGCGGGTCATCGCGCGAGCACGCGCCAGTGGCCCTAGGGGCGGCGGGCGTTGCTGCGGTAGTGGCGGAGTCCTACGCGCGCATCTTCTTCAGGAACTCGGTGGCGACTGGCGAGGTGTACCCGCTGGAGTCGGAGGTTAGGGTTTGCGAGGAGTGCAAGACTGGAGATGTGGTGAGCATCGAGCTGAGCGAGAGCCGTCTGATCAATCACACGACTGGCAAAGAGTACACGTTGAAGCCCATTGGGGATGCGGGCCCAGTCATTAGAGCTGGTGGGATTTTTGCTTATGCTAGAGAAGCTGGAATGATTCCCACCTTGACTTCTTCTTAGATTTTACCTTCTGAGTATTTGGGTCTTTGCCATTTGGTAGGTCTTGTGTTGGGTTTTACTATGAAAAGGCTGCCCTTGCATTATGATTTGTATTTTTGTATGTTGAAGCTTAAGCTTAATGGTTACTGGTGTATTATGCTAATTTAGAAATAAAAACATGAGTTGTTTTGTCAAGCAGAGTTCGGAAGGTAGCGGAGATATACGCCGGAATCAGAACGGAATACCTTGATTTTAGTAGGTTTTTTCATTCTCCTGTCAAAAAAACACAAACTACATCATCTCTTTTGGGATAGGAAAAAACAAAACTATTATTTACGCGTTTTTTTTTTTTTTGATTAAGTAGGGGGGCAAAGCCCCAAGGAACAGACTATACAACCTGGTCTAAACAGACCAATTTAGAATGAACAATTCCAAGCAGATCATCAACAAGATAATCACTTAACCAACTAGGAGCCTGCTCAAACACGCACAGCCCAAGATCCACTTGATAACTCCAATTAGCTAACCGGTCAGCAACAATATTCTTCTCACGAAAAACATGCTGAAGAGCACACCTGGGAACCTGCTGCATAAGGTCACAGCAGTTCCTTACCAAAGCAGCTAAAGGGTGCAAAGAAAGCATGGAAGAATTCTGACAGAGATTGACTGCAATAGTTGAGTCCATCTCAATAATGAGACTACTGATGCCTTTCTCAATTGCTAACTTCAAACCAAAGAAGAGACCCCATATCTCAGCCTCAAGAACTTGACCTTTTCCCAGATTAATAGCAAAACCACTTACCCAGCCACCAAAAGGGTCACGAATGACTCCCCCAGCACCAATGCAACCAGTAACGCTTCTCCTTGAACCATCCACATTCAGCTTAAACTGTCCAGGCCCAGGAAGCTCCCAGGTGCCTAGGAAGCTCCCAGGCAACATGAATTTGAACTTTATTTACCCTGACAGTGAGATTAGACGTTGACTTAATCCACTCATGAGCAGCCCCACAAATAACTTGCCTTGGACTAAAGAGGGTTGTATCCTCATTCTGAAAAACATGCTTATTTCTCCAACACCATAGATGCCAACAAGTAAACACAAAAACAATACTCGAAGGAACATCACCATTCCATTTCTCTCTAGAGAGCATATTGACCTTCATCCAAGGTTGAGCATCTAAATGGAAAAAATGATGAGCACAGGCAGGGAGAATAGCATTCCACGTAGATCGAGCGTGCTCACAATCACGAAGAATGTGAAGGACAGTTTCAGTAGGCCAAGAACAAAAGCCACATGAAGGGTCAGACGCCAACTGCCTTCGAACACGCTGATCATTTGATAAGATTTTGCCTTGAGAAGCCAGCCACATAAAATATTGCAACTTAGGAGGAACATTTAAACTCCACAAGGACTTCCAGCAGGAGTCAGAGGTAGAACAACCTCCAAAGAATAAACTATAAGCAGATTTAACGGAAAAGTCCCCATTAGTACTACCCTTCCATATCTGAGTATCAGGTAAAGAGCCTAAAAACCCCACAGGAACACTAATGACCTGTTGAACAAGATCTTCACAAAGAACACCTCTCAACTTGTCAATGTCCCACCAGCCATTCATAGAGAAACTTGAAACAGGACAATTGCTATCGGGGATGGTGAGAACCCCAGCCAGCTGCAATAAAGGGTTGTCTCCCCGACTTATTCTCCAACACATCCCTTGCATAAGCAAATGGATACCATGTATAATACTCCTCCAAGTAGTGGAACAAACCTACCTTGCTCCAAGAGAATTATCAAAAATAGAAGCCCCTTTAAGATACTTAGCCTCATAAATTTTTGCCCATAAACCACTGTCCTTAGAATGCAATCTCCACCCAATCTTAGCAAGTAGAGCCTGATTCATACTAGCAGTCTTTTTAAACCCCAAACCTCCTTTACCTTTAGGCCTACAAGCCAAATCCCATTGACATAGATGGATATTGTATTTCTTTTCACTGCTACCCCAGAAAAAATTACGATTGAGCCGATCTAAATCATTGCAGACACTAACAGGAAGTTTAGTAGTTTGCATAGCATAAACAGGGATAGAAGCTGTAACCGCTTGAATTAAAGTAGCTCTTCCAGCTAAAGTAAGAAGCTTACTCTTCCAAGCTGCCAGTCGTTTATGCACCTTATCAACTAAAGAACTATAAGTGCGCTTTCCGATTCTAGAATGCAAAAGAGGCATTCCTAGATACTTACCAAGGTCATTAGTAAGAGGAGAGCCACAAATCAAACTTATCTCCTTAGCAACCTCTTTACAAGTGTTAGGAGAGCAGAAGACAGCAGACTTTTCAAAATTGACTACTTGTCCAGAAGCATAGCAAAACAAATCCAAACAACTCTTCATAATTTTAGCTTGGCTAGCACTAGCCTCCGCAAACAACACCAGATCATCAGCAAAAAAGAGGTGGGAGATCGCAGGGCCAGACTGAGAAGATTTCACAGGTCGCCACTTCTTCTTACTAACAGCATCACAGATAATATGAGAGAGTTTTTCAATACATAGAACAAAGAGGTAGGGAGATAAGGGATCTCCTTGTCTAATACCATTCATTGGACTAAAAGGAGCAGTCAATTCCCCATTCTCATTAATCTGATATCTCACAGATTGAACACAGTTCATTATCAACTTAACAAACGGAGCAGGCAGCCTTAATTCAAGAAGCACATACTCAACAAAATGCCAACTCAACCTGTCATATGCCTTAGAGAGGTCAATTTTCCAAGCGACAAACCCTTTTTTCCCTTTAGACAACTTAAATTTATGCATTAACTCCTGCGCAATAAGGATATTATCTGTAATATGTGGTCTAGGGATAAAACTAACTTGGTTGGGACTTATAAGATCAGGAAGAATAGGCCTTAACCGAGCCACAAGGATTTTAGAGATGACCTTGTACAGAGTCGAGCATAAGCTAATAGGCCTAAACTGAACCATAGACTGGGGGCTTTGCACTTTAGGCACCAAAGTTATTAAAGTGTAATTCAGCTTGTCAGGGATGCTGCACTTCTAAAAAGCTTGAGTCACCAATGCGAAAATATCATCATCACATTTATTTCATTGAGCTTGATAGAAACAAGCTGGGAACCCATCTACACCAGGAGCTTTCAAACCTCCAATCCCAAACAAACTTCGCTTAATCTCAGCCATGTCAATATCCTTCTCAAGCAACTCCAAATCAGCCGAATCAATAACAAGGAACAACTTAGGTAAAGTCAGATCTCTGTGCTCCACAATCTCTTGAGAAAACAACTGCTCAAAATATGTCATAGCCAAGCCTTTAATGTCTTGAGCTTCCTCAACCCAAACCCCCTCATTATTCTTTAATCTCTCTATTTTATTCCTCCGCCGCCTAATAATAATAGTTAGATGAAAGAATTTGGTGTTTCGATCACCTTCCTGAAGCCACTGTAATCTGGATTTTTGTTTCCATAACATAGCCTCTTGCTCCAACACACAATTATACTCCTCAATCAAAGAAATTTCCAATTTACTCAAAAAAGTATTTGAGCCCCTGCACAAAGCTTTTTGAATACCATTAAGACGAGCCAACAAACAGGCCTTCCGCTTCTTAAGATGTCCAAAAACATTAACATTCCAATCTTTTAGCGGCTGAACCAACTGGTAAGTTTTATCCAAGGCTGATCCAGCAGCTTGTCCCCAAACATCAGAAATAAACTCATTGAATTGTTCATGTTGCATCCACATTGCTTCAAACCTAAAAGGCCTTAAGTGCGGAGAAGCAACAAAATGAGAGCTCAACTTAATCTTAATTGGATTGTGATCAGAGGTAGTCCTAGGCAAATGCTGAACATTAGCCTCAGGAAATAACCTTCTCCATCGCATATTACAAATAGCTCGATCTAACCTTGCATAGACTCTCTTATTATTCCATGTAAATTAGGTCCATAATAACCCAAATCAATCATCTCATTATCATCAACCCAGTTTCTAAAACCTTTAGATTTGCACTCTAAAACTCCACCAAACTTCTCATCAGCAGCAAGTAACTCATTAAAATCCCCGGCAATCAACCAAGGCATATTATGACTTGCAGCAACAAATGAGAGATAGTCCCACATTTTCCCTCGCTTGCCAACATTAGGACTAGCATAAACACCAGTAAAAAGCCAAGGGTTTTGACCATTGCGAGCCACACAAGCAGAAATCGTTTGATCAGAGGTGCCAACAACTTCTACATGAACTCTAGAATCATCCCATAACAACCACAAACCCCCGGAAAACCCCACAGCATCAACAATTTCAAAGCAAGGAAAACCGAGAGTTTTAACTACAGAAATAGCCTTTGCTCCACTTATCCGAGGCTCACAAAGAAAAAGCATATCCAATCGATGAGTGCGAATCAAATCAAGCACATTAGACTTAAATTTGGAGCTCGCACCTCCTCTAACATTCCAACAACAAATATCCATTAAAAACTCATTAAAGAGTAGAGTAACCGAATGGGCTAAAACCTTTTTATTAAGATTTAAAAGTCATACCCCCAGCATAAGTGGAAGTATTACTTGCCAAATGTCCACCATGTGAACTAACGCGTCCTTTCGAAAAGTCCTTTTTTTCTGTGGGATCCAAACCCTCACTGTCTGAAGGGATTAGCACTTCATCATCATTGTCAGAACCAGAATTGTCATCCCTACTAGTAGCCACCTCCCCTATATTGGGTGGCTGATGCCCAAAGATATACAACCCTTTTTCCTTTTGAACTGATTGTCCACTACCCCAGCTCGCAAATTGCTCATGTAGAGAACTAGCATAGCAGCAACACTTTTCTTGCCTTGAGATCCCACCATTCCTATAGAATCAGATATACCAATGACACTTCTACTTGCCACACTAGCAGCTTGGCGACTTCCAGATGTATTTCTAGTTGCCACACCAGTATTTTGATAATTTTCCTTCACACGGTTCTTCACAGGCAAGCTCTTGTTTGAAATATCCTCCAAAGCCTGCCTAGCAACATACTTTTTACCCTTAGATTTTGTCCAAACCTTATTTCCCATATTCAAATCAGTCACCAAAGCTTGCACTGGTCTGCTACCAGTCTGATCAAGAAACTCACCAGAGTTCCCCTCATCCTTTCCAAAATTCTCACCAACTTGCCTAAGAGCATCAAACCTTGAGCCCTTAATTTTTACCCCAGAATCCTTGCCTCCCACTCCCTTAAAATTAGATTGAGGCCTACGCCTAGGGGGAACATTCATCCATGGCCCTCTCAAGCTCTGGTCAGACTCATAGTGAGCCCTATTACTTCCCACCAAAACACTCCCCTCAACATTAGCACCCATGGCACTAGTAGTCACACCATTAGCGGTTTCAGCATCTTTAGTATTCAAGTCACACTTCTCTCGTTTATGGCCATACCTCCCACATAGGTAGCATATATCTGGCAGCCCCTCATACTCTATATTATACCAATTCTGGTTGATTTGGACGAAAGCATCTAAAGGCTTAGTGAGATCTAATTCCACACACAGCCGAGCAAACTTGCCCCTATTTTGAGCAGTGGTAAGAGAATCAATCTTTAACAATTTCCCCAACAAATTCCCAACTCGTTTCAACGACCAAACATCAAAACACTCAAGCTGAATAGCAGAGACACGAAGCCAAACAGCCATTCGAGTTATATGTGCAGTAGCTGGACAAAAGCCAGGCCTTCATTTTTGCATGACTAAATATTGACCAGCTATTATCCAAGGACCACCAGTGAGAACAAAATTTAAATCCTCCTCAAGCTCAAATTTAACCACAAAGTAATCATTCACCAAATCTATCAATTTCCACTCCCCTTTCAAACTCCATTTCTGGTGTAAACGATCACATAAGTAATTGTAAGTATGAGACCTGCCCAAGAGCTTAATAATCAAAGCATTCTTCCAAGGTCGGCATAACCTATCCATTGCCCTATCAGAAAATTGAATATTAGGGCCTCGATCACCTCGAGAAATAACCACATCCTCGTTATCATTGAGATCCTCATAATCATCATCCAAACAATTAACATCTATACCCACATTCTTAGTCAAATTCACCTTGTTCATAAGCTTATCACGAAAACTATCAGAACCAAGGTGAAAACGAGATACCTGCTCAGAGTCAACAATGGGTGTCTGGTCCTGCATCAGCCGTGAATCAAAATCAGCATCCATATCACACTCAGGTTCAACATTCTCTGATGCTCGACTTCGCTTAGCCAAGCGATGAGGATTGAAGGGAACTCCAGGTGATCCTTCCGCCATAACCAACAGGAAATCAGAGGGAAACAACTAGAAATGACAGAGAAATTGCGGGGAAACCACCGCAATTGGCAGTTTCCAGCAAGAAACGATTGGAACCGGGCGAGATCTGAAAAGCAGAGAAATATTCGTCGCGCGTGAGGCACGTACAAAAAAGGCTGACGGCTCATTTACGCGTTTTTACAATTCTCCTTCCCCTCATACCATTCGGCGCAAAATAAATTTAGTTACAAAACTTAAAAAACTAGAACTACACGAAGAAATTTACTGGGTTCTTGCCCTGTTTAATTGGCTAAAATTAGGTAAATACTAAAGTATTTCGTGCTTTTGCTACTTTATTTATTAATAAAAATTCCTATTTCTATAATTAAATATGATATTGTTATTGAGAAACGAGGTCTAGCCTAGTAGAAAAGGCCCTTTATTTAGAGACCAATGATCAAAAGTTCGAACCCCACTGGTATTTTGATAGTGTGTGTGAGAAATCACCCTCCCTTGATTCTATAAATAAATAAAAAATGTTTAAAAATTCTTTTCTAATTTGGTTAATGCTTTCTTTCATGGACACTCTATTTCCCAAATTAATCATACTTTTTCACTTTAATTCCAAAAAATAATCCTCATGAATGAGTTAATCATTTCCGACCTATAAGTCTTTATAATGTAAGAGAATATAATTGATACTGTTTTTGAAGGTGGGCACAGTCTGGTTTACCCCTTGAATTGGAATCGAAACCAATAGTTACATACGGTATGGTTTTTATATAAAGTGTCTAGAGGAAAGCTCTGAAGCAATTTAGATATAATCTTCCTAATATTTGTATTTGGTTTGGTTATTTTCCTTAGTGTTCAGAAGTTTTATTTTTTATTTTTTATTTTTTTATTTTTTATAATAGCATTTATACTGAAGAAGAAGAAGGGTTTAAAAAGTATAGCCGCGCGGCTATACTCTATTCGAATAGTTTAATAGTATAGCCTCACGGCTATACGCTTTGAATATATTCAAATATTTTAATAATATAGCCACGCGGCTATACCTCTTAAATATATTATTATATTTAAAGAGTGTTATATTGCAGTTTTTTTAAAATCTTTTTTGCCTTATAAGATCTTCTTTGTACTTTTTTTTTTTGGTGTGGGTAAAGTTGTAAGATTTGGATTTTTAGCTTATTATGGTCTATTAAGATCATTAGGGTGCCTTTGTTGTATGATTTGTTTTGTCCTTTTTGTTGTTGCAAATTTGATCGTAATTTTTGTTTGTAAAGGTTTAGAGGGTTAAGATTTGAGGTCATTATTGTTGTTTGAATTCAGATCATTATGCTTTTGGTTTCATTTCATATTTCATTTTGGTTCTTTAAGTTGTATTTATTTTTTGGTCCGAGCTGAAATTTTTTTATTTTTTTTTATTTTTATTAACAAAGAGGGAGAATTCGAACTTGTGACATCTAACAATAGCCAGACGATTGAACTTTCAGATAATTGAGAGAAGAAAATATATGTATAAAGCAAGCAGCCTTGAAATTGAAGAGAGAAGTCTCTTATTCATATTTTGTAATTTAGTATTTCATGACACAAGAGGTTAAACAAAAATATCAAATTTCAAGCAGGAACAAGCAAGCAATTGCTCCCGTGGCCTATGGGCATCTTACATATACAGTGTTACAATCACCTCCAAGGCCCAATAAAGGAAGGAGAGAGAGAGAGAGAGAGAGAGAGAGAGAGAGAGAGCAAAACACAAAAACAGCAAATTGCCAATTAGGCCCACTGTTTGATTTCTTCTTCTGATCTACTCTTATCTGATCTCTCTCTCTCTATCTATGCCTGCGATCCCGATGATCCCTGGTGCTGCCTCTGGAGTGCCTGGACTCTTCCTGCTCCGCCTTCTGCGGCGGCGACGCCTCATACCTCGACGGCTTCCTCTTGAAGTGCCTGTCGTCGTCGCTCGACTCATACTCCATAGAAGCAGCAGCGCTAACCATAGCCTTTCTACTTCCACTTCCGCCACTCCCAGCCTTGGCAGTCGACGACGACGTCATTTTATACTCGTCGTACGCGGATCCATTTGCCAATGACGAAGACGACTCCTTGTGATGATGCGCCGACGACGGCTTGTTATCCTCCGTCGCCGCCGGAGAAGCCGCGGGAGCCCGCTTCTTGCTCACTTCCCCCTCCGGAAAGCTTATGCGAGAAAACACGCTTGCCTTGTGCTTGCGCTCCGCCGCCGCCGCCGCCGCTGCGGCAGCTGCTGCAGCTGATGCCGTAGAGGAGGAGGAGGCAGGTTTGGCCGATGCTGTTGTTGTTGTTTCAGTGGAAGGTGGTGGTTTTGCAGAGGACGAATCAGAACGATGTCGTTTCTGGCGCTGCTGCTGGTCATCCTCGTGGTAATCGTCATAGTCTCGACCTCGATCTCGGTCTTGGGCGCGTTCGCGATCTCTGTCGTGGTGGTCTGATTTTCTCTTGGGAGGACGCGGTGGCTGTGGCTCCAGGTCACGTGGATCACGTGAGGGCCTTCGTTCTGGAGATGACCTCTCGCGTCTGTGACGATGCTGGTGGCTGTTGCTGTAGTCGGGACTTGGTGATCGAGCAATTGACTTCTGCAATGCATAACAAGAAGAAAAACCAAAAAGACCCAATAAGTCAACTTTTCCCGCAGTAATAATTCTCACAAAAATAATTTACTTTTCACTGTTACCCATTATTTTCTCTCTTTTTTCTTTTTTGCCAAGTGCTTTTACGTTTTTTTTTTTTATAATGCATTTACTAAACTAACACCCACTTTTCTTAAACACCTATGTTCCCTTTATTTATTTTTTTCGTTCGGTTTTCAAATTTTGGAAAACAAAAAACATCGTTAACACTTGATTTTTTTGCCGTTGGCTTTACACCCTGCGATCCCATTAATTACTCCAATCCAACTTTGCAGGCAGAACTCAGAAAGGAGGTAGAAATGGTTAACCAAAAATAATAAAATAAAATATAAAACCATTGTTAAAAACACTCATCCTGTACAAAGTGCAGAAATTCAATTCTGAACCTGCAGCAAGCACTTGAGGATCATATATAAAAAATAATAATAATAAATTAAAAAATTAGCATCTCAGACCACCAGTGTAAACATGATCCAAGATGACTCCTATTGGTTTTCTTTTTATTTAAAAAATAAATTCAACTCAGAGACGTTGAAAAAAACAGAGAAGCAGGTTATTAAATTTTGAGTCCTGGCAAATATAAGTTGGAATTAATGGGATTCAAAAGGCTGTATACCAGGGTAATCTGAACATGTTGCTAAAACAACAGAACAGAACTCTAATTGACCTCAGTTTCGGCCACATTTAGCCGTTTTCCATGTACTCTCGATCGATTCAAGCCACCGTGAAAAAGGGCGGCCAAACTACAATGTGTTCTCTCCATTTAATATCCCCATGACCAAATGAAGCATTGCGAAGAAAAGAAATAATATAATGACACAAAAATAAAATAAAGACTGATCGAACAATAATAACTGATAAGGAAAACAAACTAATATATCCTAGACTCTTTGGCATTCTCTGGCCAAATTGGTGTCCTATTGCCAACTTGGTCTCTCCTTGCAAGAGTGTTGATAAAAACCTTAAGAAAACCCTGCTGCTGCAGTATACAAATGATAAGAAGAGAGGGAAATTGGCACAATAAAGACGTACAGATTTGGATTTCATAGAAGCGCCATCGCCGCCACCACTGCTCACTTCCCTTCCATATTCCCGATCTTTGGAGAACTCCCTGCTGAAATATAAAAAAAGAAAAAAGAAAAAAAAAAATGCATTACTCAACCATGTAAAAATAGATACTACAGCTTGGGAGGAAAAGCAACCAATTGCCATAAGATTATAGGCAAGTGGTCCATTTCTCAGAAGAATAGTACTATTAGATCCTATTATGAGATATTGCCCATATACTAAAAACTGTGGGACACAAAAGGGCAAACAGCCATACATAGCCCCACTACTGAAGGATTTCTCCTTTCAAATATCTCTATACTCTCCCCAAAGAGAAAAAAACAGCATCATAATTTTGTTTCACATACAGAATGATAAACAAACACAAAGACACATCAGATTCATGAAGCTTGCATCGCACTTTACTATCTCTTAGTACCAACTCAACGGACCAAAAATGAATTCCACATTTCAATCAAAATAACAGATCTCACATCTATTGTGTCCTTACAATGGAATTGCATCTAAAATGGAATCCAAACCCTTTGGTGGACCACATTAGAAAATGGCATCTAACAGAAACTGAATTTAAAAAATCTTCACATAACATGGCTATCAAATCACATATAAGAGATACTCATGTTTTCCAAGTTATACCGTATGCATAAAAATTCCAAGAAAAAACAAATCCAGTTTTCAGTCTTACGTTTGGCCTCGTCTCTCATTTTCACGCTTCCGCCTCAAATCAGCTTTTCGAGCCTCAAATTCCTCTCTGCTCATGACAGGGGGTCCAACATTCATGCCATTCATGCCATTCATGCCATTCATGCCATTCATACCATTCATGCCATTCATGCCATTCATGCCATTCATGCCCATGCCAAAGTCAGCCAAATCCCTGAATAAAGTCCAAGATTACAAACACATTAGATTGTGGGGCCGAAAGGAGGGAAAAAGCATTAAATTGTAACTTGCAAGCATCAAGTGACATTATCTTAGGGCACTGGTTGCACCTGCAAACCTACTTTTTCCACAAAAATGACTCCAGGGGGAAAAACCATTGAATTGCACGCATAAGAGAAAGTACAAATATCTACAGAGGGAGAGAGAGAGAGAGAGATTCAAATGAGACAAATGTATACCTCTGAGGCGGAACCATGGGCATCATATAACCTTGAGCACCGAATGAGTCCTGTGGACCAAAACCCCCAAATGGCATGTCCAATGGGCCTAGTCCATAACCCATATATGGCATAGGACCACCATATGGTGCCATATATCCTTCCATACCCATGCCAGGTTGCATGCCATTCCAGTATGGATTATATGCACCCGGGCCCATAGGCATCACATAGTTATCAGCTGCAAGATCTTGCGAGGTTCTCCATTGCATGTCTGCATTGAATGTAATAACATTATGGCATCTATAAAAGCACAAGGATTGAAGTATCCAATTCAAATTTATATGATATATAGAAAGCTTTAAGTTCACAAAACAAAGTAGGAGGAAGAGCCATACCATTCACAGGCATGCGAACTTTCTTCTTTTTCCTTTTCTTTCCTGTAATGCACATACAATGACAAACAAATAAGTAATCACTACATTTCCAACTTTTTTTTTTTTGGAGTCAAACTAAGCTTTATTTTTAAGAAAAATCTTTTACTCAACATCCATCCAACTCCTGTATGTCAAGAAAGCAAGAAAACACATAGAACTTGATATGCACCATGAAAAATGTGAAAACAGAACTAGTAGGCCAACAGAACCAGAGAACTATAATTCCCAGACCACTACATTACCTGCCTCCCCAGAAGCCAGCCTTTGTTGCACTTCTTCCTCAACAAGTGGAGCACTCCCTTGCGATGCTGGTTCCTTCACACTCATTGACTCATGTGTAGCTTCAGATACATCAGCCACTTTTGTAGTTCTCACTTTCTCTAAAATCTGCTGTGGGGCAACAACAGGCTTTACCTCATCTGCGGTTTCCTGTATCTTCGGGGTTTCTTTATTCAAAGATATCTGTAGTTCTTCTCCCCTTGATGCAGCAGATTGAGTTGGAGAAGGAATCTTGGGTTGTGGACAGCGTGCAGACTCCATATCTGAATATTACAAGTCACAAGTTTAATACGAACATAAAATGACTACACTGGTGGAAATAGAAAGAGAAGGAACATTATTGAAATACAAACCTTGAACTTGGAAAGTGCTCCCAGCATTGTCAGCACTACTGTTACCCCCAGATTCCAAGATTCGATTGATTGTATCCCTGAGTGTCTTATTTGGCAGTAGATCGTCTGCCAGTGTATTTGTAGCCCCACAGACACACACTGACTTGGACATAATGTAGTTCCGGATACCTGATTATAAGGGCACCCAGTGTGAATACAACGAAAATTTATAGTTACCAAAACGATTACAAGGGATTAAGTTGAAATTCTTAAAAGCTACAAAATTTAGGCAATAATATTTACATCATAACTTACACTTATCACAAAAGCTCTTAAAGCAACACTTGCTCGTTAACACAGCATCTTTCATTACTTCCTTGCACAACGGGCAGTGTAGCTCAGGGGGTAGATCACCAACAGACCGTGTAGATGGTAAACATTCAATCTCTCTCTCGAAAGCAGCCCTGTTTTCATATTAAAGATTATAGTAAGTTTTCATACAAACAACTGGAAGGCAAGCATAACAACTATGAAATATAGAACACCAGATCAGCTTACTCATTTGGCCTCAAAACAGCTACTGCACCACTTGGCAATGCATATGAGCCATCTGGGGTTGCCATCAGCATGGACTTGGGAATGCCAGTGGGTGGCTTCACTCTTTTTATGTCATAAGTTGGATCACCATTTGTAGGGCAGTGCTGAATAAAATGACCTAAACAAATACAATATGTCAAATATAACTTATAAAAGTGCATTCCTGATATAATCATTTATCACAAAGAAAGAAATAAGAATAGGAACATACCAGGAACCTTACACCTGTGACAAATATAGCCCTGTGGAGGTGTTTTCCTCTCCAACCCCCCTCCTCCTCGACCTCAATCAAGAAAAGAAAAAACAGTTTTGTCATGTAAAATGAGAGAGAGAGATTGAATGAGCACTGACATATTAAGTAAAACAAATTATGTAATTTTAAAAGACTCACCAAAACCACGTCCACCCATCATTCTTCCACCCATACCCCTGCCAAAACCTCTACCAGGACCAAAGCCATCAGGACCTTGTCTGCAAATACAACACAGAGATCATCCAGCATTAGTGACCATGAATCTATCATTTATCACAGAACAAAATAATAAAACTGAAAGCATCTCACTGTTGCCAGTCCAAGGCTGGAGTGTCGATTAAAGCCTTAATCTTGCTATCTTCATCGGCTTTATTTGTTGGCTGAACATCTGGAGCCTGATAACTTGTCTGCACTGGCAAGACTTCAGGAATTTCATACAAATCACCTCCAAGATCATCCCAATCTGTCTCATCAGGCTGTAACGCCAAAATAAACACACTATCACTAAAAGCTCTGACTGATTGCACAAAGCAAAGCACAACCATGCCAGGATCTAGTAGATACTAAAGCTTACATATTTCATGGCAGATGAATCAGCTGCCTGAAAGCTAGTCCTTTCTGGTTCAGTATATTCCACCTTATCTTCCACCTTTGGCCTGCAATAAAGGAAATAAAACCTAACTCAACCAACCCTCGAAATTGGTCCTAATGGTCATAAGGAACACAAAAATCCTATTGAAGCACATAGCACTGCTTGGGCACACTCCACAGAAGTTACAATAACAGGTGCTACCCCCATATCACAGGTTTGTTAAACACAATAACAATTGATACTGCCAACTCAAAATTCATAATGGACCTTACAAAAACATAACTAAAGAATTTAAAGGATCTGAGATAGTACTCTGAATCAGTAACAATTGGCATGCGAGGCCGTCCAGGTACTCGTCGAATTAAAACTGACGTATTTTTTGGAATCAACATTGCTTCATCAAGATACTCTGAAATTGCAAAACATAGAACATAAAGACTACAAAAACACAGCAAAGATATTGATCCATGAAAGCAAGGATAAAAGCTACCAAAATGCGATTCCCCAAACCATAACCCATGGTTCCTAGTTAGTTAAGTCAGATTAACCATTCCAAAAGATTCCAGATTTCAATCTCACACACCCTGTCCTGTCCCCTCTCAGATTGAGTCAATTTAACATATAGGTGGTCTAACTTTGTTCATTCGATAACAAAAACCACCACATAAGGTCAATCTAACTTAACTTTCAAGGCACATGGTGGCAATTAGTGACCTCAACGTTAATTGAAGTATGGCAATGTAACATCCTCTATATAAACAACATGTAGATAGATAGCTACAAGCATAAAAAAAATTGAACAAATACCCAAAAATCAAATTTTGAAATCTCCAAAATCATATATGATTTTACCACTCAACACACACACACACACACTCATATCACCTGCTATGACCCAAATTTGTGTTTAATTACAAATTGTTCAGAAGGGAATAACTAAATCAGAACCAACCTTCATTGGTCTGGGCGTTGGTGACCACAAGGTCGAAATCAGTACCCCTCCCTAAGTGCTTGGATTCAAATATTTTTTCTTTCAAAATACCAACTGAGATGAAAGGACCGTCCATAGCAATTGAATCATAATCTCTTGCACTCTTAAATTTATAATACACCGCCATGGTCAATACTTTTTTTTTCTTCCAAAAAAATAGAAATATGTATAATAATACCACAACAAGAACAAACAAACGCCCCGAGGAGAACGATAATCAAAGGCCAATAAAAATATAAAGGCCTTGTATTAAGCTCCCAAAAACAAAAATCAAACAGTACAAAAAAATTGAAGATCTTTTCGTTTTCTTTTTTCTTCGATTAATCTATTGAGATCGAACAATCAAACCACCGCAGAAGAACAGGGAGAGAGAGCTCTTCAGAAGCTTCTTCGCCGACCATACGCCAATCTTCTCTCTTCGGTTCGATTCAATTCCTTCAAAAACCGATCATTGAACAGATGCTTCGAATCAAATTGGGTTCCGAGAGCCACCACAGATTCAATCCTCCGCCGATCGTCGCAATTCGAATCAAATTTCACAGATCTCAGCGAAATTAGAAAAAGCCCTCTGCGCTTGTCTTCGCACCGATCCTTACAAATAGCCTGAGAGAATCAGAAAATCCTAGGCTGAGGAACCGATTCTGATGAGCGAATGGATGGTACAATTGCTCCAAAATCGCCGATTGGTTGGCCGTACGTATATAGCACCGAGGAAAATTCACGAATTCCAAAAGCTTCTGAAACGCCAAAACCGAGAAAACCAAAATCTTTCAGAGAGAAACCCCTTGAAATTTGTGAAACTGGTGATGGTTTTCAAGCACTAGGACGTCTGTGTAGTAGGCTGATAATCATTACGAACAGCCAGGCTGCTAGGGTTTGGTTCAGAGAAATTTGAGAGAGAGAGAGAGAGAGAGAGAGAGAGCTCTGAGCGTTGGGTTTTGTTTTGCTTTTTTCTAATTTCCTTTTGTTTTTGTTTTTGTCCTTGAAAGGGTCGAGGGTCGGTTTAACGACTTCCGTTTCGTTTGTGGATAATCCTTGTGGGGCCAGCCCAACAACGACTCGTCGCACACTCAATATGCATTTTTTTTTTTTTTAACTTTAAAATTTAAACCATAAAATCTTTACCGTTGAAAGGCTTTGACTCTAAATAAAAATGTTGACTGTGGAAAAGCTTTGGGCCTAAGTAAAATAGAACAGCTTCAACTACGAAATCTCCTTTTCCTTATAGGATTGGGAAAGATTTAGGCTATCCTTATAGGATTGGGAAAGATTTAGGCTATAAATAATAGTCGGGCACCTTGCATTTTCTACCTTGAGTGAATGAGCAAGCCAGTAGGAAATCAATTAGGTTTTGCTCCTGGGCAGACGTCAATTTCCATATTTGACGAAAGCTCTTGAGTTTCCATTAACAAAGATAGAGTTTTGTTGGGTCTGTGTTGTTTTCTTGAGATAGTTCGAATGGAGAATTATTGCTTCCTTAAGCCGCTCGGTGAAGGAAGTTTCGGGGTTGTATGGAAGGCTTTGCACAAGGTGACTGGTGAGATTGTTGCAATTAAGCAACTGAGGAATGAAGTATCGAGGTTGACTTCATGGGAGGAGTTTCTCCAAATGGCAGAAGTTGAGTCTCTGTCTCAGTTGAAGAACCACCCGAATATTGTCAATTTGAAACAAGCTTTCATGGGATTTGATGGCACTGCTTCCCTTGTCTTTGAATTCATGGAGGGCAACTTATTGCAATTTATGCAACTGCACAAGAAGAGATTCAATGAGGCACAAATCAGGAATGTGTGTCATCAAATTCTTCTTGGGCTAGATCACATGCACAAGAATGGGTGGTGCCACCGTGACCTCAAACCGGAAAACTTGTTGGTGAAGCAAGGTGTGGTCAAGATTGGGGATTTGGGTTCTGCTAAGAAGATTCAGCCGGGCATTCCTTTCAAAGATTATGTCACAACTCGCTGGTACAGAGCCCCGGAGGTGTTGCTTGGCTCACGCTTCTACGATTCCAAGGTTGATATGTGGGCTGTGGGTGTAATCTTGGCTGAGATGTTCAACCTCCGCCCTCTACTTCCGGGTAACAATGCGGAGGAGCAGCTGTTTTGGATTTGTAGTGTGCTAGGCAGCCCAACCATGAAGTCATGGCCTGAAGGGCAACTTCTTGCAGGGCGGGTTGAGTATCAGTTTCCACAGTTTCCTGGGTTTGGTCTCTCATTTTGCATCCCATCTGCTAGTGAGTCTGCAATTCAGCTTATTACTTCCCTTCTTTCTTGGGATCCTGCCAAGAGGCCGACTGCTGCAGAGGCACTTAAGCATCCCTTTTTCGTCGGCTCCCACCGTATTCCACGTGCCATTCCTCGTGCCATTCCTGAGAGACATCACCATATTCTTCCTAACATTGGTGGCATTTTAGTCTAGACTAGTAATGTCATAACTCAGCAAATATTATAAGTTCATCTGTATTTGAAAGATTTTTTAGCTCTACTTTACACAATTAAATTGAATTTGTGAAGAGAGTTCATAATCATATATTGTGCAAATGCTGAATATATATATACATTGATTCACTTTTATTATGTTGCTATGTTGTATCATTTACTGGTTCATATCTGTATCCATAGAGTTTAGCTTTCATGTAACTTCTGTGTTGATGTATTATATTGTAGTTCTGGTCTTTGTCTTACTCTAACACCACATGATCGTTCCCAGAGAAGTATAACTTCTGAAAATGACCTTTTGGACTGCAAACTTTCGTACCCTTCTCTATCCACAGTCGCCAAACCAAAGAAACATTTCATAACTTTGATGCATCATTTAAAGATGAGGCAAAACAAAACTAACGGAAGTATTACTCAAAGTTGCAACGTACCTTAAATTTTGATTACATGATAAAATAAATTATAACCAAAATTGGAATATAACCTCAGATTTTGATTGAAGGATTAAATTAGATGTCAGGATACATGTCCCAGCCTGTTTCATCTCCAACTACATATCCAGTTCCATGGGCTTCTTCACTTAGTAAAAGTAAGCAGAGAAGACCAAATATAATGACCAAAGCTCTGCTCTGTGTCCCAGACATCTTTGAACCATAAGTGCTACAACAATCTTATCAATTACCAATGTTTAGATATTTTAGATGATGTGTTTTTCAAAAGAAGAAAGATGTGGTATCAGACTCTTCCAATTTGTAAAAATTAATCTACTTAATGATTGCACTTTATATTTTGGTCCATAAACTTAAAATTCTAGCTCCGCCCCCAATTAAAGACATGTCTACGGGAGGACTTGGCGAAACAACAAGTTGTCCATCTTGTACAACAACTTTTGTGCCAATCCCCGTAATGCAATTTCTTCTATATCAACTTGGTTTTAAGAAAATAAATAAATCATCTGGGATTGAGTGTGAGATGGAGAAGAAGCAAGGGGAAGGAGAAAGAAGAAATGGTTACATTCAGAAAAATAACATACAAAAGATTAATATTACAACATTTCCTTCATAGAAACTCTTTATTGCAAAGACAAACTACTGTAACAAGCAGCATATATATAGCTAGATGAATCACTCTGCATGAACAGCAATTCTCATTCCATAACCACAGTAATCTATAACATTACAAATAAAGTAGTTTTGACCCTTCTTTAGCACCACATGATCGTCCCCAGAGTTGTATAACTTCTTAAGATGGCCTTTTGCATTACAACATTGGTACCCTTTTGCATCCACAGCCGCCACGCTAAATAATGGGTTGCTATATTTGAAAACTGTACATTAAACCAAAAACAAATGTTATGCAAATAGTTCCAAACATATGAATTGTTCTACACCGTGTCCTTTTCAGGTTAAACTTTTTTCTTTTGGACAAACTTTTTTCATAACAGTTCTAAACCAAAGAAACATTACAAGAAATCAGTTACCATGAAGATGCATCATTTAAAGATATATAAGGCGAAAACGTGCTAATGTATGAGCAGCTAAGTTGGACTCTCTGAAAACAAAACTAACAGAAGTCTTACTCAAAGTTGGAATGCACCTTAAGATTTGGCTACATGATGAAATAACTTATAACCAAAACTGGAATATCACCTCAAAGTTAGTTGAACATGATGAGTTCAGTTAAAATTTTCTTTGAAGATAGATTATAATAAGAGAATAAATCTTACCCAAGACATCTCCAGCCTTGAAGTGCTTGTCTTTCCCCCAATTGCATACCTCAGGATACAGGTCCCAGCCTTTGTCATCTCCCACTACATATTCAGTTCCATGGTGGGCTTCTTCACTTTGCAAAAGCAAGCAGAGAAGGCCAAATATGATGACCAAAGCTCTGCTCTGTGCTTTAACTCTTGTCCCAGACATCTTTGAACCAAAAGTGCTATAATTTTATCAATTACCATTTCAAAGGGTTGGATTTATAGAGCACAAAAATAAAAGAATTATATCCGGAAGAAAAAAAAAAGATTATTGGGTGAATAGGTAAAGGCAATGAAATAGTTGCTTTTGGTATACAAAACCCCTGTGGATCTTGATAAACAAGTTCGGTATTGGTCTCAACGTGCATTGCACTCAAAGGCAGGTTTGAATAATTACCACACATATAATTTTGTTAGGCACCGTAAAGAAGGCAAAGTCAAACAAACATTTTTTTTTGGACAATGAATCCCTGGGAATGTGTTGCAAGCAATCAACTAGACAATTTGTCTCCTAAACTAAACTCATATAATATCTTTCTGTCAAATCGAGATAATAGGTCAAATAATTAAGCCGATCAATTTGAGAATTATTTGACTAATTGGGAGTTATTTGATTTAATTGGGAATTATTCGATTTTAGCCTTAATTAGGGATTCGATTTAATCAAATCCCTAATTAGATCAATCTCTCCAAATTAGGGAAGAATAATTCCTTTCCATCTATGGAATTATTCTTCCGAAACCCTAGCCTCATAGGCTCCTATAAATACATGGCTACGCACAAGGGTTGAGGTACGTCTAAATTCCTATCTGAAACTCTGCATAAATTATCTCTCACAAACCTAGCCGCCATACTCTTTCTCTCTCTCACACAAGGCTCCGGCCACCACACACAACTCCAGCCACCCGGTTCCCACCCTAAAGAAATCTTCATCCTATTGTTAGCTATTGTATTCCTACAAATACTCGACCTGAATTAGGCATCGGAGGGCCTTTGGCCAACACTCCCAGGTGTGGTCCTCTTATTCTGATTTGTTTTGCAGGGAGAAAGAGAACCGAAGAAGACAACGGAATCTTAGACGAATATTCTTGTAGGACGAAAATTGCTCCCACAAAACTCATGTAATGTGTATCTGTCAAATTAATCCCTTAACATGTAGGATACAGTTTCCTTTTTTTCCATTCTAAGCTTGCCACATCATTGAAAAGAATGCTTAAAGAATAGGGTACATTTCTATTTGGTAGACCAAAACCAAAACCAGACATTCTAATTGTTAAAACCAGAAATAAAGCCACACGAAAAAAAACAGCAGACTTATCATAAACAGTCAGATATGTAGAAAATGAAAGCAAAATTGAGCATATCCAAATAAAATATCTAGCTTTCAAAACAATCTTGCTTCATTTCATAGTCTTATCTTGTTATCTCTCTCTCTTCTGACTGTCTTCCCAAAAATCTACTGCCACATAATGAAGACTATGCATATGTTTTGTAAACAAAGTTTCTTGTAGCTCATGCCACATAATGAAGATTGACAAAACGACTGAGTCGTACGTCTCACAGGCCTTGTGAAACAAACCTCGTTTTATGGAAATTATGAGCAGAGGAATTTCATAGTTTGGACAAGATAAGAAAGAAGAAAAATATGAATCAACTCGCAAAAGGTCAGTGAAAACTTAGATTGAAAAAGGCTTAAATATAGACATCTAATGAAACATTCCATCTAACACAAACAGGCTGCAACCATACAAACTGACGCCATTCCTCATACAAATAGAAATGCAATAATAAGAAAAGAAAACTGAAATCCCGTGCATCAAACAATGGCAGAAGGAGAAAAGAAGTACCATCTATATATACCTACTGCTTCCCCTCATGTCTTCATAATGCTGATGCCATTGCTCTTTGTGTCAAGTATGCAGTTGCTACATGTTGAAAGTTTGTAGGTAAAAAATTCACCATGATGGCATGACATGTTCTTCAAAGTATGAACGTTTCGCTAGAGTTTTTAGTAAAAATTCACTTATTTGGGATGGTGGTTGTTACTCGATGTTGAATATAGTTGTTACTCCGTTTTATTAATGTTTCTTTAAAAATAGTACAGCCGGCTATACTGTTTTGGACACGTAGGCAACTAGGCGCTTTGCGGCAAATCTGTTTCGTTTTTCATAATTAGTACAGACGCTTTTTTTTTTCTTGTGTTAAAATAGTATAGCCGACCGGCTGTACCTTTTTTTGTTTTAATTTTTTAAACAAATAGTATAGCCAAGCTGCTATACACTTTATACGTATGTGGTGCCTAATCACTAGACGATTCCTCTTTTTTTTTTATAAATAAATAGTATAGCCGGCAGCTATACTATTTTTGACACGTGAGCAATTAGGCGCTACGCAGCAAATTTATTTTTGTTTTTCATAATTAGTATAGCCGGGCGGTGATACTCGATTTTATTCTTAAAAAAAAAAAAAATAGGATAGCCGTGCCGCTTAACCTGTTTTTTTTTTAATTTTCTTTAATAAATGGTATAGCCGCGCGGTTATACTCAATTTTATTAATGTTTGTTTGAAAAATAGTATAGACAGGCGTTAGCTGGTTTTTTTTTTTTAATAAATAGTATAGCCGAGCAGCAATAGTTGCAATTTATTTTTTTGGTGAGCTTTCAATCTAGTTGCAATTTTTTTTGTTTTTGTTGATATTATTGATGGGTATTCAATTTAATGGGTTTGATCGATCTATCTCTACTTTGTTTTTGTTATCTGATTCTTTATCTAATGGGTTTGATCGGGCTATGTTCGTATTCTATCTCTTCTTGTTTCTTTTTGAAACCAGATTTTGACCCAAAAAACAGAAGTTAATCATCTTTTTTTATCTGATACAGAGTGTTTGGTTTTCAGATTTTGTCATCTATCATCTTTCAGTCTAAGACTTTGTGTTGCTCCAATAAAGGTATAGTCTCAACCTATCCTTGATTTTCAATCTGTGTTGTTTCAATAAAGGATTAGATTATATGTTGTGAAATTATTGTTTCTTGCAGTCTGCATAATTTCTTGTAGTTTCTGTTATGGTCTCTTCTTCTCTCTTTTTGACTAAGTTTTGGGTTTAAGAATTTGTTTCTGAGGTTTGTCAAAATTGATTCATGTCTGTTTAAAATTGATTCATGTCTGTTTAAGTACCTTAGCTCAATTTTAGTTTGAATCATGTTTCAAAGTCACCTTTATTATCCGCTAAAATTGAGCTAAGATTCATATATGTTTGAATCAATTTTAGTTGTTACGCTTCTTTTTTGAGTAATATAGATGATTTTATCTTGATTACAGTTTTGAGTAATAACAGTAGTCGATAATGAATGTTTTTTTAAAAGGGATTTGAATGTTACCTGCTTTACAATTGTATGCTTTAGGTTAATCCAAATTTGGCTGAAGAGTCAAATGCATGCGTCTTTTTCTTCAACTCATAGGAGCTGCCAAGTTCAAAGAATGAAGGGGATTTTTTATCTTGTTTTACTTGTTCTTATGTTGTATTGACTTTCGAAGTGGAGACACAGACGATTTTATTCTCTGTGAATTTCAGTTTTAAAATTTCTTCTATGATTATCCAAATAGGGGAAATTGTAATTTCCGTCATTTTCTAAATTCTTTATACAAGATATCTAAACACTGAAATTTGAAATTGACGTAATTTCAAATGTTGTAATTATAAATTCTGTCATTTACAAATTCTATGACCCTCCATTTGGATGAGGGAAAATAACTTGGAATTTAGCTAAAAGTCAGGAATTTAAGAGGACAAATTGACAATTCTCTTGTTTGGCAATATAAGTGCGGAATTTATTAAATGACGTGCAGGAAAAATCGTGGAAATAGAGGCATCAAATTCCCAAGTTTAATTTCCACCAAAATAGGCATCATTTCACAATTTTCATAATGCAGGAATTCATATTTTCTAGTGTGCCAAAACTTACATTAAAAAAACAACGCCAAACTTTTCATTTAAAAAAAAAGCGCCAAAATTCATTTCACAATTATTGTTTGTACAATGATCTTTTTTATGGTTAAGCTAGTACAATGGTATTATGATAATTTTCGTGTTAAATAGCCTTCACATGATTGGGATGAAGAAATGTGATCTTATTTGAACCATATGTATGATGGAAAAGAAGTTGATTGTATTGATCAATTCCAAATTAGCAAAAGTGCATTAAAAAAGTTATGTAGAATTTTAGAAGAAAATGGTGGGTTGGTTCGAACAAGAAATATTTCAATTGAAGAATCTGTAGCAATATTTTTGAAAATAATTGCTCACAACTTGAAATACAGAGTCATTGGTTTTGACTATTACCTTTTAATCGAAACAATTAGTCGGCAATTTAACAGAGTTTTATATGCAATGATGAGAATTAGTGAATAATACGTAAAATTCCAGCCAAGTACTATTAGGAGTTCCGAAAGAAGCAAATGGCAATGGATTGAGGTACTTAGTTATCTTAAGTTTCATACTTATATTGTTTTATATTTCATGTTTAGAATTGTCTTGGGGCATTTTGTTAGGACCAATTTTTGGTATATTGGCAATTTCCTGTTACAAAAACATAGAGTAGGTCTTTGAGTGTAACCTACAGTTTTCAAGTGACATTCTGCTATCCTGAATCAGTGTGGCTCAGAGACAATGCCAAGGTATGTTTTGCATCCATGCATTCATATTTGCATATTTGCAAGATCATCAAAAGTGGCTGTCAGATTATAAGACTGATATATGATTTCCGCCTTACATAATCCAGAGCCAGACATCAGTGAGTTTTTAACGATGGTTTTATATTCTTTAGTTTGGTGCTTATTTAAGCAAAATGGTTCTTTTGTCTTTACGGCTGGGTTTTTAATTAAGTGGCTTTATTTATTTTAAAGAAATTATTTATCTGTTAAAAAGCCCATTTTTGCTAAAAGCCTTTTTTGGTCTCTAACCTAGTTTTATACAAGAAAGGAACTTAGCCGTTTTGTTTTGGGGTCTGCAACGTTGAAAAGAATATTTGTAGAGAGGTTTTTGAGAGTTCATATTGAAAACTCATTCAGCTGTTCCTTGTTAGCCTCAATGAGTGATTAAATAATCTTCTTTTCATATATGTGTGAGTTCATGAGCGTTATGCATGTTGGTGATCAACAATCGTGCCTTGAGGTGTGAGCAGCCGAGACCAGAGTTGTGCCATCTCTTGTTGACAAAGGAAGACAAGATCGCTGGTTGGGTTGAGTAGCAAAGGCGAGTAGGCAAGTCTGCCTTGTGAGCGTTAGTCTTGTGAGTTGAGACTTGTAAGACCTTTTTGTATTCTTTTTCATAGTGATCTGTTCTCCGGCATAGTGCCCGCAGCTGTTTTCCTCATCTTGAGGTTTTTTTACTGCGTCAACATATCGTGTGTCCCTTGTGCAATTGTTTGCATTTTTATTTGAATTTATTCTGCTGCGTATTTTGGAATTTTTGCTTACAGGATTGTTACAGTATTTTAATCTTGCCGTGGTGTTTGAGTATTAAGAAACAGATCAGTTGGCCATTCTAGTGAATTTCACATTTGATGGAACTCACATTTCGATAACAATGTCTGTAGAAGAAAGACCAAGATATCGAAATATTTAATTTTTGTCATTTACAATTCACATGAGCTATCCAAACATTGAAATTTTGAATTCTGTCATTTACAAAATTCAATATATATAAATCCAAATATTGAAATCTTCAATTGCCAGTCATTGAAATAACGGAAATCTAAATTCCGTCATTTTAGAATTCTATGTAATTTGTAATTCCTTCATCCAAACGGAGCATGAAAGTTAGGATTCCTTCATTCAACCGCACCATTAGGGTACATTAATTTTTCCATGAAGATCAAGTATTGATCAAAGCGAACCATCCCATTATCACCACCCATCTGTTGAAGAAATTCTTCCAGTTCGTCCTCAGATGGGGTTTGCCCTAGTGAGGTCAATACATTGCGCAGCTCATCGGTAGTGATAGTGCCTGTAAATAAATAAATAAGAAAATTTTATTCAAAAGCACATGAACCATTTTCTTGAACATCTTTTTTGTCAATGAAATTAAGTTCTATAACTAAGCAACGAAATTTTAAATATTAAGGTTGATTTAGTAACTTAATTCAACATTTCAACACACGTATTCTCTTTTGTATTTCTACGATTGGTATGGAACGGTCACCACGTGTATAACATGTTATGATCTTTCTTGTATCCATGAAATGAGAAAATTTTAGATGGAATAGACTATATACAATCATGTGTTTAGTCATATATATATAATTAGTGATAAAGATGAGAAATTTAAGTTGAGATGGTAAAGCGTAATATACACATAAAGAGGGATCTAACCACTGCCATCCTTGTCAAAAATGTCGAAGGCTTGCTTGAGCTCCTCGACTTGCTCATCAGTCAAATCGGAATCCATATTTCCTTCTGTTTTTTATATATATATATATATAAAGAAATATATATATAAACTTCTGTACTGTTTTTCTTTGATGTCTCTTTGAAAGCTCCGAAAGAAATGGAGCGAAATGGAGGTATTTAAAGTTTCATCAAATTCTCTCTCTGCGACTGTGAATGAATGTAGTCGTTTAAATGGATGGCAGTAAATCTCGCTGCAGCTTTTACCACATGTATTTGTTTTAACTTTCAACCTTTGGTGAAAATGCAACACTCAAGTTTGCTATGTAAAAATCCACCATGAATCATGGCATGACATGTTCTTCAAAAGTATGAACGTTTCGCGAGAGTTTTAAGTAAAAATCCACCGTGAATTTGGGATTGTGATAGTTGCTATTATGTTGCATGTAGCATGCTTATGTATAATAACGTTTCGAGAGAGTTTTGTCCAGGCTCATATTTTTTTCCATGGGCGGTTCCAGCTAATGGCAGGCTAGGCTCATGCCCGGCCCAAATTTATGTTAAATAAATATTACCCACACTTTTTTCTCTTCTCTCTTCTCTTTTGTCAGGCCCTAATTTTTGTTAAAAAAAAGTATTACATACACTCTCATCTCTATCCTCTCCTTTTTTTTAGGATAATGATTTCTTACTCTAATTTTATCCACTTACACTCATTTTTTAGTTATAAAATGGAATATAAGTGGATAAAATTGGTGTGGGGAAATCATCACTTTTTTATATTATTTTCCTCACACTCTCCTCTCTCCTCTCTCCCTTTTTATTCTTTTCCTTACACTCTCCTCTCTCCTTTTTTTTATTCTTTTCCTTCTCTCCTCTCTATCTCTCTTTTTTTTCGTTGTTTTCCTTCTCTTTTCTCTCCCTTTCTTTTTTCTTTCTTCTCCTTCTCTCATCCCTCCTCTCTTTTTTTTTCCGTTCTTTTTCTTCTATCTTCTCTCTCTCTCTCTCTCTCTCTCTCTTCTCTTCTCTCCCTTTCTTATTTCTTCCTTTTCCTTCTCTCTTTTTGTTGGAAAAATATTACCTACATTACTTATGATTATTAAAAAAATTTGTCTTGCACAAAGATAACTATTTCAAAAATTGCAAAACATGATTGATAGGGGCTATGGAGCTCGAGGTGGAAACCTAAAAACGGATGTCATAATAAACGTTTATAAAAGCAAACAAGGAGAGAAATGAGGTCACAAGTCGTTTTTAAAAAAAAACCTAGCTCCGCCAATTTTCTTCCTTCCCATTTCTCTCGAAATAAATCTTGTTTTTTTTATAAAATTAATGTAGTCCTCTATATTATCTTTCTTTTTAATGTGAAATATATATATTTTTCTATTTTTTTCTTTTGGTTTTTATTTTAGTTTTTGCATATTCACTTGTTTCGTCAAGTTTGTTATATAAGTTTTGCATAGTCGGCTTTCGAATCCTGAAACCGCCACTGTTTTTTTCAAGTTTGAATTTGCCTAGGGAAATGGAAAATCAAATAACATAAACACCTAAGTACTTTTTGGTTGAAGTTAGGCATGGCAACGGGGTAGATTGGGGCCGAGTGTTAGGTAACGAGGACTCGTAGGGGATTCAGGACCTCGGTGTTTTTTTAAAATTAAAATTTGTTCTTAAATGAAATAACGAAAAATTATAATGCAGTGGATGAAAAAAAATAAAAAGACAATAACACAATACAATTTCGTGTAAAACAACATATAATTATACTCCGATATTGAGACAGAAGTACCATAAAACTAATAGCTAGTTGATGATGGTTGAATTTTCTTTACTGAGGAAAAGGAAAGCAAAATTAGTTACTTATATAGTTTTGGTAAATGGGTACTTACTTTCATAATTTTGTTAACTTTTCCACTATTCATTTCACTTTGTAGGAAAAAGAAAGTCGGCGATGACAACTGTCGGTGGGTTGGTTCGGAAAGTAAAATCCATGTCAGGGGTGTCCAAAGATATCATTGGGGTGTAAATAGAATCGCAAACCACTAAATCCTAAACCCTGCTTACCCTGCAGTGGTGAGAGGCTTAAGCCTGAAACTGAATCAAATATTTTAACGAGATGAAATTTAGGGCTTCACATGGAGTCCTTATATTCTCTCACTCTACACGCCTCAATTCCCTCCATAACCAGCGACGCTGCTTCGCTTCATTTCTTAAAAAACTCCATAAACCAACTCAAGCTCGCTCCTTTTCCAATGGCGGAGGTGGTGGTTCTAAAGGTCAGTGTTTCGCTTCCGGCGCTTAGTTTCTGTTTGGTTGCCGAGAAAATAATGTAGACAAAAAGAAAGAAACTTTGTTTTAGTGGAATTGATTCCCCAATTTCTTTTTTCTTTTATGTATCAGATAAATAGAATTAAAGCATTGGCGTATCTTGAATTAGTTGCAAATCGTTGTGATGGAGCGTTGGCACTATAAATTTTGAATTTAGTTTATGTGATTGTTATGAGCTATTTATTTGTTAAAAGTTATCATTAGTTTTTTTTTTTTTTCAAGCGTGTGAAGCTAATTACAGGCTGTGTGCAGGTGATTCTTTTCTCTTGCCTGGTGCAACGGTGGCTACATTGCTTATGCTTGGTGCTCTACATGTTCGTCGGATGTATGATGACAGGAAGGTATATGTGGGTGAATTACATTCCATTTTTCCATAAAAAAATGTGGGAATAAATAAATGAATGAATGAAATCAGCAGCATATGCGCGTTAACCATGATTGAGACATGCCGGATAATCTGCCGTATAACAAAAAACATCACATGTCACATGTCACATGTTTATCTAAGCTTGAGAAGGTCTTTTGAGTAGAAGGAACAAAATGTTCAACCTTTGCCTCAGAATTCGAATGTCTAGTTACGTAGTTACTGTTATCACTGCCTGTCCATAGTGGTGAATTCAATTTCAGTAGATTACATGCTATCTCTACCTTTTCGGTGCATAACACTTGAAATATGCAGTAGAATACTTTCTGTGTGCATTTATGTGTATTTGTTATATTGTGTTCTATATTCCAAATTGATCTCAGTTGTTATAACTAGGCACATTCTAGAAGTTGCGATGATTATTTCACATGTCTTAATATTTCCCCCCTACTTGATTGATAGGTTGAGGAGGCACGGGAGAAGGGAACGGAATTTGAGTTTCAACCTGATGTAAAAGTAATGTATCAATAGTAATCGTTGCCTGATGTTTTGTAGTTTCATGCTTTCACTTATAGCTTCTGTGTTTTAGTTGCAAAGTTCGTTGTCCATTTCTGACTTTGACTTGAATTTTGTTTACATTGGCAACTGTAGTCGACATTTTTAAGATTGCTGCCTTTGCGCTCCATTTCCAGATTTTGGGGTTTATTGACTAGTGTAGTAAGTGATCTTCCTGTTTCTTGATTCCTCATCTTTAACAAATCTATTTCCTTTTCAAGCTACATGTTCCATTTATTTTTTTATTTTTTTTGTGCTTGGAGAAAACGAATTTATTTTTGTAGCTCGACTCATAATATTGTCTTAGTTATTTATTCTTATTGATAAGTTTTGAAATTATTTACCCACTAGACAAAAATGTTTTCAGGAAATCCCAGTCTCTCTACGTCCGTATGTTTATGGAGCGTGGGCTCAAGCATTCCATTCAAGTATGATTTTATCTTTTTCATTATTGTTGTCATCAGACTTTTTTAATGTTTTGCTACAATAGCTAGTCATTTATTAGTTTTGAATAGAATGGTAGAAATTTGTGCGTGAAAAAAAGTTAAAACTGAATGATATATAATATATTGAAAATATGATATGTTTTGCATTTTAGACTTGGAAGAAGCAGCTCTCCCTCTGGATGAATACACGTCTTTACGAGAGTTCTTTGTTCGCACCTTGAAAGAAGGTTCCAGGCCTATTGACCCTGACCCACGATGTCTGGTAACTGGTAACCAGCAATTTGGACTGCTTATTTGTCCAATCTGTTCCACTTTGAAGTGTTTTTAGCATTATGTGACTTGCATGACTGCATTTCTGTTGTGAAGGTTAGTCCTGTGGATGGTACTGTATTACGATTTGGGGAGCTTAGAGGAGCAGGGGCTATGATTGAGCAAGTCAAAGGTTTTTCTTATTCAGTTTTTTCCCTGCTCGGTGCAAGCTCATTTCTTCCTTTGATAGCTAAAGGAGATGTGCATGAGGAGAGTAGTGAACCAGAAAATGCTTCCAGGGAGAAGAGTAAGAAGTCATGGCTGAGAGTTTCGTTGGCTTCTCCTAAAGTTTGGGACCCTGTATCAGCATGGTAATGAGATATTTGGATACAAATAGTGCCATTAGTTGACCCATCATTTTTCCTGATATTTATGTATGTACCAAGTTGAATACAATGCAGTTTAATAAATACATAAATTTTCTTTGCAGTCCTATGAAAGGCCTCTTTTACTGTGTAATTTACTTGAAGCCTGGAGACTATCATCGCATACATGCACCAGCTGATTGGAATGTTCTTGTCCGCCGTCATTTTTCTGGTAAGCTTAGGGCTGCGACGACCTGCATGTTGAACACATTGCGGCTGGTTCCTTACTTAGGTTAACGGTTCTGTGGATTATGAAGGAATTTGCCGCCTTGGAAAGTTCTTTATCTTTATATTTCTTTAAATTTTATGGACCGTTCTGTGTATTTGCTTATTCTGTAGCAAACCAAAAGCAAATACATGATTGGTTGCTCAATTTTTAAGTTTTCATTTTATGCTCTCATTGATTACCAGTGTTGGCTCTAAAAATCTTGAGTTAGCTATTTCATTTATGATCTTGGTATTTACTTTGCAGGTCGTCTACTTCCTGTAAATGAACGTGCTACAAGAACTATCAGAAACCTTTATGTTGAGAACGAACGGGTAAACTTTTGTATATTAGTTTATGTTAACAGGAATTTAACAATTATCAAGATATGCTGCTATTTATGTTTGTGGTATTATCGCGTTCATTCGTGTTATGAGAGATGCTTACTTGTTAAACAAATTAAATACTGGTTTTTTTTTTTTGTTCATTTATTCTTTCATTTTTGGGATGGTGATGGACAAAAACTAATCAATGAGAAGATATGCAAAAACCAATTAACGAAAATGCAGGGGATGAATTTAGACATAATAAGGGTGTGTATGAGATTAAATATTCTGGATGCTATGCTGCAATGCATATAAATGGAATTTGACATGGTGACACATTACAAACAAAAACTCGCATTTCTTGGAAATATCTGGCCTTCTCCTGTACCGTCAAATCATCCTATTGTTCAAAAGTTCTCCCAGTGTCAGATAATTTAATATATCAATATGTCAACTTGCTTTGCTGTGTTTGGTCTTCCCATCTTTTCCAGGGTAAATATGGGTCAACATGCAATTCTTCCTTTGTTCTTTTATTGATTTATAGTTGTCTTTGCAATTCTTATGCGATCAGGTTGTGCTTGAAGGTTTATGGAAAGAAGGATTTATGGCACTTGCTGCTGTTGGAGCAACGAATATTGGTTCAATTGAGGTAAAGTGTTTCTTTGCATATGATGACTTGAATTCCCAGGGGACACACTTGCACGCACACACACTCACAAACCAAACATGGAAACACTTGCACATAGAAACAATTCTTTTACTCACTTCTGGGTTTGGCATTTACTAAATTAAAATAATGTAGGCAATTAACCTGAGAAGGCTGAATTTGAAGGAGGTTTAGGACACAATCAAATACTGTGCATGGAAGGGCTGGGTAGTGCATAGGGTGGTGTTTCAAGAAAGTATTTAAACGGACATCTCTTTTAATAAGTGCACAATCGATTCTATAACAATCCAATACCTCCCTCCTTCACAAAAACGAAAGACAAAAAACTGAATGAAAATCAAATTTCATGAGTTGCACCTTGTCCCAACTGAAGCAAACCCAGATTGATGGGTTGTATTTTTTTAGTTTTATTTTTTCATCGGACTTGGGTGTCGTTGGAGTACTAGTTTCTACTGATTATCTTTCTATTGTCGTTGAATCTGTCTGATCTTGGACATGGCAGCTTTCCATTGAACCAGAACTTCGGACAAACCAGGCAAGAAAGAAGTTACTGCACTCAGAGCCTCCAGAAGAACGGATATATGAACCTGATGGTATTGGTAGGACGCTCAAGAAAGGAGATGAGGTTAGACATGTATTTTGAATGTCTTCCAGGATTTTTATGCTTTGGTTAGTTTTGTAATGTCCAAGATATAAAAAGAGAACAAAAGAAAGCTGCTTGGAATTTTAAAATGATATTTCATACTTTTACTTATTTACTTTTGCCAACATCTGGCCTAGAAATCCTTGGATAAAAGATTTATTTTAATGGTTCCACTTGCCTTGAATCCCTTTTTTGTTGACTTCCAAGCATAAAGATGGAAATCATTTGAGAGAGAGAGAGAGAGAGAGAGAGAGAGAGAGAGAGAGAGAGCAGTTATACATAACCAGTCTTTACGTGGTTTTTAAAATTGGTATCTTAGATTCTTATGCTCCTCATCACCAAACTTATGAGCTCTTCCATTGGTTTATTATCTTCATCTGTTAATGTTTTGTGCATCTATCCATTCAAGGTTTTTATTTTACCAGTTACTGTCTGTGTGCTTCCATTTATTCAGGTAGCCGCATTCAACATGGGATCAACTGTTGTGCTTGTCTTCCAGGCTCCCATATCACTATCACAAGAAAATGGGGATTCCTCATCAGAGTTCAGGTTTTCGGTCCAACGTGGGGATAGAGTCCGTGTTGGGGAAGCCTTGGGGAGATGGCAGGATCAGTAGTAAGCCCCGGGTAGCTAGCCTATATATGGTGTATTCAATCTTTTCATGATGAAACAAAAAAAGAGTATGTTAGCCATGTACCAAATTGCTGAAATTGAAGTAATGTATCATTAATCAGCGCAATGCTGCCTTTTACAGGTTTACAGGTTCTAGTTATGGGACTATATTGAAAGAAACTTGGATGTTCATAGAGCCCCTCCACAATCTACCAAGCTAGCACTTTCTTGGAGATTAGGAAGTGAATAGTAGATAAGAATTTCCTATGGCTAGGTGATTGTTGAATGAGAGTAATTTGATGTATCGTCGTTTGCGTCGAATGTTAGGAAATTCTTACAGATTTGTCCATCTAATTATGTGAGGTGATTTGATACTAATATGGTCTGTTCATTAATCATCTCATAACTGGGTGAAATCCCTTATTTTTAAATCAAGTTTATAATTCGAACATATAATAAAACTTTTGGGTTTTTGTACTACTGTCCCATGAGCTTCGATTTGTGTCTCGTTTTGGTGCATGAACTCTTATTTGTCACAATTATTAGTTTGTGATTAGTACATACTTATGTAAGCACATTACACGACTATGACCATTTGGTCTATTGACACTTTAATGTCTATTTTATTTGAGGATATTTTGAGTACAAATTTTATGGACGACAATTGTTCATTGCACCCTTCCGCTCCTTCCCTTTTCTCATCTCCTTACTCTTTCTCATCCTTGAGATCATTGGGCTGTCCACAAACACCCACCCCCAAAACTAAGCTAGGATTAATGGTTCGTTTTTCCTCTTTCTGAGTACTTGGACGAAATTGAGGAGATAGCTTCTTTTTTTTTGTTACAAAAATAAGAGAGAGAGAGAGAGAGAGAGAGAGAGAGAGAGAGAGAGAGAGAGAGAGAGAGAACAAAATTGCATTAAACCTTTGTAGAATGATTACAAAATGTTAAAGAGTATCACTTACCCTTTTATTATGAACAAATAAGTATCTATCTTAGAAATAGTGAGAAATTTATAGATGTACTTGTCATTATTTTGGCAAATGTGAGTATTTGAATGAAAATAATGAGAGAGGGGTTTGACTATTATGTTGGGCATAATAATCACTGAGCATTCATGAATTTTGCCATGAATTTCAAGAATTGATCAAAGCGAACCCTCCCATCTTCACCGCCCATCTGTTGAATAAATTCTTCCAATTCTTCCTCAGATGGGCTTTGCCCTATTGAGGTCATTACATTGCTCAGCTCATCGGTAGTGACAGTGCCTGCAAATAAATAAAAATAAATAAGAAAATTTTATTCAAAAAGCACATGAACCATTTTCTTGAACATCTTTTTTGTCAATCAAAAGTATGAAATGATGACTAAGGGAACTTGAGTTTTATAACTAACCAATGAAATTTAAATATTAAGGTTGATTTAGTAATTTAATTCAACATTTCAACACATATATTTTCTTTTGTATTTCTATGATTGGTACGTAATGTTCACTGCGTGTATAACATGTTATGATCTTTCTTGTATGTATGAAATGAGAAAATTTTAGATGAAATTGGCTAGCCCAGTGAGCCTTTTGAGGATTAAATATAGCCTAGTAGAATATATTTTCAATTTGATAATATGTGTTTTTGGGTTGCATTAATATGTATTTGTCTTATGTTAAAGCTTTTTGAAAATTAGCATTTAGCCATGCACTCGAGATTCTAAGGTCCTAAGTTCGATTTCCTCCCTTCACAATATTGCTTGTATAAAAAAAGAAAACAAAAAAACTTATTTGAAATAAGTCTATGGAACTCTGAACTATCGTGGGTTATATGATTTAATGTATACATTTATTTATAGAAAGACTATAAAAATTATCCTTATATTTTAAGCTAATAACTTTAGCTAGCTCATCCGTTAAAATATTCTTGGTTTCCCCTTGTATACAATCATGTGTTTAGTCATATACAATCAGTAATAAAAGATGAGAAATTTAAATTGAGATGGTAAAACCTAATATACACATAAATATATATATAAAGAGGGATCTAACCATTGCCATCCTTGTCAAAATTGTCGAAGGCTTGCTTGAGCTTCTCGACTTGCTCATCGCTCAATTCGTGAGACATATTTCCTTCTGTTTTTTTTTAATAAAGAAATATATAGAAACTTCTGTACTGTGTTTCTTTGATGGCTTTTTGAAAGCTATGAAAGAAATGGAGCGAAATGGAGGTATTTAAAGAGTTCAAATTTCTCTCTCTGCGACTGTGAGTGAACGAATGTAGTTGTTTAAATGGATGGCAGTAAATCTCGCTGCAGCTTTTACCACAGTTATTTATTTTAACTTTCAACCTCTGGTGAAAATGCAACACTTGGAATTTTGACTCGGTTTGTAGGGGGTCTGTTGGCTTGGCACCTCCTCCATCCAAATTTTTTCTTCATTTTTATTGAAATGTTTTTTTTTTATATACATAATTTACTTTTTAATTTTGTCTAACACGACCTCAAATAAATTAAAATCTCAACAAAAAAGGAATTTTCACTCTAAAAATAATTTCTTATATTTCATTAAATAAAATTTATGCATCTCCTCAAGTACAAAGTATATTGATTAATGAAAAATAAGAAAATTGTTATGGACTCAAAGTTGATTGAGTTACATCTTCTTCATGGGAAATTCTATTTGGAGCTAAATTATTAGTATTATTAGTCATATTTATTTATTACTTGATGAGTGAAAAATTGCATGCAAATGGAAGCACTTATTAATCTTCATCATAAAGAAATAACTCAAGTCCACCTAGTAAGCAATTAAACCCAATTTAAATTAGAGGTATCTGAGCCTTTACATTTAGTCACTATGCATTTACCCGCATTTCGCAAGAATCATTCTAATAATCTAACGACTCAAGATATAACATGTTAATTTTTAACTTTTGACACCTATCTATTTAACTCCAACTTAACATCGTTAACCCTAAATCCTAAACCACAAGGTGTGGTACGGTTAGCAAATTGTCATCTCCTAGTGCCTAACTAGCAGGGGTTTAAAACCAGTTGGGAGCACTTTATGCCCAGGAGCAAGCCAAACCCTGAGCAAGGATTAATCCTACTATTCAGGTGTGGGGACACCTCATGGGATTTACCCAATTTATAAAATAAAAAAAAAAAAAAAAAAACCCATAAACCTATCAGTAACCACCCATGACACACCCCACCCCCAATCACGATAACCCCCTTCCCTCCTATCAAAAACCATATAATTAACTCAAACTTGAAATATTCCAGAAATTGATGGGTGGAGACCCTTCATAATTGTTTATGAGTGTTAGGTAATTTGGTCTGGGTTAATTGGGTAAAAGGCCACCATGATAAGACCTAGTTCTTGCTTTTTATTGCATTATTATGATTTTTTATTGCATTATTATGAAAAACAGTTTAGCTGGTTGTTTGTTAACATGGTTGTTAATTCGTAAAGAACGAGAAAGGTTGGCTGTGACTAGGGAAGGGGGGTTTGCCGTTAGTGGGGTGGGGTGTGTCATCGATGGCTGATAGGTTTATGTTTATTTATTTATTTAGACTTAAACGTTGTTAAGTTGGAGTTAATTAAATAGAAAGGTGTCAAAAGTTAAAAATTGAAATGTCATACCTTGAGTCGTTAGATTATTAGAATGGTTAAGATCTTGCGAAATGCAGGTAAATGCACAGTGACTAAATGTAGAGGCTTGGGATCCCTCATTCTTAGCACTAGAGATATAGATGAACCATACACCATTTAATTTCTATAAACAAACCCAAAAAATAATAGCTGGCCATGTTGAATTTAATTTTGATTATTAAATTACTTTGATGTCATGTTGAGTGATTTGAGTTTTTTTATAAATTTGTATTTTTTTTAATGAGGTTTTGGGGTTGAACTTGTTTTAATAAATCGGTGGCAGTTTTGTAATTTATAGGAAGTTCAAAACCTCTATGTTATGTTGTAAATGCAATTTGGGTGTGTTTCTGAAGTCCATTTCATGTAGATTTTTTATTATTTTTTATTTAGTTATTTATAAATATTTACTTATTTAATATTTATTAATAATTTGAACTCTTATATTGGGCATAATAGTAAAACTCCTTTAAATTATTGATTTATTTTTTTGTTGTGTTTGTATTGTAGGATTAGATACTTGAAAAGAGAAAAAGAATTCTTTATTTTATTTAAAATTAGATAACAGTGGGTAAGACATTATAATTCCTGAGGGGTTTGATGAGCTTGATGTTTTTCTGTAAATATAATCTCACACACTTTTTTAAAAATTTATTTATGAACAATACAAAATATTAATGTCTGCCATCACTCGTTATTGCCTTAAAGTGTTGCTATAGCCATGGCCTTGAATACGCACAGGGTGCTTTGCCCGCTTGGTTCTGAAATTTCGACTTGTTAACACCGTTGTTAACATACCTTATATATTCCAGGCCAAATTACCCAAAAGAAAAGCGTACCTATAATCACATGAAAGCCAGTTGCTAAGAAACTGTTACAGTTAGGCATGTGTTCCACCATGGTCATTGTAGTTTCAATTTTAGCAATTTTATTTTAAATTTATCAATTTCACCGTTGGAACCCTCATTTCTGTTAATTGAGTGCACGGCGAAGTAACGTGTTGCGCACATGTTTATGTAGTTTGGCCAAATTTACACTAAGGTCACTCTACGCAACTTCACATGTGCGCAACTCGAATTCATGCCGTCCACTCAATTGACGGAAATAAGAATTCACAATTGGATTCATCCACTCAATTGATGGAAACAAGGATTCACCACCGGATTGCAAACCGAAACCAACTAAGCATTAATCTTAAAGTAAATAACGGACCAACATATTTTCAAACCTTAAGAAACAATGCAAACATTGTTCTTACAATTCCTCCCAGTCCTGTTTAACAACCAATTCATACTTCTCCCAATTTGGGTTAACTACCAGCAAAAACTTAAAACCATCAATTCTTACAGGCATGTCTTGCAGCTAAACTGAACCAGAAGAAGATGATAAAATAGACAACCACAAGAACCGCAACATGCATTTTATTTTGGTCTCTCTCCCTCTTCTTCTCCAGCATAGAATATACAACTCACAAGAACCATTCAACTTATTCTAATAAACTCTTCCAGCATTTCAGACGAAAACCAAAAACATGAAAGCAATGACAAGACCTAGAATTGCTGAATGCCACTACTACTCAGAAAACTTCATTTTGACCAATCGATAACTGGGTATTCACACAAGTAGGATACTCATCTCAGTCCACCAGCTGATCGAATCCAAACAAAACTACATTCAAGTTTATTGGTGAGATTAGTAGTGTCACACCCACCACCTTCATACTCAACTCAGCTAACACTTTTATCCCGACTTATTGGAGTCATCTACTGCTTATTGCTGCTCGGAATTACCAAACTGTATCTTCTCTCGTGGATCTTCCTATCATTACTCACTCAATCCCACCACTTTACATCAACCAAAAATCACTTATACATCAAACAGTTCAATGTATCCACTCTCTTAGTAATAAGCCAATTCAAACTGCATCTTGTAAAAGCATACCAGAACACACAAGGAACCACAAAAGCATGTCCTGCATTATACAATGATAGACAGAAGACATTCTAATCATAAATACCGTTTCTCATACCCAAACAGATTCAGATCTAAATTATCATACCGCTCAAAACGAAAAGTATATCCAACAAATTATCTACACAACCTTATAGCAATATGACATGATTGTTCAGTGGAATTAAAAAAATGTGAAAAATTATTCCAGGCAAATGGGTATTTGATAAATGATACGCATCAATTCTAGCTGCATAACTAAATCAAGAGGTACAAAAACAGAAAACCAAATGCATATATCATTGTACAAAATCTAGTTAAAATTCCAAATAACCCATATAACAGATATGAAGTTTCAATGAATTTACATTTGCAAATGACGGGTCCAGCCTTTGCTGCTTTTCAACTTCACCACTCAATTACACGAAAAATCGAATCCGAAATTCCTGGAATCTCAGTATCTCTCTATATCAAAACTTTGTTCCTGAAATACCAATCAAAACAAAAATCCCAAATTAGATTCAGAACAAATACCTAAACTTGAAGTTTGCAAATTTAGGAGACTCGGGCAATTTGAGAAATATGGGAAATTTAGGGGAGTAGGGAAATGGTGAAAGTGAAAAATCTGAAAAAGGCACACCTACGTCTGTTTGGAGTAGGAAGCGGAAGAAGGAACACGCTTGTTACGGAACATCATGTAACCGACGGGTAAGACTACTCCGATCATCATGATGGCCGCTCCGATCACGTATCTCAGTGGGCTCGGCGGTTCCACCTCTATCAATCTCCTGAACTGCAACGCACAGAATCACAGCCCCGCCATTATTTTTAATTTTATATAAATACATAAATAAATATAGATCTGGATCATAGGAGAAAAATAGAGAGAGAGAGAGAGAGAGAGAGAGAGAGGGTTACAGGCATTGTTGGGGCTCTGAAGATTGAGAGAGCGAGAGGCCGTCCGACGGTGACGGTGGCGGAGGATCGTTTACTTTGACGACGGGAAGGAAAGGATCGGCCTTGAGCCCTTTGTCAGGAATCAATCGCTCATCAATTCATAGTTGCTCAACTCAAGTCGTGACTTCTCGTCGTTTCGTACCGTGGTCTTAATTTTGGGAGCGTTGGATGGGCTTAGCCCAGCTATGTGGCGCAAAGGGAGAGCCCAATAGCAACCTTAGTCAGTTCTCTACCAAGCCCAACTTTGTTTTCTTCTTGCCTTTTTGTTTTGTTGTTATTTTATGTAATTTTCTTTTACGCAAACGATATTGGAGGAGGGAAGAATCAAACGCATGATATGGAGTAGGCACAGAACCAAATAGTTTCTTGGATGTACTAAACATAGATATGCTTTATCCTTTTTAAGTGTTTTCAAAATTCCATGGGCAGTCATTTTGTATCAAGTAATATGCATTCCGCTAATGATCATTTAATTCAACAACATTAGTTTATATTTTATTAGAGGAAATTCTAAGTTTAAATATCATGAACGATAATTATTGAATAAAAAAACTCCTCCCATCTATGATTTTGCTCTGTGTCATGTGGTAGTTGTATGTTATAATAAATAATGAACCATAGTTGCATCAACTAATGGCTTGCCAAAATCATGCTAATCATGTGATCCGTTATAATGCGGAATAATTTTAGAATGGAAAATGCTAAGGATTATTGTATACCATGATGGGACCTATTGTATTGATGAGCTCCACCTTTATTAGAGAGATAATACATAAATTGGTATCTATAGTTGGTCTCTCTAGTATGACCCTTTTAAAATCGTTGAATTTCTTTATCAAACTACCAAAAGTGATTTTTCAATATCTTATTTGTGACAAACAATTGAAATTTATAGTGGATATAATTTTGAATAAGTGAAGCATTCTAATTATGTATAGTATTACTAAGTTCTGCGTGTTTTCTTGAACAAGTAATATTGAGAGAGAGGAAATTAATGGAAGACTTCGGGTGTATGGGTGTTAGCTCAAGTGGTGATCGAAGGGAGTCTATTTTTTTGGAAGAAACAAAAATATTAGTTAATTTCCTTTTTTTTTTGGCAAGTGGCAGTTGGTAAGTCACTGACTCATGACTCGGTTGCAAACCAAACGACACCTAACTGGACGACGTATTTGTGGAGGTGAAGGCATAGCGCGCCACCATTTGCATTTGCAGATAGAGCGAGCGATAGAAATGAGCCTTGTCCAAAGAGCCTATCCAAGCCTCCCCAAGCTTTTTGGATTTGCAAAGAGGTCCTTCAAGTCCTTGAGATTTCCGGGTGAGCCTCTCGACCCTTCGTCTTCTCCCATCCTTTCCTACGGAATCCATGTCTTCCATGCCCCCGTAAGTCCTCTCCTCTTTATCGCTTCTCGCATCGCAGTAGCTTCATTTTCCTTTGTCTTCTTTTTTTCTCGGGAACCAAACGGGGATGAGAAAATCGAAAATGGGTGTGTTTTTTGTAAGTAGGATGCAGTTGGGATTGTGGCCAAGCTCTCGGATTGCATTGCTTCTAAAGGTGGAAACATACTCGGCGCCAGTGTCTTCGTGCCCGAAAACAAGCACGTCTTCTATTCCAGAAGGTACCTTTTGCTTTTGCTGTTTGATATTTTTTGCCAAATTTCTCAGATTTCATTTGCAAACCGAAATAAATAAATAAGGAATTTGTCTGGTTTTGTTTGGATGGATTGATTGATTGTTTATGAGTGCCAAAGCTTGGAATGAGTTTCATTTGATTGTTTTTGGAACTGTGTAATATTGTTAGGATGAAAAATCTAGTGATTCAACCAATGAAGTTTGCTAGTTTTTTTTATTATATTTATTCAAATAAGAAGAAGAAGATTAAAACATGCAGAGTCAGCTTTTCAAAGTAATGACTTCGAAAGAAATGGAGCATGTCGATTTGACAGGTTGCTTCCAACTATCCAACATTAGTTTTTCCAAAGCCAGCTATTGTTTGATGCAATATGTTGAATTGTACGAACTCTCTGATTAGATCGAACCATGAGACAGCTGAAAATCTAACTGTCTGCAACTTGGCAGTGAATTTATTTTCGATCCCATTAAATGGCCAAGATCAGAAATGGATGAGGATTTCCATAAGCTGTTGACAACGTACTCTGCGATGAGATCTGTTGTCCGGGTTCCAGATCACGACCCCAAGTATAAGATTTGTATCCTTGCATCAAAGCAGGTGCACCACACACAAATATTCTTATATATGTACACACCTAGACACCCATGTTCTTATAAGTTCTAATGTTGTGTATATTAAAACTGTCTTTATGTTGCTGCAGGATCATTGTTTGGTTGATTTGTTACATGAGTGGCAGGAAGGCAGACTTCCAGTAGATATAACTTGTGTTATAAGGTGAGGTTTTTGGAAGTTTCACTATTGTAGTTCATATTTTGGTTTTCATTCAGAACTTTGACCATGGTTGCATTCCCTCGTTTTTCTTTTCATTCCAGTAATCATGATAGAGGTCCAAACACCCATGTGTCTCGCTTTCTTGAAAGACATGGTATACCTTATCATTATCTGCAAACAACCAACGCTGACAAAAGAGAAGGGGAGATATTGGAGTTGGTTCAAAATACTGATTTTTTAGTTCTTGCCAGGTACATGCAGGTAAATCAGCTTACAGAATTCTGTGTTCTCACCATTTCATTTCAATTATCACTTTTAACTTTCTAAAACGGCCATGGGTAAAAGGTATTGAAATTGAAGTTTGCAGTGCTGACTGAAGGAACAAAGCTTCTTCTTCTTCTTTCATTCTAGAACTAGAAGTCAAAGGACAGTAAACTTTAGTACCAAAAAGGATAGTAAGCTTGAAATCTATCAAATCCATTAGTGTCCGCTACTTAAAGGAAGAAAACAAAAGAATAAGCAAAGTAGACATATTGCAGATTTGTTGTAAAAGATTAATATCGTAGTATTTATGAACTAAAGCATTGTTTTCATTTCCACAGATATTATCTGGTGATTTTTTGAAGAGCTACGGAAAGGATGTAATTAACATTCATCATGGCCTTTTGCCATCATTCAAGGGTGGAAAACCATCTAAACAGGTTCACACTTCTTGTCCTTCTATGTGTTAAAACATATTGTTGCCATTTGAAGTATATCTATGCTTACATCCTAACTGTCTATGCATGTTTAATTTGGTAGATTATGTTCGCAGGCTTTTGATGCAGGGGTGAAACTTATTGGTGCAACAAGTCATTTTGTCACCCAAGAACTTGATGCTGGTCCTATTATTGAACAGATGGTAAATACAAATTTTTTAGGGGGTTTCACTAAAACACCCAAAATGGAGGTTGAAATTATAAAAAAACCCAACACCCAAAACACTTTATAAACACACCCAAAAAGTTGACTTTGGAGTTGATTTTGGGTGTGTTTCTATGTTTAAATAGTGCTTGGGTTTTTTTATAAATACATGTCTAGGATTGGGTTTATTTATAAATTTGTAAATTTTTTACTGCTGCTTTTAATTTTGCCCGTGTTTAGTTTTGACATCCTTGTAAAAGCTCTATTATTGGTTCTGAATCTCTGACCATACAGGCTGATTTTCTGTGGTGATTATTCTCATTTTTGCTGCTATTTGAAAGTTACACCCTTTTTTACTTTTTCCATAGAAAGCTTTGGTTTTTCCTGGGCAAGTGTGAGATGGGAACATGATGACATCAAGTTAAACAACTGAACCAAGTTACATAGAACATGGATCACATTGAAAAGGATGACTTTGCTACCCACCAAGAGCATGGTGGGTGGGATAGTCTTAGTTCAGATTATATATCTTACTTTTAGAAGTTACAGTGCTTTGAAATGCTCGATAGTCAGAATCTTACTAAAACACAAACTTATGTGAGCCTAAAACTTTAAGTAAAATGCTTTCAATGCCTTGATCCCTCATTAATATTCTGTTCTGGTAATATGAAGCATGATTTTAAAATTTTATCTCATACCCTGATAACGTCATTACTCAGCTTTGTTGGTTATTGCATCGCATTGTATAAATTTTTTGTAGAGTTTAATATTTAGTGGTTGAAAGAAAAGTATATGCTGCTGAAGAACTTATGCAAACCTGCTGATTTCTGGCTTCTGTAAATTGTTTAAGACAGACATGCTTGCATTTTAGATTATGTGTTCTGTGTGCAATGCCCATCTGTGGGACCTGGAAATTAGATTTATTACCAAGCATTGATATTCAATGATGCGTATATTGTAACTGTAGCAGCTTATAGAGTTTACAATACATTCAACTTCAATATGCAGGTTGCAAGAGTTTCACACAGAGATAACTTGCAGAGTTTTGTGCAGAAGTCAGAGAACCTCGAAAAACAATGCCTTACGAAGGCAATTAAATCGTACTGTGAGCTGCGAGTGTTACCTTATGAGGATAACAAGACTGTTGTATTTTGAGGGAAAAAAAAACATACTTCTGAGGAGAAGTGCCTGGCATCTGTTTGTACATTGTATCATTCTTATAAAAAGTTGAAAATACATATTTTCTGCCTTTAAGGGCACACAAATAAAAATGATAGTTATTGAGGGCCGACAGGTTGATTATGAAATTGGCTTTATGCATGTCATAATCATATTTTGAGGAGTCATTTTATTGGGATGATTTTGTTTGAACTCCTTATTTGCGTAGGCAACTGCGCGAACTTAAAAGGCAAAAAAGCAAATAGTAGGGTCTAATTTAGAACCATCCCTTTTATTTTGTTTCTATAAAACGAGAGATTTTCTTCTGTGTCTTTCTTATTTTTCTTCTTTTGGCATGCAATCTATTCACTCTTTAGCACCAGCTGAAGGAATTTCAGCCATTCCCCTATCATAGGGACTAATGGCAGCATTCTTTCGGTAACCTTGATTTCAAAGCTGATTCTCCTCGCAAAGCTAAAGAAAGACTTTGTATTACTTAATGATCAATGGCTTAAAACAACAGGAAGACAAGACCATGCTGCGTAGCAATGTGTTTTTTTTATTTTATACATGTATGCACTGTCACTCATTGGCAAAAAGTAAAGAAGCAAGACAAGAAATTCATTACTTGGTAAATTTCTGTGCATATTAATGATTCTTCAAGAATTCTCTTAATCTTTTCATTTGGAAGCTGAAATTTTTGCTTTCTTTTTTTTACTTTTAAATATGAGCAAGTACCTGTAGCAGTGCTGCTGTAAGAGTCATAAGGTCACCAGGACTTTGAATGTCCGCTGCTGATCTAACAGCAGATGCCACACGGCCATTTCAATGCAATGCGATGCCAGCAACTAGAGTTTTCTGCTGCAGTCAGTTACAGCAACCAAGTTACATACCCGTTCCTTATCTTTCTTCTTCACTGTGCTACTAGTGAACTCCTTATGGTGGAACCATTTGCCCATAGACTTCATTCTCCGATTATTAACAGACTTTACAATCTTTCCTGTCTGCAAGAAAGAATCAGAACAATTAGAAAACAGAACTGAACTTGCAATTCAGACTTACAACTATTGATAGAATGTGCCATCCCACTCCTTAGTTTCATGAATACTTAGGCAATTCAATAGCAAGCATGAATAAAGGGGACCAAATTAGGGACATACTGCACATGCATATAGTCGTCGGAGTTAAGGGAGACTAGCTTACTAGTTGTGGCACAACAATTGCTTTTGGGAATTTGTCAGGACCTTTTTCAAGTAAAATTTGCTTCTGCTTTTGAGCAAGAGCCCTTGAGATTTCTGAAGCAGAAAGACTCCATGACCTTGACAAAAACTCCATAGGCTCCTGTGGTGTTTGTGGCTGAGGGATTGCAGGCAAGGTTGGCACTATTTTCATCTCCTCAGCTTCCTCTACTACATGTTGTAGCCCATGCAAAGAACCAGCACTCTTCCAAGCTGAAAAATAACCACTTTCCATTTCTTAATTTCAAGTTGTATCTTTCTACAGACAGTTTTCAATAATAGGTCATATAGCCGAGCCTATCAGAGGATGGCACGTGACCAAGTAAGGTTGTAGCACTCATATATCGACCCGACTTGGTTGATCGCCCGAGGTACTGTTATAGGTCTTATAGCTGAGCTTATCAGAGGACGCCACGTGGCCAAGTAAGGTCGGGGTGCTCATGTACCGACCTGACCAAGTTGACTGCCCTAGATCCACTGTGACATCATGTGACCAGAAAGGTAGAAGCGCTAGTATACCGACTGGACTAGATTCTTGTCAGACCAAGTCACTTCACGCACCTAATAGCAGTATGGTGGCTGAAAGAGAGCATTTAATGCGTTTCACATCCAAGCCAGGTGTCGTCTTACTACTCGGTCCCTGATAATCAGTATAGTGACCGGTGCCCATAACCACTCTCTACTCCCAGCATTGGGAATGGCTGAAGATCTTCCCCTTTTGCTAGATTGAAGGAGATTGGAATGGCTGAAGATCTCTCCTTTTGCTAGATTTAAGGAGATATGATCTCCCCTTCTCCCTCTATAAATACTCTTTACCTACATTGAGACTCTCCATTCTCTAGAAAACTCCATCTATTCATTCTCAAAAGAAGATCATCAATTTTATCTCTAACTTAGGCATCATAATGGATTTGGCTGGTACCATACCGGTCCTTCCCCCCTTTTGATAGTCTAGCTGCTTGAAGTGTGCAGGTTATTCTAGAAGATTGATTCAACCCAACAGCCCAGGGTACATTCAAGTCTTGACCCCAGTTAGGACCCTTGTCCAACAAAACCAGTCTCCCTATCAACAAAAATGTTCTAATTAATCAGAAAAGCTTTTCTTCTTTAGGGGTGGGCATAAAAACCGATAAACTGATTAAACCGACAGAATCAAACCGAAAATTTGATTTTTTGAAAGAACAATAACGAAGTCAACATCGAGAACAGACCCGACCCGATTGGGATCGGTTCAGGCTTCGGGTCAAAAAAATTTCAACCGTTGGACCTGACCCGAACCGCCTAATATTTAATTATATATGTATGTGACACATGGCGTTGAATGATTGGTCCAGGGAAGAATTTATGGTGGGTTTGCACGCACTAGATAGAAGCGCTCTCATAATTTTTTTCAGTAACCCTCACCTTCTGTCTCACTCACGCGGCCTCTGTCCCTCTCTCCCACGTCACCAAATCGGCGGCGACATCGCCCTACTCTCTCTCTCTCGCGCTCGCTCGCTCTCAGTCACTCTGCTCTCCTCTCTTCTGTTCTCTCTCTCTCTCTCTCTCTCTCTCGCACCCACATCGCGACGGCGACAGTCACCTTCTCAGGCCCACATCAGCGACGGCGAATCTCTCTGGCCGCCTCTATCCACCGCCAATCTCTCAGGTAATTTTGCATGTATTTTGTATGCATATATTAATCCTGCCAGTTTGGTAGGTTTCATTTGCTCATTTTACAAGTATGACATACAAAATGCAAGATGTCATTCCCCTAGACCATTACAGTGTTCACATTTTCAATCGCAAGCATGCTTATCCAATATTTACATTCAGTGAGGAACTTACATTTCCTCCAGCAGACCTGACAATGGAAGATAACATCCTAGCAGTGGGTTCAACATGAGCTGCTATGTATACATCGTAGCCTTTAAGCAAGCCTTGGGGACTTGCTTTCGCTCTGAGAACTGCACCTCTTAACTCAGTTCTATATTTGAGCGCATATTCTCTATCATCTAATATGTAAGATGATTCATCCAACAATGGGAAAAAGAAAATGCTTAAGGTGTTACTAATACAACAAAACCATAGTCAATTCAACTCACCCACATATCTTCCTTGACGAAAGCTTTCTTTCAAGCAGCTGGGAGAAACTATCCAAGCTCTGCACAGCACAGAAAGCTCTATTGAATAAAATATATTTATAGGATAAACAATACCAGACTTTTCCTAATAAATTACGGCTATAAACAGAAGGATATTAACTTGTTTGAGTGTTTTTGTTTGCTTTCTTTTCCTGTTTCTCTGCCACCAAAAATAGTCTTTCTAATTTAAATGAATACATTTTCGGATTTTATGTTTGTTGTATCTTATCCCATAGAAAGTAATGATTTAATTTGTTAACACCTCAGAAAAGAAACAAGTTATAGAGCTTTGTGATGTAAGCGTCAATAAAGTTTCTTCTGTTGTTTTCTTTACCCCTCGACAGGATCATAAGATGAGCAGACCTTCAGCACTCAAACGGAAACAGCCAGACTCAAGTTCTCCGTCGGAGTCTTTGACAGAGCATGAGAAAATCGTATATACTGTAATCCGAAGCAAGCAAGATATGGGAATTTGGACACGAGACATGAAGAAAGAAGCGAACCTCCCCGACAATCTGGTTGGCAAATCCATAAAATCACTCCAAGCCAAGAACCTGATAAAAGAGGTTGTAAATGTCCAAAGCAAGGGGAGAAAGCATTATATGGCTGCAGAGTTTGAGCCCTCCAAGGAGTTAACTGGCGGGGATTGGTATTCTAATGGGACCCTCGATAAATATTACATAACCTGTGTAAAAGATGGGTTTGCAAAGATCATATATCAGCTCAAGGTTGCTACCTTGGAGGGAATTTCACATGAAGTTAAAAAGAGTGGAATATTCAAAACTTCGTTCACAAAACAGCAAATTGAGGAGATTCTGAGGGTTTTGGTTTTGGACAAACGGGTCACGGAAGTGAAGAGCAATGGGATGGGGGAGTTTGGTTCGTTTCCAGTTGGGAAAATTTGCTATAAATCCACAAGCAAGGGAGGTACTAAACGGGAACCCAAAGCAGGGGCCATGGCTTCCATTCCATGTGGAGTTTGTCCACGGATAAGTCAATGTACACCAGATGGTATTATTTCCCCAAGGACTTGTGTCTACTTCACCAAATGGTTGGATTTCTGAACTTCTTGTATGCAGAGACAATTGTTTGGTATGCTTTTGGAGGTTTTCTTCTTTTGTCCATGCGATGTATGGAGTCCTGCAGAAGCTTGATGCCTCAAAATTTTGCGTCTAAATCCTATATATGATGTTTAATGTCTTTGAGTACGTCTTTTTACCTGGTTTAACAAAATTGGTTTCTGAATTTTTTTGGCTCAACCTGGTTTCCTAGCCCCCCCTCTCTCCCTCTCCCTCTCTGTTTCTCTTTTATTTATCGATCTGCATGTTTCTTTTTTAAAATTCTAAGGGCACGCTTGATAACCATTTCAATTTTAGTTTTCATTTGTTGTGCTAGATTATAGAGGAAAAAGATGGAGGATGGAAGTGTGAGATTGAGATTGGAGATAGTATTGAGAGGGAAGATGGGAGGGGGAGGAGTAACAAAAGTGAAAACAATTTCAAATAGATTTCAGTTTTTAGTTTTTGTTTTCACTTTTGTTATTCCTCCTCCCTCCTATCCTCCCCTCTCATCCTCTCTCTCATTCCCACTCTCGTTAGTTTTCACTTTAGTTAATCAGAAATTCTAATGGTGACTGGTGTGGTGGATTTTCTGCTAATTGGGCTTGGTTCTGTGTTAGAGGCGGAAGTGTGGGCCATTCTTTATGGTTTGAGGCTTGCTAGCAATTCCAACTATTTTCCATTGATTGTGGAATCCGACTCTCAATTGGTGGTTGTGTTGGTGAATGCTTCTAGTTGTGATCCGTTACGCCTTCTCTTTAGCCTTATCTCTTGTTGTAAAGCCCTCATGACGGGTGGGGTGTGTCGCATTGAACATGCCTTCAGGGAATGTAACTCTGCCGCTGATATGCTTGCTTCTATAGGGAGTGGTTTGGATGTGATAGCACAGCCGGTGGTGGCCGGAGTTGGCAGGAAAAACCCTCGAAAGTTTCAGTTTCAAAACAGCCCGTTTTTGGGCTTCACTTTGGCTCGAATTTCTGGTTTAATTGCTTGGAATCAAGGCTAGATATGGGTATGTATGGAAAGAGGAGAGAGAGATGAAGAGTTTGCAAGTTGTGGCACCATTTTTGATGGCCGGACGGCAGAGATATCTCCGTCTGTATTTGGCTGCTTGTGAAGGAGGAGAGAGAGGCAGATTCGTGAGGGGGAGAGAGAGAGAGAGAGAGAAGAAAAATCTGGGTTTTTAAAAAGAGATATTTAATCATATACCCATTTTTAGCACTAATAATATAGATAAAAGTGTTTTAGGTATTTTTATGAGGTTTTAGGGCTGAGCTTGTTTTAAGAAATTGATGATAATTTTGTAATTTATAAGAAGTTAAAAGTCTCTTTGTTATGTTATAAATGGGCTTGGGGTGTGTTTCTAAAGTCCATTTCTATAAGATTTTTTTTAAAATAATTTGGGCTCCAATATTAGATATAATAGTGAATCTCTCTTTTAAAAACTGAACTTCGAAATATTTACGATTATGCCACCAGGCTTCCGTAGGTTGTAACTTCTTCGTTACAACTCCGATTTGAGCTCACTATGTGTCTACGAACCCTAAACCCTAATCTACGCAATAGTACCATTCATTTCCCCAAAATCCTTCCGAATGAAAAAGTGACCAAATACCCCTATCCACAAGGGCAAAATTGTAATTTCATAATTCATTTAATTAATTAAATTAAACGAATACTTAAATTTGGGTTGGGATGTTACATCGTCAGGTTCTGGGGTCGTTCCCATTTCAAAATTGCTTTGATCTTGCTGGGATCAACATGAATTCCATCACCGAAAATCACGTGAACTAAGAATTGTACCTCTGTTAACTCGAAATCACACTTAGACTGCTTCACATAAAGTTGTTTCCCCAACAAGGTCTCCAAAGCAATCTTCAAATGTTGTTTGTGCTCCTCCGTTTTCGAATAAACAAGAATGTCATCGATAAACACAATGACAAACTTATCGAGATACAGTCTGAATACGCTGTTCATGATGTCCATGAATGTGGCAGGTGCATTTGTCAGTCCAAACGACATCACCACAAACTCATAGTGACCATACCGAGTGCGGAAAGCTATCTTTGTTATGTCCTCTTCTCGTATCCCGATCGCAGGTCGATCTTTGAGAAGTATCAGGCACCTAGTAGGTGTTCGAACAATTCATCAATTCTGGGGAAAGGATACTTGTTCTTGATCTTTGCTTGATTCAACTTCCAATAATCCATGCCCAGTCAAAGTGAACCATCATGCTTCTTGGCAAATAGAATCGAAGCTTCCCAAGGTGATGTACTTTCTCGAATGAACCCTTTTGCAAACAGGTCCTCGAGCTGCACATTAAGTTCTATCAATTTCGCCGATGCCATTCGGTAAGGTCTGATTGAGATTTGCTGTGTTCCAAGTACGAAATCGATGCGAAGCTCGACTTCCCTTGTTGGTAGTAATCCAGGTAACTCGTCAGGAAATACGTCTGGGTAGTCATCGACTACTAGCTTTGCTAGCTTTTCTCCTTTCTTCAGTTTTGCAGATGCTATCATAAAATAGCACGACAAAACTCTCTTGCCTGTGTAGCTGGTTCTTATGAGTAGTGTTGATGCAAAAAAGTGGTTTGGCACTTTTGGGCTCAACTTAGTGATGTTGGGCCTTGGTATGCCTCGGGCTTCTGTGAAGCGTGTGATCTGCAAGATAACAAACGCTCAGTAAGGCCTTTAGGCACCGATGTGATACCAGCCGAAGGCTCTCCGATGCTTAAGTAAGTATGGATTTAGTAAACTTTGACTGACAGATTAGTAGACTATATGCCGTAAGTTCTGATTACCTCCATTTAGGGATAGTGGTCCTCTTTTATAGGCCTTAGGAGGTGTGCATATTGTTTAGAATTTCGATGTGGGACTGTGGACGTTGATTATAGGCATGCCACGTGTCGTGGAGAAGGGTGTTGCTCTAATCGCAGGATCGGTAGGCAAGGTGCCGAGGGCAACCATAATAAGGCTCAACTTGTCCACGTGTCTGGTCCTTATAAGCTATTCCTTTTGGTATAAACAAGCAGGCTTGGTTGTACGATACGCTCATCGAGACTAAGGTCCACCTTTTCTTCTTCGCGAATGGTAATGCTAACCTTCCTCTTCTCGCAATCTATTATGGCTTTATGGTTTTTCAACCAATCCATGCCCAAAATTAAATCATAGTCCACCATCTTTAGTGGATATAAATCTGCTGTTAATAGGTTGTCCTTAACTAACAATTGACAATCTCAGTAAATGGAATCCACATTAGCATTTCCACCCAAAGGAACAGTTAATACTAATATTCTATCCAACATCTTACTGGTTAGTCCTAAAATTTTGGCTGACCACACAGAAATAAAGGAATAGGAATAGGATGCACCAGTATCAACCAAAAGCTTAACTTGAGTGTTGGATAAAATAATAGTACTGTCAAGAGCAATTCCTTCTTCTTTGTCCCTGCCTTCCTGCCACGAGGAACACTCGTCCTCCATTCCTTCCTGGTTGTGGATTTTCAGGTCTCCTACCTGGTCCTGTCTGGTTTCCTCTTGGTGGTGCTTATTGAGCAGGTCGAGCAGCCTGGTTTCCGGCATCGTTTCTCAGCGACTGTTGTCATGGTGCATTTGTTCCACCAGCTTGATTCCGATGTGTACAGTTAGGTCTAATGTGGCCTTCTTCGCCACACGCATTGCAGGTAGTGGTACGGTTCTTCTTTGGAGTTGGTCCCTTGCTACTAGAACCTTCATCTTTCTTTTCCCCAAAGCTCATTTTCTTGGAATTGTTTCTTCTTCGATCCTCAAATCTCCCTGGGTGTAGGTTTCTTCTCTGGCTTAAGAGACAGTCTTACTCCAGCACTTGTGCATTAGTCACCATCTCTTGGTATGTTTGATCTCCTTGAGCTGTCACATGTCGGCAAATATCGTCCCCAAGGCCTTGTCGAAACCTCATCGACTTCATTTCTTCGTCCGCCATTAAGGTAGGTGCAAAGCGTACTAGGTCAGTGAACTTTGCTACGTACTCTGCCACCGTCATCTTGCCTTGTTCAAGGGTGAACAATTCCTAGATTAGTTTGTTTAAAAGCGGTAGGAAAATACTGGTTGAGAAAGTATCTTTCAAACTCGTCCCAGCTGATGTGTTCAGCGTATTCGCCCTCTTGGTGGAGTATTGTGTCCTACCAACTGCTTGTCTCGTTCTCCAGCATTTGGGTTGCGAACCGTACACAATACTCTAGTGGCGCATGCATAGAGTCTAACTTTCTCTTAATGTGCTTAAGCCAACCTTCGGCTTTCTTGGCTTCAATCGCCCCTTCGAACTTTCAGTTTTAAAAACCGCTCCAGGAAATAAACATGAAATTGATGTTACTTTATCATAGACATGAAATAAAGTTTCTGGCTAATACAAAATCTGAGTTTGGAATCTGACTTTCATAGAACACACACAAAACTTCTCATGGCACTATGCACAAGCATTCATATGTGACCACAAAATTCGCATATCTTGTAGCGTATAAGAACAGAAAATCGCATCGTTCCCTAATGTCTTTGATCCCTTGTATAAATCTTCTTACTTGTAACAGAAGTATATTGCGTTTGCATTATCAAAGGTCTTATCTGTCCTATGCTTGGACTACATATACACAAGTGCTGAAGTGACTATATACTATTACTGATATTTAAAAATCCCAGAGAGTGCTCAGTTTCTTCAATGTAGTTGACTCGACGAAGAAGATTTTTGATCCCATCAACCCATTTCTGCTTATGAACCTTGTTCTTGCACTTGAACTCTAGTAGACCCTGTCCAGTTTTGAGCCCGAAATAGACCTCTTCTGAAATTTCCCTTTCTTTCTTATATGGCCAAGCAGAAGTCTCATCACAGACTCCATAAACAACACCTAACACATGTACATTCAGAGATGAGAAATGCTTGCTAAAAAATATATCGGTCAACAAAATTTCTACGAACAGTGCTGACTAGTTTCCAAAATCAGAGAGGAATGAAGACAGAATAGTAGTGTAAATAGAACACACAATTTGTTAAAAAGTCAACCAGCTTACTTTTGTTTTTCTTGGAGAATGCTCCTCCAACATGTTTACGCTTGAGTTTAACTATAACCTGAAAAGACAAAGATAAAAGTCAGAAACTCAATTTTTCTATCCAACGCTTTCTCCTGATCATTCCTTCGACTAAATTTATTTACCTGAGATTTATTGTTGATATAGACAGAGACACGTTTCCATTGTAAAACACCTGTATACACCAATTTCATCAAAACCTTATGAATTAGTTAAGTCCATTTGACACTTCCAGGTTTAACTGAATTCATGACTCAAGAGAAGCAACATCAAGTTTACAAGCACAGAGGAATTAATTAACGTAAACTTCTACGAACTGCAAGAATTAAAGCTTCTGGTACTTAATGTTTTGGATTTCTGTACAAAACTTTCCAATGTCAACGGAACTTATGAAATTACAAAGTTTGTGTCCTTACTAGAAGCCAAGTGGTAGGCAATGCAATCTGTTTCTAGCATACAGGGTCTCTCACATAGTTAATATCGATGAATGAATCCTGTACTTGTTAAGTTACCTTTTCCTGTAAGTTGCAGTAGTTCTCCAACACAGGGAGGATCCTGCTCCTCTACTTGACTATAAAAAGCACCAGCTGAAGGAATTTCAGCCATTCCCCGATCATAGGGACTAATAGCAGCATTCCTTCGTGCTTCTTTCGGTAACCTTGATTTCAAAGCCGATTCTCCTCGCAAAGCTAAAGAAATACTTTGTATTACTTAATGATCAATGGCTTAAAACAACAGGAAGACAAGCATGTCAATGTGTTTTTGATATATGCATGCACTGTCACTCATTGGCAAAAGGTGAACAAGCAAGACAAGAAATTCATTACTTGGTAAATTTCTGTGCATATTGTGATGATTCTTCACAAATTCTCTGAATCTTTTCATTTGAAAGCTGAAATTTTTGCTTTCTTTTGTTTACTTTTAAATATGAGCAAGTACCTGTAGCAGCAGCTGCTGTAAGAGTCATAAGGTCACCAGGACTTTGAATGTCCACTGCTGATCTAACAGTAGATGCCACATGGTCATGATTAGCTCCTGCTAATTCAGCCATTTCAATGCAATGTGATGCCAGCAACTCTGTAGCTAAAGCCAAAGCCATGGTCGTTTTTGAGCCAGAACCACTGGAGTTTTCTGCTGCAGTTACAGCTGCCAAGGCTGCAGCAACTCCTGCAATGGAGACAGCAGAATGCACTCGTGCTCTTTCTACCCGTTCCTTATCTTTCTTTTTCACTGTGCTACTAGTGAACTCCTTATGATGGAACCATTTGCCCATTGACATTGTTCTCCGATTATTAACAGACTTTACAATCTTTCCTGTCTGCAAGAAAGAATCAGAACAATTAGAAAACAGAACTGAACCTGAAATCCAGACTTACAACCATTGATGGAATGTCATGGTGGAGGACAAAGGTATCAAGAAATACTTATTTTCAAAGCAGCATAAGCACCAAATTCATTATCTAAAAGCTATCCCACTCCTTAGTTTCATTTCATGAATACTTAGGCAATTCAATAGCAAGCCTTGAAGAAAGGGGAACAAAATTCAATATATTGTAGGACCAAATTAGGAAAATACTGCACATGCATATATTCATTGGAGTTAAGGGAGACTAGCTTACCAGTTGTGGCACAACAGTTGCTTCTGGGAATTTTTCAGGACTTTTTTCAAGAGAAAATTGCTTCTGCTTTTGAGCAAGGGCCTTTGAGATTTCTGAAGCAGAAAGACTCCATGACCTTGACAAAAACTCCATAGGCTCCTGTGGTGTTTGTGGCTGAGGGATTGCAGGCAAGTTTGGCACTATTTTCATCTCCTCAGCTTCCTCTACATGTTGTAGCCCATGCAAAGAACCAGAACCCGTCCAAGCTGAAAAATAACCACTTTCCATTTCTTAATTTCAAGTTGTGTCTTTCTACAGACAGTTTTTTCAAATGTTCTAACTAATTAATCAGAAAAGCTTTTCTTCTTTCTTCTTTCTTCTTTGTGATCATTGGTGGTGGTCAGTTATATATGCCTTTAGGTCCTATCAAAATTTCCACAATTGATGGCTTTGGCCTGCTCCTGTGGATATCAATTGAAGGTAAAAGTTAGCATATACTACTGTAGAAATACTTAAGATATCATTAAAAACAGAACAAAAAAGTTTCTACCAAATTGGTTTTGGTTGTTCAGCCAAAACAAAAGAAAGTAAGCGAACTGCTATGGAGACTGGTGTAACAAAAGCAACACTAAAATCTACTTCAGATTACCAAAAAATGAGGGTTAGTTTTGGATTGAATTTGGAAGCATACACCCTTTTCCTTCTTGAAGCAAAACTACTTTTCAAGTTCTGCTTTACAAAGCAAAATACTTCCAAATGCCAAAAACACGTACTTAAATATTATTAAGCCCCGGCAGAGTTTGGAAACTTCCACACACCCAATGAATATTTGTGTAACCCCCCTCTGCTCAATTGCTTATGCTAAAAAAAATATATATATTATTATAAAGCACCGCTTTCTCTCATATGTAGTTGAAAAAGACTGTTGGGAAACAATCAACAACAAAAACCCAATTGGGAATTTTGTAAAATGGGCTTGGATTTTGGAAATGGAGACTTCATAAAAAATGAAAAACCCAAGTGAGAATTAGAAAGAGATTGATTGCTAACCTTCCAAATTTTCCAATCTTGAAAGCTCTATGCAAAGAACAAATCAACCCATTTCTTCTTGGCCAACGAAACTCCTTATATATATACACATTAAGGAGAGCCAGCCAGCCACACACAGAAACAGTGAGAGACAGAATATGTCACACGAACACATACAGGAACCTAGTGCTTTGAGCTCCCATGAATTCAGGTCGGGCTTGCATTATAAAAAAAAAAGATTACGAACCAAAAACAAAGAAATGAAAATTATGAAATTAGGATTCACGAAACTCGAAAACTTGGAAACACAAACAGGGGACAAAACACAATCCTGGATAAGTGGGGGAATGGTTTCTTAACGCACGTACAGAAAAACACCAGAGCCTATAAATATGATTAAGAACCCATAAATATGATTAACAGCCCATAAGGGATGGATTAGACTATGAATGTTAATGTGTTAAGGTTAGAGGAAAGGACGAAAGTTGTGTTTTTTTTCTTTTCTGTGGTGGATCAGCCGTGGCCAATAGCAATGCATGAAGGTTGACTGGACGGTGGGGACGGTTTGGGAGGCAGGGCTTTTCTTTTTTATCTCTCATATTCCCTCCCTTCTTCCTTCTTCCTAGGTTCTGGTCCCTACGACCCTTGGTATAGAATTTTCCCTACGCTGCCTTTTGCGGGCCACGCGTTGAGTGTTTGTTTGACTGGCTCAGATCAAATTCTTTTCTTTTTTTCCATTTTTTGTTTTTATGACTTTTAAAAAAGGAAAGGAGCAAGACTCGTTTAGTACACCGTATTAAACACTGTATAAGAATAAATAAAACCGTGTTCGAAGACCAAAAATGAAGGATTTGAACATGAAATCTCTTCTAACATTTAGAAGAACTCATCATTTTGGCAAATAGAACAAGTTTAACAATGGCGGAAATAATAGTTGGTGAACCTTCGCCCAAGTTTAACAATAGAGCAGATGTCAAAAGTCTTGTGCTAGACATTTTGGCAAATATGTTTAAATGAAATCTCTTGATACTGGCGTATTAAATCTGCCAACAATGAATATGCGTGACACGGAGGGTTAAGTTTGTTGCTTTAATAAAGTTTAGAGTCTCATTTAACTTGAACTTTAGGTATCCAAACTGAAAAATCTATTGAAGCCCTTCACGCAAGGTATAACATTTCATGACTTTCGAAATAATCGTCCAATCTCAAAGATAAAGTAGATTACTGTAACTTTTGAGAATAACATGAGATATGTCCATATTTTAAAGGGGAACCACAATAATTAAGCGTCAAATTAATAAAAGAATCAACATATCATTCTTTAAAGCACCATGAAAGTTCGTAGTATTGAGCTTAGTACTTCCTAATGGCGACATTGCGGATTTTGTTATGCAGGATGCCAAGGTAGGGTGATCACTTGCATTACTTCTTGTTTGGGAGGAGAGAATAACGCGATGATTTGGTCATCATGGTCACGGTAGGCTGCCGTGCAGAGACCAAATGTCTCTGCTGAGGACATTGATCACTTATTAGCTCTATCTTTGCCATCCAAGACACCTAAGAAATTGAAGTATGGGTTGGATTTGGATATCCAACAAAAACATGTGCCACAATTGACAACTATGTTACACATTTATTAGTGAATGTCCCACTTGACAGCTATGTTTTTGGTAGCAAAAGCAATGCTTTTTTATTAGTTTCATTGTATTAGCCTCAGCTTCTGAATGGATATGTGATCACTTCTTAGTTCTTACCTACCAAAGATTCCAAAGTCATCAAATTTTGAAATTTTGTGGGATGGCACATATCAATTATCATAAAGGTATCCTATATATGTTCCCTCTTATATTCTTCTCCTTTCTTTTATGTATGATAGTGATGACATAGTTGATTGGGGTTTTCTAAAAGATGCCGTGCCTTCGGATTTGCTAAGGCTCTTTTATGCTAATTGTCAAGGGAGAGCATCTCTCATGTGCCTCACCATTGCAATGGGGTTGCTTATTGTTTGGCTCGCTTTGCTTCGTCTACTGAAAGTTATATTTGTTGGATGAAAGTTCCCTTGTTATTTTTTTGTCGAAGAGTTCTCTTATTCTTATTCAAACCATTCTATTTGAGAATTGAAACAACGATTAATTTTCTTCAATAAGATATTGTTTCTCAAGAAAAGCTTTACTTAATTAGGTCTATCTTTCCACACCGTTTGTTATGCAAGAGTATTGTCCGAATTGTGCCAAACTAGAATGCACTCTAGAAAAGGAAAATAATATCAAGTAGCCATCATTTCAACCAATTCTAAAAATTTCGCCCCAAATTTGGTATAACACGTTACTCAAACTGATTGGGCCTTTACCTTAGGCATTAACACCATATGGGTGAAGTTGACTAGTTTTAAAAGTCTTTCTAGTGAGAGAAAAGTTGAAATGAAACTCATAAAGTGACCCAAAATTTTAATTTTAAATTTAAAAAAATGTATATACGCATAATCGGACCAATACATTGAGTTTTCACAATGATATCGAAAATTGATTATAGAACATAGAAATTGTATCAATAAATTAGTTGGGCAGATTTTAATCAATATACCTCACACTTGCTCATATACGCATGAATAGATGTGTGTTAGAGGAATGCTAGCATCACTTATTCAGTTGGTTATATCTAAAACAATAATAAATTATTAATATATTATGAAACTCACATGCATCAACGGTTCATATTGATCCCGCACGTGCGACATAATTCACTATGTTTAACAATCTTGTTCGAGGCAGTTCTCAAAAAATAAAGACAAATAACATTCTTGTTGGAGGCATCTCATTCCGAGAACGAATTGATTTGATTAACCAATGACATTTTTTGATATAAAAAGTAATACCAAAATGCATAAAATTCATATGGAAACAAACACTGATGAGAAAGCAAAAGGAATATGGGCTGTCCTGTCACCTTCCACTACAACCTCCTGGACTTTTCACCAAATTAGGTTTAACTTTACATACTACAGAAGAGATCAATGTCCACATCATAGAAAAAGAGTGGAAAAGGAAGCCGAGAAGACTTAAAAAACCTATCGTTTTAAGTTGTAGTGCTATTTATCCTCTCATTACATAAAACGTACAGCACTTTGCATCAAATAAAGCAGGGATAGTATAGTGGCCTCGGCTTTAATCTGTGCAAATTTTGGACCCACACCCACCAAAGATAGAGACATGCAAACAGTTGTGGTGAGAAATTCTTCTTCTTTTTTTTTTTTTTTTTTTTTTTTTTTTTTTTTTCTGGGTTAAGCATAAGTAGAAATTAAATATTGGTAGGGGGTTTCACTAAAACACCAAAAATGGGTGGCTTTAGTTAAATTCGTTAAGAACATTTGTTCATGTACTATCTTAAATTAGATTTTACACATTCTTAATATCGTTTGTATAAAAAAATTTAGAAACAAACGGTGGAGCTTTTTATTATCTTTATACGTAAAGAATTGAACTCTGGTTTTCTTCTATTTTCAAATCAACCAAAAAAAAAAAAAAAAACCTTTTCTTTAAATATTTGGACTTACTCGAAAATTGATTGGGACATTTAAATTATAGTGACCATATTAGAGATTTCTAGATTAGGAGTTTTAAGTTTTTCCCTAAAAAACTATGTGAAAGGCGATAAAACCGTAAAATGATGCACCACAATTCACAAAACTCATTTGATTTAGTATATGTACAATTCTTATTCACGGCTCAAAGTACTTTTTTCTTTTCTTCATGGAATTGATGAGTGCAATCGTAGGTACTCAACCCAAAAGCAAGAATAAAGCCAACAAAAACAATAACAACAAAGCAAACAACAAGAGAAACCCCAAAGCATGAGCATATCAAATTAAGCATAATCTTCAGATGCTGGGACTTGGCCGTAGGACCCAATGAAAATGTCACCATAGACGAGCCCAGCCAGCCCACCACCAATTAGTGGGCCGACCCAGTAGATCCAGTTGTCGGTGAAGTCTCCGCTGGCAACGGCCGGGCCAAACGACCGGGCTGGGTTCATCGAGCCACCGCTGAATGGGCCGGCAGCAAGAATGTTGGCCCCAACAATGAACCCAATTGCAATGGGTGCTATGATTCCCAGTGAACCCTTCTTGGGGTCAGCAGCTGTGGCATAGACAGTGTAGACCAGAGCAAACGTTATGATGATCTCAAATACCACTCCTTCAATTGCACCTACCCCTGAGGCAAGTGTATGGGTTGGCACATCCTGCCAAATCCAAAGCCATAAAATCCAAATCAGAAAACTGAATTTAAATCATATCGAAACTGGAATTTAACATATTATGTTATCGGTTTGTCAATATGAATATGTTACCCCGCCGTCATAACATGCCAGATATAAAATAAGATAAACTTAATTGGGTCCAATTTGATTAAGTTTTAGGGTCATTGTCTTTGGGTAAATTGTGATGTGATTATCTTAGAAATATACCAATTGAGTGACAAACTTGAGGAGAAAGCTGGCAACGATGGAGCCCAAGAGTTGGGCAATCCAGTAGAATATGCCAGTGAGGATGGTGATGTTGCCTCCAATGGCCAATCCAAGTGTGACAGCTGGGTTCAAATGGCCACCTGAGATGTTTGCAGCAATAGAGACCCCCACAAACAGTGCAAATGCATGGGCTATGGCCACCGCTACCAGGCCCGCAGGGTCCAACGCTGCTGATGTCAGCTTACCTGCGTACAAATAGTCATTGAATTATTTGCATAACAACTCCAACATGTCATGTATGAAACAATTTTTTAATTAATTACACTATTAAGTAATAATCATATTAATTTTAGCATATTCATAAGTCTATGTCATTTTATTCTTTTGTACGTGACTGTCATGATTCAGATTCATAGTCTTGCAATATAAGCATTTGCTTGGCAAGCTGCTCTTTGTACCTGAAACTCATGACATTTTTTTATTCAACTGGTTTATGTAAGTAATTTCATATAGTAAATCTATAAAAGAAAGCGTTATTCGTGCACACTTGTAAGGAAGTGCAAGTGAGAGGTCCATTTCGACACTCTTCATCTTGCATAATTACTTATACTTAAAGCTTAATTACCGTAAGCAACGGCAGATCCAACACCAGCAAACACAAAAAGAAGGGTGGCAATGAACTCAGCTAGATAGGACTTGAGGGAGCCAACACTAAACGAGTCACCAAAGCTACCAAAAGCCAACTTCACCATTTTTGCTCACTTGAAAATCAAAAGAAAGAAACCAAAAGCTAGTTTGAGTTTAGTGGATGCTCTTCACATTCTCTGAGCATCAAATTTATATACAGTGCTTAGAAATATACCAGGCTAATGCGAGAAGGGCCAACACTGCCGGCGCCAACCCTATGTGCATGGGACCCTATGAGCCGCTGGCACCGTCTGATTGCATGCCGACCAACCGCCAGATCATTTTTAAACTTTGGAAAGAGTTTGTATAATAGAGAGGCATTATGAGGATAAGACAACTAAATTAATTACTTGTATTAATTAATGAACCGACATTAAGTATTATAACTGTTTTAAGGAGATAAGCATGTTAATTCCGATGGAGGATTTGATTATCAGCCTTGGGCACCAACCACTACATTACAATAGAAATTGATTTTATAGAGGCATGATCATGTCGTTTTCCTTCGATGGTAACCTTTAAAATATTGTAGGTGATGTTGATATGCAATACAAAGATTAACATGATTTGTTGTCACTTCATGTTTATTGTTTAAAGTAAGTCAAGTTTAATATTAATTATCGAGCTAAAATTATGAGGTGACAAACAAATTTATATAAGGATTCTCTCTCGAGCAAATCCGTTACTATTTTCTCTTAATATTAATTATCAATCTAGACTTGTTACATTAAGGCTTCGTTTGTTTCGCGGAAAAGATTTGATGGGAAATAATTTCTCATGGTAATACTAGGAAATACCACTTTATTTCATTTCCCATGTTTAGTTTGAGTATGAATATAAAATAAAGTTGATTTAATTTTTCAATTATATCCATATGAAATCAAATAAAAGAAGAATGCATTTAATGTCACATCCCGGGATCGGCTCCACTTTAGGTTAGGCCCCATCCTTTGCCCTCACAATTTTGTTTCTGAGAACTCACAAGCAACTTACCTGTGGGTCATTCATCCTGGGATTGCTCTAGCCCAACTCGCTTAACTTCGGAATTCCCATGACTTCGAAGCCAATGAGCTCCCAAAAAGCCTCTTGCTAGATGAAGGCGGACATGTACATATAAAACACATCACCCTCTCTCCGTTGGTTGATGTGAGATGTTATATTTAATGCTAATCGTAATTCTAAATTGTTATGAGGACAAAATAGTCATGAAAAATTTGCATTTAATGTTGGCCCAATTTTCTATGGGAAGGGAAAATAAAACCCAAGGGGGAAGGAGGGACATTTTCCCCCCATTTTTTCCACGTTCCAGAAGCAACCATTTCTCATACTTGGACTTCCCAAACATGAAAAACAATTGATTTCCCATCCCCAAACCTTTCTTCTCAAACCAAACGCATCCAAAGGAAAAAAAAAAAAAACCCAAGTATGTCATGGTAATTGTTGGGTTGAGGACTTGAGGTCAGCTAGAATATTACTCAAACAAATATATGGAAATTTTTGTTATACTAGTTTTAATTTGCACTGCAGCAGTACTAGTTTTAATTCTCAACTACTTTAGGAATCCAGTGTGATAATTGAAGAAGCAGCTTCTCGACTTTCGAGTTGAGGCATGATTTGGCATTTTATAATGAACAATTATGATGGTGCTTGTATTAGTTTATTGTTGTTTCATGGTTAATTAATTATTGCGCTTGAGCTTTTCCAGTTAAGAAATCATTTAAAACCAATCATATCACTATTTGTTAAAAGCTGTGTTTATTCTTGAGAATTATTATTCACACACACTCTACCCTTATTATTATCTTTTTATGGTAAAATAGTTAAGTATATTTTTGGGACTTCATTTAGCCAGTGTCCACACTCTCACATAAGTAGTCACGTTTTGTAGATAAGAGTTATAGATACTCTTTTTACAAAAGTAGTCACGTGTTGTAGATATGAGTTACAGATATAAGTTATGTCAATTGGTCAGTGCAATAAATCTGCCCCCTTACATTCAAGTTCAAATCCACATCCTCGAAAAATCACATGCTAGCTGAATCAAGGGCATGTGGTTAGAGCGAAGTGGTACACACTTGTTACATAATATTTTCTCCCAAAGGTTGATACTGACATTAGCTGTAGGATGACTAAGAATGCCTAGAATGGGTGAATCGGCCAATGAAAGATTATAATCAATAAACAAAAATTAAACTTCGGTAGCAGAATTGTTATGGCTTATCAATCTTGAAACGTGCTGAGCATAAAAATAAAGGAACACGCAGAGAATTATTTTACATTGTAAAACCCCATCTCTAGGGAAATTTCACAGGACTTCTCAATCTAGAACAAATCCACTATATAACGATGATTACAAGAAGTACTCACACACTTATCCTAGACACATTCTAGATAATGTTTTACCGACTTCTTTGTAACTCAACTTCTGTCATGGGATGATATTCGACACTCCTTATGTTGAACGCAATACTGATCGCGATTGCTTCAAGCTCGTCGGAGAAAAACCGCCACCATGGTCTTGGTGCCCTCAACGTATGAGTCACCGACATGTATATGAATGCAATATGAATAATGAAAGGATTTGATACATCTCCAAGCAAACATGAAACACTTGATGACTTATCTCAAAAATATTCACATCAGTTTTCTCTTCAAAATTCCATATGCTCAAAATCAAATATGTCAAAAGTTGTGTTAGTAAAAGAGAGGCACATGGTCTTTTATACAAAACTTGTTCTCTCTAGTAAGAGAGAAGCACAATAGCCCACAAATGCTATCCTATCATGAATATGAGTTTTGATTCACTTTAGATGCTATGTGATGATGCCAACTAAAGCAAGATGAGGAAACCTAATGACTTCCACTGCAACCAATTTTTTAAAAACAATATCTACCTAAACAAATTAATTAGAACAATCAAGTATGAGCTGATTTCAACATGCAAGTCATAATAGGAAATGATAATATTTTAACTTAAATTGAAATAGAGTCCAACTAGAAAAGTAATCTCAAGAGATAAAATCTAATCCTATTAAAAATAGGACTAACATAACAGTGCTTGAGTGAAAATAACTCAAACTAATCCCATGATTTCTGTAATTTTATTTCAAGGAAATATATTTTCTTTATGTGTGCTGCATCAGGGAAAGAAAATTCCACTCCAAGGGGTTTGACGGTTTGAGTTCTTTAGGCATCCTTTATTTGTTTTTCTTACAAGTTTTTATTTGTGTTTTGTGATTTTTAAGTAAGATTGTTGGCATATCATAGAACAATGTGATCATAGATGTGTGTAATAGGAAGAAAAAGATTTAATGAGTAGTGACAATCAAAAGACTTGGGTAAGGCTGTTTTGCAGTGATTGAATCAAAGAGATTGATCATTTTCTCTTCTCATACAAGTTGGAATCGTCATGTTTCGGTTTCACTTTTGAAATTTATGTGGTTCTCCCTTTTCCTTTCAGTACTTCTGACAGGAACTCAAATGTTCCAAGAAGTCGAGTTTCTGCGAAGAAGGACCAAAATGAAACGCAGGTGAGATCACTTAACCAGTTGAAGTTAAAATAATAATTGTCTCCTGCTATATTGATAGGTCTTCTTCCATATTGGTATGTTCAAACTTGACAATGTATAAATTCATAACTGACTGCAGATTGAATCTTATTTTTAATTGGATTTAAACATAGATGCTTACTGTTTTCTTCATGAATTTAACAGATGTCATCACCTTCAACAAGTGCGTCTAGGGGACAAAGTCCTTGGCATGACAATCCTGTTTATATTAACAAGAATATGCCATCAAACCACAGAGCCTCTTTGGAAAAAGACGTAAGAAATGGAATTCAATTTCTCTGTCGTCTTTCAAAATTGTGTTTCGATAAATCTTTCAATAGCGTGAGGTGTGGCTGAGATTAATATGATCTCAAATACCACTCCCTCAATTGCATCTACCCCTGAGGCGAGTGTATGGGTTGGCACATCCTGCCAAATCCAAAGCCATAAAATCCAAATCAGAAAACTGAATTAAAGACATATCGAAACTGGAATTTAACATGTTATATTATCGGATTGTCAATATGAATATGTTACTTTATACAATAAGATAAACTTCATTTGGCCCAATTTGATTGAGTTTTATGGTCATTGTCTTTGGGTAAATTGTGATGTGATTATCTAGAAATATACCAATTGAGTGACAAACTTGAGGAGAAGCTAGCAACGATGGAGCCCAAGAGTTGGGCAATCCAGTAGAATATGCCAGTGAGGATGGTGATGTTGCCTCTAATGGCCAATCCAAGTATGACAGCTGGGTGTTAGATTTCCATATAATACATGTTCTAGATCTTTCACACAATCTGAAATATGTAAAGACATAAACACATACATGGAGCCATCTTACTAGAGTACACGACCTCTGAACTCATCCAATCCGTAGCAGCAGCAATCCTAGCAAGAACAAGAACGGCTCAAGACTTTTGTTGTCTCTCAGAATCTGTTTCAGCTTTCTCTTTATGATTAGAATAGGGTTAGAGAACGTGTCTGATGAGAGCAGAGCCTTAAGCTTATATAGGGCTATGTAAAGTCATCTCTACTTATCATCGAGGGCCGACTTGACTAATCTTCCAATCCCACCAGATCGGCGCACGCATGAACGGCTACAAATAGGACCCGCACGCATGAACGGCTACAAATAGGACCCCGGGTCAGCTCTTATTTTCTTGTTTTAATTATTTTGTATTTTATTACACTATTGTTTTACTTATTTGTCTCTTTAAAATAAAATTGTTGTGATTTAAATAACAGTAATTTTGGCATGAGCTATGGCCACCGCTACCAGGCCCGCAGGGTCCGAGGCTGCTGATGTCAGCTTACCTGCATACAAATAGTCATTGAATTATTTGCATCAAAATTCCACCATATCATGTATGAAACAATTTTTTAATTAATTACACTATTAAGTAATAATCATATTAGTTTCAGCATATCCATAAGTCTATGCCATTTTATTCTTTGTGCGTGACTATCATGATTCAGATTCGTAGTCTTGCAATATAAGCTTTTGCTTGGCAAGCTGTTCTTTGTACCTGTAACCCATGATATATTTTTATTCAACTGGTTTACGTAAGTAATTTCATATAGTAAATCTATAAAAGAAAGAGTTACTCGTGCACACTTGTAAGGAAGTGCAAGTGAGAGGTCCATTTCGACACTCTTCATCTTGCATAATTACTTATACTTAAAGCTTAATTACCATAAGCAATGGCAGCTCCAACACAAAAAGAAGGGTGGCAATGAACTCAGCTAGATAGGACTTGAGGGAGCCAACACTGAACGAGTCACCAAAGCTACCAAAAGCCAACTTCACCATTTTTGCTCACTT
>NC_024132.1:5053378-5064586 GCF_000346735.1 Prunus mume
TATTTTCTCGCATAATACATCTCATTTTCTCTCTCTCTCTCTCTCTCTCTCTCTCTCTCTCTCTCTCTCTCTCTCTCTCTCTTCCCCCCTGATTATTTGTGTTGTATCTTTTGGAATTGTACTATTATCCTGATTGACACTATTTATTTGCATAATAGTGCACTTAAAAGGCTAGATGTTATTGAGATTGGGTATCTTGTTCCTTTTTTTCTTTTTGCAATAAGAGGTTTCTTGTTTTTACAATTGCAAAGATACTACAAAGCCATTAAAAGACGACAGTTCTGTTGTAAAAGGCCAGCTGGTCTGTTTTTTACCCAGAAGATGTCATGTGACAAAAAGATGGTTTATCGAATATGCGATGGATTAAATTTTGCTTGATGGTTTATCGAACTGCATTCTGACTTCAGCGATTGGCAACTGGTTCACCCCCAACTTACCTCATTGGTGCTGCACTAATCAGAGAAGAGTGGAAATCTACTCTGAGCGTGATCCTTGATCCAAGAGAAGGGAATATCCTTTTACTGTTTCATGTGTTGTGAGTCTTGTGACTTGTGAGGATACTTTTTCTTTTCTTTCTATACTTGACTACTTCTAAATACAGCAGTTTATTGCATGCTGATGTAGTGTGGGATTCGTATTAATTTTCTTTAACTTAATTTTTTATTACAAAGAAATCCGATTACAGAGGCAAGAGAATATTATATGGATGCTGATGATATTGAAGGGACCCTGTGGCAGTTACCCCGACATCTGGTTGCTGAAAGAGCTAGAGTAAGTCCCCAACTATGAGTCTATGATTGCTCCTGCTTTGCTTTTTCTCTGCAGAGTCTTGCTAGTGTTTTATGCTTCTCTAAACACTCCTGAAAGATTAATTTCTATTTAAATCTTTTTCTTATTGTAATGAATCCTTCCCTGCATTTGCTGAATCTAAGCTGTCTTTTCTGTCATTTTCTCATGCATCTGGGATGATGATTGCATTATCTTTTATGATGATTCCCACATTGGATTACTTCTTCTTGTGGTTTGTACTTGATCATGAATTTTGTTTCCTTTGTCCTTGTACAGCTGCAGTGTCTGAAGAAATGTCATGAGAACTACTTACAGACTTTGAAAGCTATTCCTAGAACTTTGAGGATTATGTAAGTGGTTTTTTACTAACTTCATAACTGGTTTGGCCTGGAGGAGAGAATAAATGAAGGCTATATTAACACTTATGCATGAGTTTTTGTAATACATCTCTTTTGCATCTTGCTTCTCACTTTCCCAAAATGCATTATGTTAATGAATGCTTTGAACACATATTTTTCACATATTTGTTCATATTTGGAAATCAAATCACACCCTGCAATTCCAATTCCATTTGATTGTGATAGATTCAAACCCTAAACCTCATCGCCGGTCACATTAACTGTGTCTTTGTTTGCTTGGATCTTTTTCTTGGGGCTTTACCTTTTGTTTGGTTGGTGCATATATTATGTTCTAATGACATATTCATTCTCACAAGAACGATGAATAGTACATTTTCTACTCGTGGCCAGGTGACATGGGATGCACCCCAAGTTCCGTGAGACTGGAAGGACTCTGTAAAGATAATTAAAGACCATTTACTGCCGAAACAAAAAGCTAGAGGAGAAAGTTTTGAAGTTTAAGCATGCAATTTAAATTGATTTCTTGTATCAATAACTTAAACCCTTTTGCACCATTATATATATTTAGAGAGCTCTCATTCTCATGCATATGAACTTGATGGCTTTATTTGAATTCTGAATCTAGAGAAATCACAACTAGAAGCATCATCTCATCAAAGGTTATTCATATGGATTATTCAAAAGATCTCATGTTGCTTATTTGGTATAGAGCATGCAAGTTAGTGACCGGTTTTCTCTTAAATTGATTTGCTTTTTAATTTTTACATCTTAACTTGTAATTGACTAGCTTGCCCATTTTAGCGCATCTACAAGGGAATGTCAAATGCAAAGTGTTAAATTTGAATTTGTTGGCTTATGTGATAATTTGATACTTCATAAAAAATTAACTCCACCTAAAATGTCAAATATCATATTATATAATGTCCACGTGGTAATTTGATATATCGGTTGGAGATGCTCCTAACGGCCGGACAATTTAGCTGACTTTAGGTTGATTAGATTTTATTGCTAATTAAATTCTGTAACCCTTTGGGCCCCAACTATATTCTTCTCTCTTCTGACTAGTTGGACATTATTTTGAAAGGGCTATACTTAGTTTTGTATTCCCTTTGGCGCGCACGTGTAAAATAGTATAGCTGTGCCGCTATACCTGAAAAATTAAAAAACTAAGTATAGCCCTTTCAAAATAATGTCGTAAAATGCAAATGCTTTATATTTATAGTTGGGGCCCAAAGGGTTACAGAATTTAATTAGCAATAAAATCTAATCAACCTAAAGTCAGCTAAATTGTCCGGCCGTTAGGAGCATCTCCAACCGATATATCAAATTACCACGTGGACATTATATAATATGATATTTGACATTTTAGGTGGAGTTAATTTTTTATGAAGTATCAAATTATCACATAAGCCAACAAATTCAAATTTAACACTTTGCATTTGACATTCCCTTGTAGATGCGCTCAAATGGGCAAGCTAGTCAATTACAAGTTAAGATGTAAAAATTAAAAAGCAAATCAATTTAAGAGAAAACCGGTCACTAACTTGCATGCTCTATACCAAATAAGCAACATGAGATCTTTTGAATAATCCATATGAATAACCTTTGATGAGATGATGCTTCTAGTTGTGATTTCTCTAGATTCAGAATTCAAATGTCAAGTTCATATGTATGAGAATGAGAGCTCTCTAAATATATATAATGGTGCAAAAGGGTTTAAGTTATTGATACAAGAAATCAATTTAAATTGCATGCTTAAACTTCAAAACTTTCTCCTCTAGCTTTTTGTTTCGGCAGTAAATGGTCTTTAATTATCTTTACAGAGTCCTTCCAGTCTCACGGAACTTGGGGTGCATCCCATGTCACCTGGCCACGAGTAGAAAATGTACTATTCATCGTTCTTGTGAGAATGAATATGTCATTAGAACATAATATATGCACCAACCAAACAAAAGGTAAAGCCCCAAGAAAAAGATCCAAGCAAACAAAGACACAGTTAATGTGACCGGCGATGAGGTTTAGGGTTTGAATCTATCACAATCAAATGGAATTGGAATTGCAGGGTGTGATTTGATTTCCAAATATGAACAAATATGTGAAAAATATGTGTTCAAAGCATTCATTAACATAATGCATTTTGGGAAAGTGAGAAGCAAGATGCAAAAGAGATGTATTACAAAAACTCATGCATAAGTGTTAATATAGCCTTCATTTATTCTCTCCTCCAGGCCAAACCAGTTATGAAGTTAGTAAAAAACCACTTACATAATCCTCAAAGTTCTAGGAATAGCTTTCAAAGTCTGTAAGTAGTTCTCATGACATTTCTTCAGACACTGCAGCTGTACAAGGACAAAGGAAACAAAATTCATGATCAAGTACAAACCACAAGAAGAAGTAATCCAATGTGGGAATCATCATAAAAGATAATGCAATCATCATCCCAGATGCATGAGAAAATGACAGAAAAGACAGCTTAGATTCAGCAAATGCAGGGAAGGATTCATTACAATAAGAAAAAGATTTAAATAGAAATTAATCTTTCAGGAGTGTTTAGAGAAGCATAAAACACTAGCAAGACTCTGCAGAGAAAAAGCAAAGCAGGAGCAATCATAGACTCATAGTTGGGGACTTACTCTAGCTCTTTCAGCAACCAGATGTCGGGGTAACTGCCACAGGGTCCCTTCAATATCATCAGCATCCATATAATATTCTCTTGCCTCTGTAATCGGATTTCTTTGTAATAAAAAATTAAGTTAAAGAAAATTAATACGAATCCCACACTACATCAGCATGCAATAAACTGCTGTATTTAGAAGTAGTCAAGTATAGAAAGAAAAGAAAAAGTATCCTCACAAGTCACAAGACTCACAACACATGAAACAGTAAAAGGATATTCCCTTCTCTTGGATCAAGGATCACGCTCAGAGTAGATTTCCACTCTTCTCTGATTAGTGCAGCACCAATGAGGTAAGTTGGGGGTGAACCAGTTGCCAATCGCTGAAGTCAGAATGCAGTTCGATAAACCATCAAGCAAAATTTAATCCATCGCATATTCGATAAACCATCTTTTTGTCACATGACATCTTCTGGGTAAAAAACAGACCAGCTGGCCTTTTACAACAGAACTGTCGTCTTTTAATGGCTTTGTAGTATCTTTGCAATTGTAAAAACAAGAAACCTCTTATTGCAAAAAGAAAAAAAGGAACAAGATACCCAATCTCAATAACATCTAGCCTTTTAAGTGCACTATTATGCAAATAAATAGTCTCAATCAGGATAATAGTACAATTCCAAAAGATACAACACAAATAATCAGGGGGGAAGAGAGAGAGAGAGAGAGAGAGAGAGAGAGAGAGAGCAAATGAGATGTATTATGCAAGAAAATACAAATAGATAGAGGGAAGATGCTTACCTCAATGTTACAGTAAATCGATTTCCCAACAGTTGGCCAAGGACAAGTCCTTCCCTCACATAGCTGGAGAAAGGCAACTATTACATGAGCATGCATTACAAACCAAATGGATAGAATATAAATAACCCACAATTCTTGAGCCTTATCAGACATCACCTACTTTGATACCAATCAACATATCATTAAGAGCAGCTAATTTACTTGCAAACTGCTTAAAAACAGTTACCCGGAAACACAACAAGAACTAATGAAGCACCACCCTGCAACAGACGTATTAGTTTTAACAAATTCATTAAATATTTTAGCGACCATTTTGCTGGGGCTAGAATAACTGATATTCAGAGGATTGGTACTAGAAATCTGTATTTCCAGGGACTTATTAACTTATTATGACTTATAACGAAATTCGACCTATGGAACATGGGTCAAACTCCTATTCCCACACACCGATTTGAAAACAAATAAAAGATGAGCTTCTATAGCTTGGTTCAAAGATATGTAGTTTTAAACAGCTTTATCAGAAGTCTAGCATATGAATGCCAACAAGAATAAACTCAAGCAAATATTTCTTCTAGATAAGAAAATACAATGTTTAGAGGGATAAGCAGCAAAGTTAGTATCAGTTACCCATGGAGTTGAGACAGCGTGGTTATATATCCCTTGTATCTACAAACCGAAACATCTTCTACTTGCCACTTCTGCAAAATTACAGCTTATACCACACTTTCCCAGTCTCTCACTAGTGTAAGCTATTATGTTCACCTTTTCTTTCTTTTTCTAATACGCTATTATGTTCAGTTTGTAACCAAAAAATTCTTAAGTTTCAGTACCACAAAGAAAAAATCTTTATCATTATCATAGTCTGTCAGTTTCAGGATCCAAAATGAGGCATGCTAGTTTAGGTTATTTTAACTTTGCCAAGAACACAGTCTAAGCATATATGATAATTGATATAATTAACTATCACCTTTCACTCTACTTAAGCAACAATTATCTACATTGACAACTAGATACGAAAATAACAATAAACAACAAATGGAGAAACAAATATGTAAAAATGACTTCATGATTAAAACTATTTCAACTAAAACTATCGAAATTCATCATAGTTTTTGGTGTTCCCAACTTGAACAGGATCAGGTCCAAGTAAACATTACAAACAACATTGATCATAAGGCCTATTTGTTGTTGTAGTAGCAGGATTACTAGAAATCTTTATGAAGTTCTCTAATATAATTCAATTTGACTAATCCAGGCTTTGCTAATATTTCTTTTCTTTTTGTGAAAAGAAACAAATTTTTATCAAAGGAAGCAACTAGACAGAAGAAACAACAGCCGTGAACGAGAACTTCACAGCCAGCTACAGGAAATAAAATATAAACAGAGAAGACTTCAACAGGACTAGGCTATAAAAAGACCAGGCCAAAAACATAAGAACTCAAACCACCACAGCCTTTCCAGTCTAGAAAAATGGAGAAAGTAGTCTTTAAATTCAACCGAAACTGAAGCCCACAAGGCTGACAGGAACCTAACTTTGCCAATAATATTATGAACATTCTAAGCATCCAATATAAGGAAGCTGGACAAGGCTATCTGATTTCCGGAGTAAAGCAAACAGCAACAACCATTTCATGAATATCAGTCAAGTCCACGATTGGTGGAGCAAGAATGCTCTATATCAAATCTTTGTGTCAAGTTATCGACAGATAAAGCATTTGTCCTCCAAGGTTTGAACTTGCAAACCAGTATCACTTGTTAAACTTAAAAATGCTAAGGAAAAATAATTATACGCACATACATAGATACATATACCATATAAGTATGCTGCATTCTATGGCAATTGTCAAACACATACACATAACAACCAAACAGTGGTTTATAAATATGTCTTGCCATAATCATTGTGGATAACAACTCTTGGTCTCAAAGTCCCTTGATATGTAGTATATTCTGTAAGAATCAAAAACTGACGTTGAATACAATAAACACATGAATTACAACATGAATAAAGAATACTTATCGATTGATTCATACTCAGTGAAGAAGACATGACAACTATGGGAATGATCTTCTTCTCTCTGCAACACCATAATGTTCTTGCTATCAATAGGTCAAGCACACCACAGAACTTATGTATTGTGAGAGGAGGGACCGATTCTCTTATATTGAAGAAACCTTAACACTATCTCTCCTATTATAGATAGAGTAAGAGTTTAAACAAAACTAATATACTTAAGAGATTGAGTCCTAGTCAATATAAACTAACCAAAGTCTGTCAAAACTGGAAGTCTAACAATTACTGATAAACATAAATCTTATTATCTCATTCTAATACGATAATCATAACACGTGATTAGGCTAACTCACATAAGTCATCTTACATATTCTTCCAAAAGTGTTTGGATATTTTAAGCGCCTCTTTAATTGTTATTACCAGCTTTAATAAAGCGATCATGCATACCATACACATTAATATAACTAAAATAGTTTCACTGTTCAAAAGCCTTAGCTAGAAAACATTAAAACCAAACTGAAACTGAGGGAGAAGGTGCTTACCTGAACCTTTTACGAAAGATTGAAGAAAGTAAGCCTTCTTTGGAGATATTCTTGAACCAAAGTCTGCAAAGGTATCTTCTAAACTTCGGGCACTTTTGCCAAAGCCAAAGAATGCTAGTGTTAAGACATTGTCACCCAAGTCTGCAAAGCTACCTTCTACACTTTTAGCTTTAGTCTCAGCTTCATACTTGAGTTCCAAGGGATTGCCAAAAGCATCATGATAACACACATCGGACAATGACTTAGCACAAGCACTCTTTGGATTCTCAGCTTGTTGCTTTTCAGCTTCCACATTCTTATCTTTAGCAGTCTCAGCTTCATCCTCAGTTGAAGGTAGCTTTGTAGAACTCTTTGGCTTCTCAGCTTGTTCCACATTCTCATTTTTAATGAGATTTCTAAGAAGACTAAGAAGAAGAAACTGCTGAGGATATTTGTTGGAAGCTCGGTTGGTGACCTTGGCCCTCTTCTTGAAGCAGAAATAGGGATTGTCATCAATCCTTGCGATCACCTTTTGGCAGTAGGCTATCAATTTGGGGTGACTTTTATGCCACTGTTGTGGGCAATCATTCAGAAAAGCAAACAAATGAGAGAAGGTATAGGGTCCCTTTGGAAATCAAAGACTGGGACCCTTTATCTTGTCGACAGTTGGCATGAGATAATTACGTTTATCTTTGGAGCTTGTGGTGCTAGGAATGAAAAGCCACCTGACGATAAGAAGCCATCTCATGGCAATATTCTTGAATCTAAGTCTGCAAAGCCAAAGAATGATGGTGTTAAGACATTGTTAGATTCTCAGTTGTATTTTGATGGTTGTAGTGATATTTTTGAACCTAAGTCTGCAAAGCTATCTTTTGCACTTTTGGCACTTTTGCCAAAGCCAAAGAGTGCTGCAAAGCTACCTTTAGCTGAGAATGAAGATACATTTGCAGACTTTAGTTCAAGAATATCGCAGTGAGACGGCTTAGCACAAGCACTCTTTGGCTTCTCATCTTCAGCAGTCTCAGCTTCACTCTTTGGCTTTGGCAAAAGTGCCAAAAGTGCATAAGATAGCTTTGCAGACTTAGGTTCAAAAATGTCACTACAGCCATCAAAATACAACCGAGAATCTGACAATGTCTTAACCATCATTCTTTATCTTTGCAGACTTAGGTTCAAGAATATCACCATGAGGTGGCTTCTTATTCCTAGCACCACATGCTCCAAAGACAAACGTAATTATCTCATGCCAACTGTCGACAAGATAAAGGGTCCCAGTCTTTGATTTCCAAAGGGATCCTATACCTTCTCGCATTTGTTTGCTTTTCTAAATGACTGCCCACAACAGTTGCATAAAAGTCACCCCAAATTCATAGCCTACAGTCAAAAGGTGATCGCAAGGATTGATGACAATCCCTATTTTTGCTTCCAGAAGAGGGCCAAGGTCACCAACCGAGCTTCCAACAAATATCCTCCACAATTTCTTCTTCTTACTCTTCTCAGAAATCTCATTAAAAAGGTCCAATTTTATTTCAAAATCTGCAAATTGAGATAAGACTTCCTGTACATTTTTATGTACAAATCCCACTGCAAAAGAAAGGAAACACAAGTCAAAACTACACTTTTAATAGGTATGTCAATCATCAAATCTTTGGTGTAAGAATCACAGCAGGAGAAACTCAACCCACATGCAATAAGGAGGAGCTCTCTTCTAGTATCACACTCGTCCTTGATTACAGGAACTATGGGGAATTGATCAGCAATGACTTGCCGGCTGAAAAAAGCTATTGCTAGTTCCATGGAAATTCTATATCGTGGTTAAACAAACTGAAGGTGGGCATCCCTTGTCAAAGAGCGGCATAAATGATTGAGCACCCTCTCCTTATGGACATAATGTGCCTGGAATAAACACAGATATTTTAAAAATAAGACATAATGTGCAGATTCAAATTGTTTTCCTTGACAACAAATAAATGAAGTTTGCCTACAAAAAATAAAAAAATAAAAATAAAAAATGAACAAACTCGATAATTGAGCTGTTTTAAAAGTAAGCATGATCAACAATACTTGATAATGATTGGATGAATATTTTTCAACCCATTCGTGAAATCTGACATCTTTTTTTACAAAATTCTTCAACTTCTCAGCTAGGTAGTAACTGAGAGTGATGAAAGGGGTATTCCCTGCAAATGCAAAACTAGCGTTCACATTCGAGGGGCCTGTTTCGTAACAAAAGAGCCATACTTCACGGCTTCATATGATAGGACCCGCCCCGGAAATCCTCAGAAACTGGGACGGATCCCGTCTTGTCACTGACATCACCCGATGCCGGGCCCACATACTAAAAAATAAAACCGAGACTTTCTACCAAAATTTTTGCAGTCACCCCTGTAAATTGTACAAACCCAACAAAATTCAACCTACATAACATACAATAATAAAGATACCAAACAGCAGCATGCTTTCAACACTCAACAATAGAAAGTAAATGGCCTCCGGCCTCAAATAAGAACCTAACATGGGTAATAACGAAGCATCTAACAAATTTAGTTCAAAACAGTTCGAGCCTCAAACACAACTTGCACGCTTCCTAGAGCCACTACTGTCTGGGGGACGCAAAACAGAAAACATGAGTGGACAAAAACAAAGTTTGCATTTAAAATAACATAATAACCCCACCGTGTAAAAATAATGCTCAAGACATGCAGGTTCATAATTCATAATTAATACTCAAAAACATTATTCTTTGAAACCCATAGAACCCAAAAGTCACTCAAACCATAAACTTTATCCCCAATATTTATACTGCTCTTACCAACCTACTACATATACTCTAATTGCTTTACACTCACACCTATATTATATATATATATATATAAATATGAATATATCATCTACTTCTCTCACACTACCTAGGTATCTGGGAAACAATCCAACTGGGGGATTGTTTGGCTAGTCCGCAAGATTTCTAAGTGCTGTCCTGCGTCTAGGGATGAGCGGTCTAACCGGGGGACGAAACTCCATAGCTCACACGCCGAAAATACCAACGCCATGTGTAGCTCCAATACTAAGTCCTATGAGCGCAAACTACATCATCACACACCGAAAATTCCAACGCCATGTGTGATGATCCCAAGCAATATACATAATCTTCCCATACGCCAGAAATTCCAACTCTACATATAGGAAGTGTCTCACACGCCGGAATATCCAACGCCACGTGTGAGACTAATAATAGCATGTTCTTCCCACACGTCGGAAATTCTGAAACTCCATAGCTCACACGCCGGAAATACCAACGCCACGTGTAGCTCACATACTAAGTCCTACGTGCGTAGACTACATCATCACACACCGGAACTACGAATGCCACGTGTAGCTCACATACTCTTCCCATACGCCGGAACTACCAATGCCACGTGTGAGACGAATAATCACATGTTAATCCCACACGCCGGAACTACCAACGCCACATGTAGGAAGTCTAGTAACTGGGGGTGGTATTTACATAGTGTAATCATACGTTTTCTCTCTACAACCCCTCATACTCAAATCCTTCTACAATCTCACCTCAACAACTCACATACCCCACACATAAACCATATAGACAATATAGATAGTATTTCCCAAAATCCATACAAACATACTCTCAATACTCAAATATGTCAAGCCCACAATATATTGCCAAAGCGCTATACGAACATCAAATTCCAAATTTGAATATTAATACATCCAATATACCATTTAAAACATTATGCATAAATCTTTCATCAATAAAACCATGCGTATGATTGAAAACAAAGTCCACTCACAAATAGTCCCAAGCTGCCCGACCCTGAGAGGGTCCCGCCTGCTGAGTACGATCGACCGGAGCACCTATTCCGAGATACGAACCCTTAATTAATATTAAAGCACTTCGAAACGGAATCACAAATTAAATACTTAAATCCCCAAGTTCCCAATGCGTGTACGTAAAACGAGATATCCTAAAGTCCGGTTACAGGTTTAGGAATCGCTCACAATTGGACGATTATCGCTAACCCACAAACTTTGAATTATTGAATTGGAACATCCGGGGCTCCGATTCACGATCCGCGAAATCCTACATGATTCTAG
>NC_024132.1:5084461-5145907 GCF_000346735.1 Prunus mume
TGTACTTAGATCATAGGGTTTAGAATTCGTTTAACAACACTCTATTATTATTAACAGTTTTCTATCAAAGCAAACCCTTAAGGTCCTTAACTATTGGCTTGCAGCCATATATGATTACTGTGGTGACCTTCTCGAATCATCAATTTTTATTCATTTAAGTTGTTGATCAACTGTTGCAGGCAAGTTATTCTCCTGAACTCGAGTCCCATCAAGAGCGGGTCAAGGAGGTGAGTAATTGTCTCAATTCCACATGTAAACAAACAAAGGCTCACAAAACTCTCCAAAATATACGCATTTTTTTGCTTATTTTCCCTTTATAAGAAGAAGAAGAAAGCCATGTCTAATTCATCATCAGCAATACATAGAATAGAACCAACACAAGCAAACTCGAAATCAACAATGTCGACAAAGTCTAGCACTACCATCCTTGCCTTTGCCTTTTGTTTCTTGTCCCTCCTCAGTTTCGCTTACTCCAACAACACCGACGACAAAATCTACCTCTCCGGCCTGGTCTACTGTGACAACTGCCAATTGAAGTCTATGACCCAGATCAGTAAGATGATTCCAGGTACGTAACGTTAATAAGTAGGTAACAAACTACCTAATTGTCGATTATAAGATTTGAATATGAGATTTATGCATGCATGCATGTGCATTGCCCATTGATCAGGTGCAAAGGTGCGATTGGACTGTAGGGAGGGGGGGAACATAAAATTCAGCCGAGAGGGCGAAACCAACCCGCTTGGACTGTACTGGTTTGAGTTGGAAAAATCTAAGGAGCCTTTGGATGATTGTCAAGTGACATTGCTACACAGCCCTGACCCTGAATGCAAGATTTCCCACGAAGTCGACCCTAACAACAAATCGAAAACTGCGCCGGTGGCCACCCGGAAGATCAACCTATTGGAAGGAGACAGCGTCGTTTCCATCGGACCAAGCCAACGCGTTTCCTACCCTCTTGGTTTGGTCGTTGAGAAAGCTCGTCCTGAGTGCGAGCAGTTCGCCAAAGCACGCAAGCATTTTCAGAACTAATTTAAAGAATTGAAGACGAAATGAAGACGAAAACCGTCTGATATTGAATCAATTTCCAATTTCAGTAAATTTTTCTTTTTGATTGCAAAGATAGATAAATTGTGGTTTAAGAAATCAACAGTTACGATTATGATATATGCACGGTTATGATTCGTGAATTCACAACTAGTATAAACAAGGAAGTGTAATTAGAAGTGCACTCAAGTATTATATCCGTGAAGATATTGCCATGTCGATTAATCTAGTCTTTTTATTTTTTACTTTATTAATTCTTAATTAAGATTCAATTTAGGACCTATTTAAAGAGAAGAAAAATACGATTTAAAATCTATCTTATAACCTAATAATCTCCTAATCAAAATACTAAACTTTTAACATGTCACCTATCAATTTAGCCCTAAATTATACCAAGCTTAAATTCCATGGTCCATACTAGTTTGATTTTTATTTTTTATTTTAATGTGAAAATTTGGTATTTTCTTTAAAATAATGTGCCCCAAAAATTGAACCATTCTGTGCCTGGTTAATACGTTAAGTAGTTTATGAAGTGATTAAGATCGAAGAGGATCCATGACTTGTAATGGATCACTTGTTCATTTCTTTATAAAAATTAAATTAAATAAATAAACTCGCAATATCGACTCCATTCGTAATTCCATCAATTACTTGTCTATCAAAAAAATGAGTTAGTTCAGTTAATCTTCTTATACTATTAGTAAAGGATAATGTGAAATTAGCAAATAAATAATGATTAACGGCTCAAAACATTGAATTATTGTGTGCCTAAGTCAGAAAATCTTCGAAGGCACGTAGAATGACAGGTCCCCCATCTAGTATACTATGAGGAAAAGGACGGCTCACAACAAGTTTATGTCTATAAAATCCTAGATGCTCATTGAATGTCTTGTGCCCATCCAAGATTAAATATATTTCCATAGAATACGTACCAACTGTGCTTATTTACTTTTTACCATGGCTCTCACAAATCAAGGGCAATACCTCTGCTTAGCTTTTCTTTTTATTTTGGCCATGTGCTCCTCTCAAGCATCGTCTCGCCAAATTTATAATGGTTACACGAAACGATCCTCCAAATTGATCATGTCCAATTCCACGAAAGCTACATGTTTTAGATATTGAAATGTCACTGATGTGCCACCTTCAGTGGATTGGAGAGAAAAGGGTGCAGTGACGCCTATCAAGGACCAAAGCAAATGTGGTAAGTATTAAACAAGTTGTTCAATGATGACGCATTCACTATTTCACAACATAACATGTCATTGAATGATGAGGCATGTTATTTCAATTTTATAGGGTGTTGTTGGGTGTTCTCAGCAGTGGCAGCGACAGAAGGGGTTAACCAGCTCAAAACCGGAAACTTAATTATTTAGGACTAGCTAGGCTCATAATTAACACACACACACACACACATATATATATATATTTTTAAAGAGGGAGAAGTACGATATTATGATGAAGAGATGAGTCTTTTTGCCAATTAAAATGCACCATTTATATATCCTGCATCCAGATTACCTTTTGCATGATCTTGCAATGAACATCCAAAAATACATCAATCTAGTTAAAATTCAAAACAAATTTAAAGATTTTCACATCTTAGTTAAAGGAAATTCATTGTTCTATAACTTGTGCTTCCTATACACACAAATTCCATGAATCAATTGACAATGTGATATTAATATTATCATATAACATTTTCAACATTCTCATCTCATCCTAGATTCAAGTAAAGAAAAGAATACATGTATACAGAAATTGTTGATGTCTAAATTTGACTCAACAGATTAAGATCATAAAAAAGACACATTCACATCATGACACACACTCAAGTCAGGCTACGTCCATAATATACAATTAGTGAACTGAATTACATGAATCTACAGTACGGGATATAAAAGCTACAAGCCCTACATGCTACAGTATCTGTCCTATTTTTGGGTCAATCGTTCCTTATTCTCTTTGATAGTACAATCGAGTTTACATGTTAGGATCCTATCGGGGATATTAAACGCTGAAAAGGAAATAGTCAATTCCCAAGAAGCCCTTAAGATCGCCTAACCAAGATACAAGCCTCATATATATCTTAACAACATCGCATTATGATATTTGTCTTTAAAGAATTAATTAACATGCATATCACAGCGTAGAAAATTGATTCATGTCTTCAATATGTCTATAGAGCATTATTAAACTTTTTATTCTTAGTGCAATGTGGGAAATATCTTTAAAGAATAGAATATTTCAACAGTATAGCAAAGCGGCTATACTCAACAAATAGAAATTTTCAATAGTCTAGCCGAGCGGCTATACTCTATAAATAGATTTTTTTTAAAAGTACATCCGCACGGCTATACTCTGTAAATAAAAATTTCAACATTATAGCCGCCCGGCTATACTAGATAAATAGAATTTTTCCAACAGTATAACCACGCAGATATACAAGATTGTTTTTCTCATTCAACAGAGTAGTTTTTTTTTCTTTTTCTATAATGTTCCCCGACCCCAATGCAGGCTGGTATGGGGAATCCTCAATTTAAATATTGCGAGTATGAAGGCTAGAATCGGGGAAAAATGCTTAATGAGGATGGGAATAGGAATGACATACGCAACCCTGATTCTACCCGTTACCTTCCCTAGTTCATCGGTTCAAATGCTCACCCCCCTACTACTATAAGATTAGCTTCATAGTTTGCCAATTAAGGACGGTATTCATATACCATTTGCTTCATAGTTTGCTTCATACTCCTATAAGATATGCTTCATAGTTTGCCAATTAAGGGTGCTCAAGAGTAATCTCAATTTGAGTGTCTCTTCATGAGTTATCTCATGCATTAGGCCATAATGCAGCTAATATTCTCCATGGCGGATTGAAGACCGACATATTCTGAATATGGGCACCAATATACTGGTCGACTAGTTCTCCTAGCCAGTGGCAGTGGTTGCGGTTGGTTTCCCCCATGATCACCTACTGGACAATCTTTGCCTTTTTCTTTTTTTGGTGTTTCACCATTTTGGCCAACCATAGTCTCGAGTACCTCGGCCATACTTAATTCCGGTCACCTTAAATGTAACCGAAAATACTTGGTCGAACTCATTGATTTTGGCCCGGCCTAGTTGACTCCCATTTATTTGTCTGCTATTCTAGATCTAGTCATTATCAATCACCATAATAAAGCTCCACTTCTTGTTAGTTTCATAGCACATAAGACAAATAGCAGAAGCGGCCCTCATGAGAAGAAGGATATGGTCATTGGTCATATCATATCCCAGTAAACCGACCTTGCTGTCACTTTCTACTTTGAACATGCACTTGAAAAGCTGTAGTGTCAGAGTCCTATAAGTCAAAAACAACTACACCATTTTCCAACAATGGAAATACATTTATTTATTTTATTTATTCTTCAAGGAATATAAGTTTATAAAGATCCCAGCTTTTAACCATACTTTTCAGCTACATATCCCATCAAGTAAATTCTTTTTTTTTTTTTTTTTGCATATATAAATACCATTTGCTTGACCCCATCTCATCTTGGTGTTCTTCTGGCTTGCTTTCAGCTTCTGGGTTTTCACCATTTCATTTATTTCAGGCACCCATGAATGCTCTTGCAGCCACCAACCGCAACTTTCGTCATGCAGCTCGCATTCTTGGGCTGGATTCTAAGCTTGAGAAAAGCCTCTTGATTCCCTTTAGAGAAATCAAAGTAATTGTCTTTTGCCTGCTCATTCCATAAATTCTTCCTTCATCTTTGGTTTTCTTCTTTGGGTTTTTATGATGTTGATTTTGCAGGTTGAGTGTACAATTCCAAAAGATGATGGCACTCTGGTTTCTTATGTTGGGTTTAGAATCCAACATGACAATGCTCGTGGGCCGATGAAAGGAGGAATCCGTTACCACCCTGAGGTTTATATTTCCTTCTTCTTTCTCTCTCTTCATCTTGTTGGTATTATACGTCAATGTTGATATCTCCCGTGAATGTCCAAGTTGATTTGGGTTTCTGGTCTCTGACCCAATTGAATTCATAGTCTGTAAAAGTTGAGCACTTTGATGGTTGAAGGTCATAAGAATGTTTGTTTTATTAAGTAGATTCATACTGGTTGCAGTAAGTGAGCTCATAGTGTTTGTGTTTATGCCAGGAAGACTTATCTATGTTTATATTAGGATTCACATTTGTGGTTTTGATTGTAGATTCATCCAATTTTGGACCTTTGGTAATATTTACGATTATATCAACGGTTAAACCTTGATTCCCACATGCCCTCAATAATTGGGAGAATTTCAATTGGAACCTTGGTTCCATTCTCATTGTCGGCCTCATATTCACAGTTTGTTATGTCGTTAATGGTTTGATGAGCATATGCATATCCATGTGCCTCAAGATAGTTGATGTAAACAAAGAAGGTTTCTTAGCAATGAGGTTGGATTCTTCCTAGAAAACGTATGATGGGAAGATAAACAACAATTGTACAATGTAAAATTGTTTTTATATAGGTGACCAATGATTGATTGGCTATAAACGCCTTATGTAACAACATTACCTGTATTTATATTGTAAAGCCCAAACATCTTTGATATTTTGCACATGCTGTTGAGATCAATGTAGTACATCTTTAGTTGTCGTCCAATGTGGTTTTATTATGCTTAATAAGTTTCTCCTTTCTGTACTTTCCTTTTCAGTTAGTTATCGTTGTATCAACATGAAAACATAGACTACCCTGTTTCCCTTTTAAGTTGGCCGACACCATAAATCTATTAAACCTTTTAGGAGTATGCAACATTGGGAAGGGGAAATCTGAATGACAGCAACTGCCGGATATATTACCTAGACCGTGCTGATGGTGAGTTCCACTTATAATAGCAACACATGTTGTTTGTAGTAGTAGTAGTAACAGCTACATTCAATTTTATTAGGAAATTGGCAAATAAGTTTAGACGTAAAAAGATGTCCTTAACAAGTGTTACTGCCATCAGTGTTAATACAATTCTGCTTGTGTACCAAACAAAGAAGGTGTTGCTTCAAGCAGTAACTGCCATAAGAACTTGAAACATGATCTTTATGTTTAATGGTTTTCCACATATGACCTTAAACTCACATATATAGAACACCAAAATAATTTTATTGTCAGTGAAAACGTTCAACTAGCTATAACTGTCCTACACATTGTGTTAAATTATTTAGTATTGATGTTTCTGCAGTTAATTCTTCATGCATACAGATTACCAATCAATGAACCACATTTGTCCTGCAGCAGTTCTATGCCCATCTACATTTTCCTTTATTCCTGTGTTTTTAAATAAGAGGAAAGACTTCTGGATATGTAAACTCTATATTTTGACGAGGATTGGCTTTGTTGTGCGCCCAAATTTGACCCACTGTGGCAATTTAGTGAAACTAAGAGCTGACATGTCTTCATAAATCTTAAATTGGTATTACCTGTGAATCCTCTCGTGGATTGGCACAATTAATATCCACATGCATTTAAGCTTTCTTAATATATACATCATGTGCTGAAATATGAAATATTCAATGGTGCAAGGTTGACCCAGATGAAGTGAATGCTCTAGCTCAACTAATGACATGGAAGACAGCTGTAGCAAACATTCCTTATGGTGGAGCTAAGGGTGGGATTGGGTGCAACCCAAGGGACTTGAGTATCAGTGAATTAGAACGGTTAACTCGTGTGTTTACTCAGAGGATCCATGATCTCATTGGAATTCACAGGGATGTTCCTGCCCCTGACATGGGAACTAATGCCCAGGTATCCTCTTTCCAGTCAAACTAAATTGATAATATGGCCTTTGCAGGAAATGATGAATATTTTGTTATGTTTGGTGGAAAGTTACACTTTTCTTAATTCTCAAATATCACAGACAATGGCTTGGATTCTTGATGAGTACTCAAAGTTTCATGGGCATTCACCTGCAGTTGTGACTGGAAAACCTATTGTAAGTATCACCCACCCCAAAGTGCTTGTAATTGTTTCCACTCAATAGAATTAAATGATCCATGTAATTTTTTTTCTTCTATTCATAATGTTGCCAATTTAGGATCTTGGGGGTTCACTTGGAAGGGAGTCTGCGACTGGACTTGGGGTGGTTTTCGCAACAGAGTCTGTACTTGCTGAATATGGGAAGTCAATTTCTGGTATGAAGTTTGTTATCCAGGTATTTTTCCTAAATCATGATCAAAACTTCTTTGTCCTTGACGTCTATTCGTGATGACATGAATATGTGTTCTGCTTCTAACCATTTCGTACATTGTTTCGCAATTATGTTGATACATTTTAGGGTTTTGGAAATGTTGGATCATGGGCAGCCAAGTTGATCCATGATAGAGGGGGTAAGATTGTTGCTGTTAGTGACATCACTGGTGCAATTAAAAATCCAGTTGGAATTGATATTCCAGCTCTGCTGAGATACAAAGAGAGCAACGCAAGTTTGAAAGAATTCCAAGGGGCAGATGCTATGGACCCGAATGACTTGCTTGTTCATGAATGTGATGTTCTCATTCCATGTGCCCTAGGAGGGGTCATTAACAAGTATGTATTCTGTTTCATGAGAACATCATAAAAGGATATGTCCAAATACTTATCAGAAATTTTGTGTCAAAAGCCCCACTTGTGGTGGAGTCAGAAAATTGTATACCGGTTTTCCTGTTTTTGATAATAGTTTATTCAAATTTTATATTTAAGGGAAAATGCAGCTGATGTGAAGGCAAAATTCATAATAGAAGCTGCAAATCATCCCACTGACCCTGAAGCAGATGAGGTAATATGACAAATTCACTTTTACAAACTTAAATTAGATACCGGCCGCTGAACTCGCATACTTAGGTATACAATTCCTCTTCTACAGATTTTGGCCAACAAGGGAGTTGTTATTCTCCCTGACATATATGCAAATGCCGGTGGTGTGACGGTGAGCTACTTTGAATGGGTTCAGGTAAATAAATAGCGTAAGATGTCCTTTTTGTCAAATTTAATTTATAAACATTTCACAAATATAGGGAATACTTCTTTTCTGTCATTTAGCCTTTAATGATATAACAGAACCCCCATTGTAGCCCTGTATGACCTCTATTGTGATATATGCTTAAATTAAAATCCTCCCTTCTCTGATCTGCAGAATATTCAAGGATTTATGTGGGAAGAAGAAAAAGTTAACTGTGAGCTTAAAAGGTACATGCACAAGGCTTTCCTTGACATCAAAGCAATGTGTCAAATTCATAACTGCAACTTGAGAATGGGAGCTTTTACTCTTGGGGTGAACCGGGTTGCGCGTGCTACGATCTTGAGGGGCTGGGAAGCATGAATTTACTTTTTATTTGCTATGTTTTTTTGTCCATCAGATGGTTCTCTTAGTCGTTACAAAAAATAGTAAAAGAAGAGAAACTTATCTTTTTTGTTTCAGTCGTGCATGTAATGAGAAATGAATGAAGGTGGACTAACTGGAGTTTTAAAGAAATAATAGTATTCAGTTTATTAACATTCAGAATGTACTTAGTTTATTCACATTCAGAATTTTATTTGGCAATCAATTTTATCCTGTTCAACAATTCAAACATTCTTCAAGTACTTTTTTGGCTTTCTTGACCATCTATTTGATATTGCTAATGAGAAGTGTTTCTTGGCCTAGTTAGCTCCTCATGGGAAGTGTTTCCATAAGTTAAGTAAGCTTTCGGCTTCGGCTACTGTGACTAGCTTTCAAGTACATAGAACGACATCGGGATCATTATCGCCGGCAGGAACAGTCATAACCCCCAAGAGGCTTCGGCTTCAGTTTCAGATACTGACTTACTGAAATCATATCATTGGGCGTTTGCCTTGAATGCAAGCTGCCAAAATCCCTTCCGTGACGAACCTAAAATAAAAGTAAACTAACAAAATGGAAGCAGACAATTAAAAGATGAATTATAATGGACTGGCATGCATGTGTTATGTGCAAAACGTAAAGCCAAATTTCATGCTAGAAATCCGTAGCTTGGGGAAATTTTCACGGTGTAAAAAATAACAGATGTAACAATTAACCAACTCCTATTGTGATGCTCCACAGCATGCTGCCAGGATTCATACTTCACTTTACAAAAAGAAAAAAATGGAAGCTGTTATTGGCACTCCACAAAAGTCATCATGCTCCTCCATTGTAATTTTCATAGTGCCAATAACAGATCATTTTAGCTTTTAGGCAAAACAGGGCACCCGGCTCATTGAAAAATGTCAGCGTTCAACCTCCATGTCAAAACTTGAAGGCTCATTTGTTGATGAATGGTTCTGATGGGTTTAGCTGCCTCTTCTGTCCTGGAAGCAGTTTTAGGTCCTTCTAGCTAACATTTAAGATGAAGTTTCTTTCGTTTCCTTCACTCATACCACCATCTGGTATATGCTTGCTGACCCTTCTCCCCTTCCTAAATTGAGAATTTGACGGAGCCATCAAAGCCAGCACAATTACCCTATTCGACGGAAGTTGTGAACTTTCTTGTGGACTTTTCTCAATGCACTTTTCTCTTGTATCTTTCCAAACCACCTTCGGCTTATAACTTGGTTTACATTTATCTTGTCTCTCCATTTCTTGTACAGCATGCCCCTTGCATTTAGGTTGAACCTTGTCTCTAATAACTTCAGAAACATACCCTCCCAATTCATTCTTATGAAACTCTTCTTGAAAATCCTCTCTTATTTGTTTTACACTAGTCTTCGCTGTGTTCGATTGTGATGGTTCATCACCCATACACGAATTCACTTGACCAAACTTACAAGCATTTCTTCCACAGAGAGGAGGGAAGTCCCGAATGGCTGATACTAGTCTTCGAGAAGGACATTTTTTCGCTGCAGTATTCTCAAGACCATTTCCAATAGAAACAGAAATGGATCCATCAGGTGGCGAACAAAAATTTCTATCTGAAAGATCAGCAACCATCTCTTCCTTTGGAGCAGCCACGCCAAGTTGATATGGGTTCTTCAACCCATCAGATACTTCATTCTGTAAGGCCGTTAAAGATTCAACCGTCTCCACAGTACTAGAAGCCGTACCAGTCATCGAGACAGTCTCATCCACCTGACCAGTTGACACCATCAGCTTATCAATCTCCTGTCCATCACCATTCTTACCCCTTCTCAGCAAATACTCAGCAGTACCAACAGAAGCTACCTTGTCAACAGGTCTCAAATTGTTTGACAACTGATGCATACTCTTCAGCAAATCAGATGCTTCATGCTCCAAATCTGTCACAGGTACAATCATCTCCACAGTACCAGAAGCCTTACCATTCATCAAGTCAGTCTCATGCACATGATCAGTTAAGTTTTCAACCCTTTTTCCATCAACATTAGTATCCCTGCTGATCAAACTCTCCGCAGTACCAACAGAAGCTGCCTCTTCAACAGGTCTCAAATTGTTTAACTGAAGTAGAGTCTTCAGAGAATCAGAGTTTTCATGCTCCAAGGCGCTTACTGATTCAACTGTCTCCACGGAATCCACATCATTACCATTCATCAAGTTAGTCTTGTCTCCCTGACCATTTGAGAGCATCAGCTTTTCAACCCCACGATGTCCATCAACATTTTTGCCCCCACTAACCAAACTTTCTGTTGGTACACTGTCGGAAGTACCCACAGAAGTGGCATCCTTAGCATGTCTCAAAGAGTTCAAACGAGCAAATCGTCCACAACCCAAGGGGAAATCACGAACAGCAGATACTATCTGCCTCTTGAACTTAGGTGAATTGGTATGGAAAAAGAACTCACCATCTTCCATGGTAAATTGTCCCAGTCTTTCCTCAGAATGACTCACATCAAGCGGAGCAATTATTCTCGATGATTCCAAATGCTTCGTCGCCTCTACGACCCCCATTCCAACTCTTAACCCAATGGAATGAAATGAAATGCTCAAAAACCTAAAAGCACAGTTAAAAACACATTTGCAATGGTCTAACAACAAAAACAATTAAAAGCTACAAACCTCACAACCCACAAGATTACAAGACAATGTTCAAAGCACTCAGGAATCCGAACCCCAATTACATCCAGAGTGCTCATGAAAGGATGTAAGAAAGGGGAGATAGACAACACCTTAGCAACTCAAAGAATCCAACTTTGGTCATAAAAACTAACCCCAGAAAACATGGAAAGCAGACTAAAGATACAAACAACCTAATGTTCCTAAATACGGCAATGTGGTTTATTCTTGAGTACTTTCTCGGCACCGAAAACAGAAACCAAAATTCAAAGAACTTGATTTACATCCCAACATTGAAAATAGCAAATGAAAAAATTAACCATAATGCAGAACAAGAAAAAAGAGAAGAAAGATTACCAGAAAATCTTCGACTACGAGCTGTTTCAAAGCGTCCAATTGAAATGGAAAATCGTATAAACGCGAGAATGAACAAACGAGCGGTGCGTTGATGATTCTTTTTGAAACCGATGGTATGGTTCGTAAATTGATTGTAACTTCGAGGTTGAAATGGCGATTTTGGAATATACAATGGCAGGAGGTTTGGGTCACAGACAGAAAGAGAGATCATGGAAAGTGCGAATGGTTTTTCATGGAATCAAAGACTCGAAGTCAATGCATGAACATTCAACGACATCAACATGGGTTTTAAAAGGGTTTTAATTTAAGCAAAACGCCGAAACGACGCCATTTAAGCTCAGTAGTGGTTCTGTCTTCCTTCTTCTTTCTTTTTCTTTTTTTTGTCTTTTTTTTTTGTTTTTGTGCTTGGCTATTTTTCATGGGAATTTACCTTTTCCTTTCATTTATTGCAACCATAGTCTTTCATTTATTGCAACTTTGCAAGGGTGGGTCTGTTTAATATGACAAGTTCATAATTTGTTAAAAGTTATGAACTTGTTAAAGTTATTTGATGAAATAAGAGTATAGTTGTTATTTTCTATATGATGGTTGGGAGACAAGTCATTACTTTAATGATTTCTACATTGAATGTAAGAGTGACAATTTTCGATGTTATACCAAATCCCAGTGTTGACCTGCTCACATGGGGACTACCCGTTCCCATTCTCACGCCCATCCCCGACATGATATAGGGCGGGGATGGGGAGAAACAATTTTTATGGGGATGGAGAAGGGAAGGGCAAACATGAACCCAGCCCTACCCCATTGCCATCCCCATAATTGAACTGGGTTGGACAGTGCACGTGGTAAATCCTTGAATGCATATGCAGGACAGGAGATGTATCTGTGGCTTTGGCTTTTAGCCTTGCTAGACTAGCATGAATGCAGTTGGTGGCTGCTTTAAGTGGGAGGTCAATTTTAGCCACTTCTTGTGCCTATGTAAGGGAGGTGGAAGAAAGGCATTTGTTTATTAACTCAAAGTGTTTCCAATGGAGAGGCAGAAGGAGTTCAGAGAGCAAATGGTGCAGAGTCACGGATTCAACAAGGAAAACAGATCCACAGTAAGTTTCGAAGGTGACTTGTCAAGTTGTCACTGCAAACGCACAAGTACTAACAACGAGGGGGCCAAATTACAAAGGTTGAATATGAAGCTTCATTCTCCACTAGCACATAGAAATTACAGTAACTCAAATGAAGGAAGAAGAAAATAACCCACATTCAAACTGCCAAACACCAACAATTCAACTACTTATTCTTGGGACTGCTAGCTGGAGTCTCATCCTGCCAGGTTGCTTGCCATTGCTTGTCATAAAATGTTGTCTCGTCCAGTAGCTTCTTTAGGTTTTCCACATCCTCGTTTTTCCGGATCAGAAGCACTCCCGACACAGCCACGAACAATAATGTTTTGCAGAAGAAATTGCCCATTTGGTCAACTAGACCTACTCCAGTCAAGCTATCAACCAGATAAGCCATAAAAAATCCTACCATAGCAGCACGACCTGCATAAAACCCAAAAGAGCAGAACATATATTAGTCTGAAGTGCATTGCCATTTCCCTCATTACACTTCTTTTAAATTCAGTGGATCTGAACATACCATTGAGTAGTTCAGCTTCAGGTAAATGGTATCTCTTTATCCATGCCCACCAAGGTACAATGGAGGTATCAAAGAATACAGGGTTCTCATTACTGGAAGATTCCGGGTTGTCCTGGAGCCATTTTCTCCTCCTAGCCTCTGAAAATGGTTATGCAAACTGGTGCATCAGAAATCAAGTAATTTCTGAATTATCAGAATGATGCAAGCTACTCATGAAGGAAACAATTATAACTGGATTCTAAATTCACCTCATCTGTTTCTCTTCTTTGCAAAAGAAAACTTTTAAATTCATAAAATTGTCAGCTAAATACAGGGTGCACCAATATCTAACGGATGCTCCTTTAATCCTACTCTATTTCAGGCAGCAATTGATGCTATACAAAAAATCAACAAAAGACTTGGACAGATGATCTTACTATAAAACAATTATAAAAGAACTACAGAAATTCACGCTGAGAAACTATAGTAGGTATGGTTCATATCTGAAAATGCAGTAAGTAAACTAGACTCACAACTTGCTCTTTTTGTCAATGGGACAGTTATTTCATTCTTTATCAGTGTAAGTCTCAAAAAAAATAAAAAAGGGAAATGAAAGTCTAAATCTTTGGGAAATATCTCCCAACTTCTTATGAGCACAATTTCTTTTACTTACTGTTTCCAATTTCCAAATTTAGCCCGAATACATTTCTTAATTGAGGAACAAGGAAACAGTGCATCTACATATTGCACAATTAGAACACAACCAGATATGAAGATCAAACCAACATAAGAAACTAAAGCAGCATGAAGTGTGAGGATCAAAGTAGATTAGTCTGAGAAAAATCAAATTTAGTTCCTGACAACTTACATAGAAATCTCTTCATCTAAGTTTCAAAACTTTTGGGGATAAATCATCAATTTATCTGCTCTCAAATTGACATGCAAGTTCAGAAATCAAATTAAACCACTTGGGTCTTGCACTTTCAGCAGGTATTCCCATTCTAAACATAAAATTCTCAATTGGGCCTAATCATGCTTCTCCCTCATCCAATACTTGTTTCAAGGATCCGTATGGAGCAGGGGAAAAAACTAGAAAATAGTAAGTTCAAATTTAACATTGGCGTTATTTTCAATAGAGTAAAACAATAATTAAAAAGAAATTAAATCTCCTTCCCAATCAAACAGTTGCATCAGAACTAGAAAAGCATTAAGAATTAAAGACCAAAAGAACAGATACCCAGAAACCATACCAGCATCAATAACAGCATCCCAGTCAGTTTTGCCACTCTTCTCAAACTGCTTCAAATTCCAAGTCCCATTGACCCATCTGCTGTCCTCAAACAAGCCGACCACCTTCACCTCCTCAGCCGGTGCAGCAGCTGACCCATTAGCCCCAGCAGAGCTCTCAGTCTTCACCGGAACAGGCTCGACGGGTTCGGGGACCTTGGGCTCTGCTTCTGGCTTCACAGCAGTGGCAGCTGAGCCGAGAGCTCCTGCTCCATTTTCACCTGAAGCTTTGGTGGTGAAGAGAGGGTTCTTGGGTCTGAGAGAGAGATAAGGCTTGTGGGTCAAGTGGGGGTTGGAGTAAGATGAAGAGGGAGAGAGGGTTGGGATGTGGGTTGTGGGAGAAAACAAGGCCATGGAAATGGACATTGTTTGTTTGATTGATTGCAGGAAAAAGGGGATGTGAATCAGAGCATGGTGGTGGCTTTGCTTGGGCTATCCTCCTCACTCCTCAGCCTTAGAATTAGCCAAAATCCAAATGAGACGTTTTGTATTTTGCAGCTTTGTTATTAAAATAGTGGTGGCAAGTATTTTATTATGTAAAAATGAGGTATTTTATGGTGCGGATGGTAGTAAGACAATACCATGCACATGCGCCTTCAACTACTTTTTTGTTTCCACCTAAAATCTTTTTCTAAAGGGATTTATAAATTTTTACCTCATCGTAGAGTTAATTTCACACCAGGCCCCGTTTGATTATGAAGGATTTGATGAGAAATTGTTTCTCATGTTTTTTCCTAAGGAATGATAAACGAAAGATTTATTTATCATGTTTGATAATGTTGGGAAAGTAAGAAAATACCACTTTATTTTCTTTCTCATGTTTAATTTGAGTAGGAATGTAAAACAGATTTTTTTTAGTGTTCCAATTATACCCCTATTAGAAATATAAAATAAGAAAGAATACCAACGGACTTTGTTCTTGAGTAAAATTATAATTATAAATTATTAACGAGGACAAATTGATCATGAAAAAGTGCATACATTAAATAAAAACTAATCTACTAAATTGTTTGTATTTCTTCTTTCTATTGGAATATTCAAAATCTAATCTTTTTTTTTTTAATAATATTATGTATCATACAATAAACAAATCCAATAAATAAAAATTTGAGGAGGGACTCAGCACCACTCTGATCCCTTAGTGGCTCTGCATCTGTGTTAATTAACGGTGGTTGAGCAATGTTTCATGTCAAAATATCAAGCCCGACTCATAGGGTGTGAAGATTAGGCAACCACACAAGGCCTAATTTTTGGTTCGATCATCCTCTTTGTTTGCCTCAAGCAGTGGCGATTTCAGGATTCAAAAGCCGGTTGGGCAAAACTTCCATACTAAACTCGATGACACGAATGAATTTCATTAATAAACATAAAAATCTACGCCTAGTCAGGGTGACATAATGAACTATACCATCAAATGCATCTCTATCCATAAGTAAAAGTTCAACAAATACAAAAGTTAAAACTAAAACCAAAAGTAAATACAATGCAATACAAAATAACATTATTTAAATCTAAAATTTAACCCTACGACGCTTGGAACTCTTAAAAGATAGCCTATGAATAATATGTAGAAAGAATTTTTATCAAACATACCAATAAAAAATAAAACAAAATTTTCATAATAGCATCTCAACAATACCAAACCAAAATTTATAATTCATCCATAATTAAACCCTAGAATACTCAATTTTAACAAAATCCCAAATCAAAGTCATATAATAATTCATCCCTAATCAAAGCCCTAATTAATTTCAACAAAATTCCAAAATTATAATTCATCCTTAATTACTAAAATACTCAATTTTAAATTAAAACTATAATTAAACATATATAGCAAATGAGAGAATGAGAATAATACTTGTTGTTGACAAAAGGAGAGGAGAATATACTGTTGCCAAGTTGCCCACCCAAGATAATTGAAGATGTAGCCAATGGAGGGAGAATTTGACCCCCCAAATTAAAAAAAAAAGAAAAAAAAAGGGAGAAACTTGTTGTTGTCGAGTAGCAAAGAGAGAGAGAAAGAGAAACAAAAAGTCTAATAGCCAAAAGAGAAGGAGAGAGAAGATATGGAACCACCTGAATGGACAACATATGTGTAAAATTTGCTTTTAATTTTTTTTAATTTTGGGATGGCCTTATAACACATGTAGGTAATTTTTTTAAAAAACATTTTGGGCTGGGTGTGGCAGTCACCCAACCTACCCTGTGCATAGCACCGCCCATGGCCACAAGCAATTAATAGGTTGACAAAGTGCCAATACGATAATAATGCAACTAAAACTATTCAATATATGTCTTGGATGTTGTAAAAGTCTTTGAGTGGAGCCCACTAACTATTTATTTGAAGAGTTGGATAACGCTTGTCTGCAACTTTCCCTTACTACACTTTCATGGGAGCCTTGACTGCTTCCATCCAATTTGCCTATAAATAGGCTTCCTATTGCTTTGCAAGACACAACATCGGAGAAGAGAATGAGAGGACGCCAGTGAGGAAAGAGAAGAGAGTGAGAAATATGAGAGATAGAGAGTTTTATTTGAGAGAGAAAATTCTATCAATGTAAAACCAAAAGAGCAAATATAATTCCACCTCAATATTCAGTGGTACTTTCATACTATGACTATTTTATAACACGTTATCAGCACGATAGTCTCTCTTCTTCACCTCTAAATTTTCCCAGCTAAAAATTACGTGGATATTTCTTTGTCTTGTCTTTGTCATATGCCTACTCTCACTTTACTACTACGACGACATGCAAACTTTCTTTTTTGTACTCTCACAATTTTTATGTTGTTTCATTCATGTTTGTTTAATTTATTTTTTCATAATGTAATTTGGAATGGCAAAATTTTATTCCCCATCCTATTATTTTATGGTGGTAAAGTTTCATTACCCATCACGTTGTAACGTATATTATCGTAATAAAAATGGTGGTGTGATTTTAAAACCCATCTTATTATATCTTGAATAGTGGCACAGTTATATTACCCACAACATGATAACTTATTCTATACTAGATATATAAATGCCACAATGATATACACAACTTGGACGATGCAATTAAGCATCTATAAATACAAGTGTATGATGTAGTAAACCCTATATATAATATTAACATGCTATTTAATTTTGTTATTTTACTGCACTTTGTTTTATGAAAGAAATCATCAGTTAATATACATGAACAATGGGGGCCTGAAGTTCCCGTTAATAAATGGCTTAATGTCCCAGATCCTGAATCTAAAGTTTCGGGTAAATTTACAAAATATTTTTGGCCTGAAGTTCAAAAATAAAACCTTGTTGAGAACCTGAAGTTCTAACAAAGTGCAAACATATCATTGCAAATTTTGATACATCTCATTTTCTTTTGAAGACGGCAAACTTAGCAAAGGTGGAATTTGCTGCGTTGGACATATATCATGGGTCTTAGATGCCAAGATCCATTTGCAAGCCAATAGCCTTGAAAAACCACTGTGGATGGAAGTGATGCATCCCCATAAGAAAACGCAAAGCAATGATTTTTTTCACCGCTACATTCATGAAGCACTGAAAAACGGATACATAGTGGTTGATAACCCACTGGTTTTGTGGAAACCCTTATGTGAAAGGTACAATCACCAAAAGACGATGATCTTCCAGAGAGGCAGATATGAGTGGACATACTTGAGATTCCAAGATTTCAAGTCAGTGTCTGAGTACAACTCAACGATGCACAAAACTACCTCTGTGATGAAGTTGTGTGAGGAGAATATCTCTAAGGAGGATATGCTTGAAAAAACCCTCAGTACTTTTCATGCCTCAAATGTGCTCCTGCAGCAACAATATAGGCATAGTGGTTTTACAAAGTACTCAAAGCTAGTATTCTGCCTCTTATTGGCCAGGCATAACAATGAGCTTCTATTGAAAACTCATCAATCTCGCCCAACAAGCTCAGCACCATTCCCTGAAGTGAATGATGCATCTCAGGAAGTAAATGCCACCTTCTCTCAAGGCAATATCCACAGACATAGGCGAGGAGGTAGGCGTGACCGCTGGCAAGGGAATAGAAAAGATCATGGTACCCATTCTTATGGCTTGGGTCCAAGGAGCCATCCAGCCACGAGCTGAAAAAATGCATCCCGGAATAAGGGGAAACCTCAGACAAGCTATGTGCCTAGAAATATTAAGGTGTTTGTCACAAATGTGGCGTAAAGGGACATTGGGTGCGTATCTATAGTACGCTAAAGCATTTGGCAGATGTTTATCAATCTTCACTTAAAGATAATAAAGTGGAGACAAATTATATTGATCATGTTTATCCAATGGATACACCAGATCCACCAGCCACACATGACCTATTGGAAATATTGCGTCAGTCAGACATGACTCATCTGGATATATCCGACTTTATTATTGAAAGGGGGAATGAAGTTTATGGGTCCAAATTAGATTAATTCCCCTTATGTACCATTTCTATTATCTAAAGTATTGCTTTTAACTTTCATTTCAATTCAATAAAAGTGGCAGTGTTTTTCCTCTACATTGAATAATTGTTTATTGATTCAACTTATTTATTTATTTGAAGGCATAGATATAAATTATGGATGTTCCCAAAACAAGAACACTGGCAAAGATATTTGTCTCGCAGACAGTGTGACTAGTCACACGATCCTTCAAGATCGAAAGTATTTCTCGAACTTGATGCTTACAAAAGCAAAGGTAACAACTATACCATGTCCTGCAAATATGATTGAAGGCTCAGGAACATCCCAAGTTATTACCAAATGGAACAATACTATCCATTCAAGATGCTTTATATTCATCTAACTCCATAATAAATCTGTTGAGTTTTAAAGATATACGTTTGAATGGCTACCACATTGAAACAAAAAAAATTTGGGAAATATGGAATATCTTTGCATTACCTCCAATGATACCTAGAAGTGTATACTGGAGAAGCTTTGTGCCCTCTCATTAGGGTTGTACCGTGCAACCATATGGATAATTGAGGCACATAATGTCAGGGACCAGACGTTCATTAACTCAAATGCTTTTAAGCTTTGGCATGACCGGTTGGGTCATCCTGGATCCACCATAATGTGTATGATCATTACCAATTCTAAAGGACATCTCTTGTTGACAAAACACACTATGTTGTCAAGTGATAGCTCTTGCTAGGCTTGTTCACAAGGGAAGTTGGTAATCAAACCATCTCTGTCAAGGGTTAATGTTGAATCCCCATCATTTTAACAAAGAATCCAATAGGACATTTGTGGACCTATTCATCCTCCTTGCAGACCATTTCGGTACTTTATGGTCTTGGTTGATGCATCTACATGATGGTCACATGTTTTCTTTTTGTCCATTCGGAATATTTCATTTGCTAGGCTCTTGGCTCGGATAATTAAATTACGAGCCCAATTCCCAGATTATCCCATTAAGTTAATTCGACTCGATAAAGCTGGTGAATTTACATCTCAGACTTTTGATGACTACTGTATGTCACTGGGCATTGACATTGAACATCATGTTCCTCATGTTCATACTCAAAATGGTTTGGCTGAAACTTTGATTAAGCGTATTTAGTTGATAGCTTGCATTTTGCTCATGAAGACAAAGTTGCCAATTTCTGCTTGGGGATATGCCATTTTACATGCACCATCACTAGTGCGGTTGAGGCCCATTGCTAACAATCAGTATTCTCCAGTACAACTCGTATTTGGTAATCAACCAAACATTTCACATTTAAGAGTTTTTGGCTGTGCAGTTTATGTGCCCATTGCACCAATCCAATGTACTAAGATGGGTCCTCAATGCAGATTGGGAATTTATGATGGCTTTGATTCACCATCTATCATTCAATATCTGAAGCCTTTGATGGGCGATATCTTTACCGCACGATTTGAAAATTGTCATTTTAAAGAGATAATTTTCCCACTATTAGGGGGAGAAAAATCTGTTCCTAAAGAACAATAAGGCAAACTCGTTCTTGAAAAATGATGTGAATTATCGTGAGGTGTACCCACTTTTTCTTATCTTGATTCTCGTATTGCTCAATGCTAAAACAAAGTGAAGAGGATCGTTCATCTTCAAAGTATTGCCAATCAAATGCCAGCTGCATTTAATGATGCAACAAAAATGACAAAATCACATATCCCAACAGCAAATGCACCTACAAGGATTGATATCCATAATGGACAAAACAATGTGCTAGCGAATGATTCAACTATTGCACGCTTGAAGCGTGGCAGACCACTAGGCTCAAATTATTTAGTTCCTTGAAAGAGGAGTTGGTGGTCAAAATGAATCCAAATCAAATGAATGGAGAACCCACAATTCAGGATTCAAATGCCCCTGAAGAGGCACAGATACTTCTTGAAAAGGAAAATGTCCTTAGTGAGACAAATGCCCCTAAAGTGGTAGTGGTACCTGATAGTCAAGAAATCTCCATAAATTATACATCCACTAATGAATTGCGGAATATAAATGAGATGATCATCGATGATATATTTGCATTCTCAGTGGCTACTGAGATCATAAAAGATGATGATATTGAGCCTCGCTTTGTTGATGACTGCACATATAAAATATTGGCCTGAGTGGAAAGATGCAATCCAGGGAAAATTAAATTCTTTGGAAAAATGGAGTGTTTTTGGACCTGCTATTCCAACTCCACCTAATGTGAATCTTGTAGGTTACAAATGGGTGTTTACAAGAAAGCGCAATGAGAAAAATGAGATCGCAAGCTATAAAGCACGACTCGTTACTTAAGGTTTTTCACAAAGGCCTGGGATTGATTATGAAGAAACATACTTTCCCGTAATGGACGCAATTACATTCCGTTACTTAATAAGTTTGGCGGTTTTAGAAAAAATTGACATGAGACTTATGAATGTCATTACCGTATATTTGTATGGAGAATTGGATGCAGATATATACATGAAAGTCCAAGAAGGACTTAAGCTGCTTGAAGCAGCCAAGAATAAACAACGAGGCATGTTCTCAATTAAATTAAGATGATCATTGTATGGACTAAAGCAATCTGGGTGAATGTGGTACAATCGTCTCAATAAGTATTTACTTAAGGAAGGATACACAAATGATCCTATTTGCCCATGTGTATTTATTAAGAAATCAAAGACTGTATTAACGATAGTGGCAGTATATGTCGATGACATGAATCTAGTTAGAACTCCTGAAGAGCTTCAAAAGAATGCTGATTATCTCAAACATGAATTTGAGATGAAAGACCTTGGAAAGATAAAATATTGTCTCGGCTTGCATATTGAGCGTAGTGCTAGTAGGATTTTGGTCCATCAATCAACTTATACTGAAAAAGTATTGAAGCGATTTGGCAAGGATAAGGCTCATCCACTTAGCACTCTAATGGTCATTTGGTCCCTTGTCACTAAGAAAGATCCATATCGTTCATAAGGGGATGATGAAATGGTCATTGGTATAGAAGTACAATACCTCAATACAATAAGTGCTTTATTGTACTTAGCACAATGCACTAGACCAGACATAATATTTTCAGTAAATTTGTTAGCAAGATACAGCTATGCACCAACAAGCCGACATTGGATCGGCATCAAACATATTCTACGATATCTTCGTGGGATAACAGACATGAGCTTATTCTATTCCAGATAATCGACCAATACCCCGAGTCTTGTTGCATATGCTGATGCAGGATATCTCTATAATCCTCATAAAAGACGCTCACAAATAGGGTATGTGTTTACATGTGGAGGAACTGCAATCTCGTGGCGCTCAACAAAACAAACGTTGGTAGCTACATCTTCCAATCACTCAGAAATACTTGCACTCCATGAGGTTAGTCGTGAATGTGTTTGGTTAAGGTCGGTGATCCATCACATCCGAAGCATATGTGCCTTACCCTTAGCAACATACACTCCAATCATACTGAATGAAAACAATGCAGCTTGCATTGCTCAGATCAAAGGAGGATACATCAAGGGTGACAGAACCAAGCACATATCACCAAAGTTTTTCTACACACATGAGCTTCAGAATAGTCAAGATATCAAAGTTAGACAAATATGTTCCAGCAATAACTTAGCAGACCTCTTCACCAAATCTTTGCCAAAATGTACATTCCAAAAGCTAGTGCATGGCATTGTATTACGTCAACTCTGCAAGCAATTGAATTGAAGCATGCAAAATCATGGGCAACATTCAAGAGTCCTCTAACACAGGACATATGTACGTTGTACTCTTTTTCCTCCGATTAGGATTTTTCCCACTAGATTTTTCCTAGCAAGGTTTTAACGAGGTAACATGAGCGCATTCAACATTGTTCTAATGTCCCAAATGAAGTTGTACTCTTTTCCCTTCGCTTAGGTTTTTTCTCACTGGATTTTTCCAAGCAAGATTTTAATGAGGCAACCAATCAAGGGACTTGTGGTCTCTAAGGAGGAGTGTTGTAAAAGTCTTTGAGTGGAGCCCACTAACTATTTATTTGAAAACCTTGGATAAAGCTTGTCTGCAACTTGCCCTTACTACACATTCACAAGAGCCTTGGTTGCTTCCATCCAATTTGCCTATACATAGGCTTCCCACACCATCAGAGAATGAGAGCACACCAGTGAGGAAAGAAAATAGAGTGAGAAATATGAGAGTCATAGAGTTTTATCTAAGAGAGAAACTTCTATCAGTGTAAAATCACAAGAGCAAATATAATTCTACCTCAATATTCAGTGGTACTTTCATACTCTGACTATTTTATAACATTGGATGCATATAAATCCTTATAGTACATTATGTGACTGTTTTCCTACTGTGATTATATTGCTCTAAAAGTATTGCAGCATTGGCTTAAAAGCCTATTAAAAGGGAGAAGTACGTGACAATTTAAAAGCAAGTAGACTTGTTGAGGCTGCAATGACTACAATTTACACTAAAGCTGGAAATGTTTTGTATTGAATAATATTGATTAGGTCTTCTTCAACCCATTTGGTCCTAAACTCAAATTCCTCATCTCTAAAAAATAACTATTTGGATTTTGCTCGAACTCAAACCGTTTTTCTCCCCAACCCTTCAAACTCAAAATTTAAGTCCGCAACTTAATTAAATTGTTTAAGAATGGTTTAAGTCTAATTTTTTTTTTTATGGATAACTTTTCTTCATTTAATCTTTTTAAATAACTTCATAATTTAATTTTTTTGAACAATTTGACCTAAAAAATTGAAATTTCATGAATATAATTTTATTTGAGAAATAGGTGGGTATTTATAGACTTTGGAGTGAGTTTTGGGGTTGGATATGATTTAGATTAATTTAAAATATTATTTTAACCGTTTGATTTAAATTTCAGCCATTGGATTTTTTTTTTACCATTAAAATAGCTTGGATTTAATATGGATCGTTGATTTGGGTTACTGTTGGGAAAAAAAAGGGAAAAAAATGGTGTGACACCAGCGCACGACACCTTCTGCAGCACCAGAAGCACGGGAGAAATTATACAATACTACTGTAGTACCAGACTGGCATTACTAATTGGTACTATGGTCCAATAAAATTCGGACATGTGTGCAACTTATATGCATCAACAAAACCGTTGTTAGCATCAACGTTAACCAAACAGAGGTTATTAGACCGGAAAAAAAAAACACAAAAAAAAAAAAAAAACCAGAGATTAATTACCAACCTTAAGACTCTGTGATGGCCTTGCTAAAAGCTTGAAGTCATCTGACGGTGGCTTTAGATCATAATTGCTTCAGTGCTTCAGTCTTAGATCGACAAATTTGTGTGCAATTTTATTATTTGACTTTGGGTCATAACCCCAAATAAATAAGCTTCAGGCACTAATTCATGGCCAATGAGAGGCACAAGGGGTTGGTTGGGTACCTCACCACCAACAAGCCGTCAATTTTCATGGGAAATATGCAATCGCAAGATATAATTGTAGCCAACACCACTGTTGTTTTTTAATTTGTCAGCCACCGCTCATGGGAGAATATGGAAAAAAATTCGTGAGAGCTTATCGGAGATGATGGCGGAGGCCGATGGAACCTATCCTAACCTTTTGAATTGAGGCCCAAAATCGATAAGGAATAGGGCAATTGACTTGATAAACTCCCAAGTTTGTGATGGTTCTTTCTTTTTCTTTTTGGCGGTGAATCTTTGATGGGCAACGACGAGTTTGGGCATCGGTTAAAGCCACTATAAGGACGTCGTCACTCTCAGGTGGCGCTGCCCCAGAGAAAGTAGTAGTGTCGAGTATTTCTTGTTTGCAACAATGGTGGCCAACAGGTGTTTTTACTTTCCAGTGGTTGCGGGATGTTAACGGCAGTACATTAAGTTGGTTGCTGATGTGTATGAGTAGTACACATGTCCGAATTTTATTGGACCGTAGTACCAGTTAGCAATGCCAGCTGGTACTACAGTAGTATTGTATAATTTCTCAAAGCGCGGGCCCCATTGTTTCCTCTTTGCACATGGGCTGCATCATGGTTGTATGGGCTCCACACACAAAAATTATTGTCCATACTATAGCTGGATTGGTATTTGGTCCTAAGTTTGGATTTTCCCAAATTTTAACCCTTACTTTTCTTGGATGGGAGAGGAATTGGGCTAAAATATTGGATTTTTTTGGGTTTGGCCTCATGGGTTGGAAGTGGCCTTAGTGACTAGAGTGGATGTTTGTAATGCAAAAAAACTTACTTGTAATTGCCATTTTGGGAGCATCAACTAGGAAACATTTATTTTTATTTTTATTTTTTTAGCGAGTGGTCCTTACTAGATTTTCTTCCTTTTATGATTGAATATTTTTGGTCGACAAAAATACTTTAGTGAGGGAATAAGATGGAATAACTGTGATGAAAATATGGGCAAGAGAAATTTGATTGAATTTGGTACATGAAAATAAAAAAAGACGGAATAATAAGATGGAAATGGTGTGTGTGTAAACAAAAGGCGTACCCATGATAGTAACTAAAAGAGTCACATGTAAACAATGGCGACAATCCAAATTCGAAAGTTAACAAATTGCATGAAGGAGTTATGTTATGGTAAATTTTATTTCTCATCTACTAAATGCATGCAATTCGCGCCTTCCATTTTCCCCAATAGCTCAAGCTTAAAAGCAACTCATTTTTTTATATGGTAAAAGCAACTCCTTATTATCCCCATCCATTTTCAACCCTTAAGCTTTTCCTCTCTTGAGTATTTTTTCTTCTGCATCAATCCACCCCCGCGTGCATCTATCTGTTTTACCAACCTCTTCAAATTTGGGAAACACAACCAACCAAGATCCCTTAACAAATTAAGGGACTTGATACCAGAGAAGTTAGCATATTTCCTTATAATAATAAAAGGTTGAGATGTTGTGTTGGAGAAAACCAATAGTCCTGTGATCCAAGAACTCAAAAATGTTTGTGATAAAAAGAAGAAAGAGTTTGACGGTGCATGTTATTTCTGATCATTTGTTTTCTCTGTTGCTCCAACACTCTTGGAATACTTAGTTATTTGAAGTGTACAATCGGAAAAGGACTTATATTCTTAAAATATGGTTATTTGAATATTGATGGTTATACAAATGCAGATTGGGCAAGTATTGTGCCAAATAGAAGATCCACATATGGTTACTTCACATTCGTGGGGGTAATTTGGTGACATGCAGAGCAAGAAACAGAAGATAGTAGCTCTATCCAGTGCAGAAGCTTAGTTCAGAGGTATTACTAAAGGAATTCGTGAGCTCCTTTGCTTAAGGAAGTTACTTACTGAACTTGGGTATGAACCTAAGTTTAACTTAAGGAAGCTACATTTTTGTGACAACAAGACTGTAATAGCTATTGCACAACATCCAGTTCAACATTATTGCACCAAACATGTTGAGGTGGATCGACACTTCATCAAACAGAAGTTTGAGGTGCATTCATCAGTTCCCTTTTTGCGAAGTCCAAGGATCAATTGGCAAATATTTTGACAAAGGCAATTTCCAATAGAGCATTCCATAATTCATTGGACCAGTTGGACGTTAGCGACATCAATGCACCAAAGTGAGGGGGAGTGTTGACGTGACTTGTGACTTTCATTGCACACCAAGGATTCTTAATTATAATTGATTTCCTTTTTATTTATGATTTCCTATTGTAAATAAATTTAGGAAGTATTACTTTCATTCGCCTTCAAGGCTTTATTGTACTATAAATATGACCTCCTACAAGGAGAAGAATACACACAAAATTCCCACAAACAATATACTCTCATAGTTTCTTATATTATGTTATTGAATTTTACATTGTTTAAATTTTTCATGATATTACGTTTATCACCACTTATGGCATGTGCACGAAGTATTACCAATTACATTTGTTTAATTATACTTTTTTTGAATTTCATAATCCAATGTAATTGACTAGGATATCCACTATACCAAATTCCATAATCCATTGTACCTTTAACTTTAAGGTACTTTAATATTCTTCTACATTTGTTTATTTACACCCATCCAAGTTCCCCCACTATTTTTTTCAAAACCTTAAAATCTAATTATACCTTTCATAATAAATTAAAAAAAATTATTTCGGCACAAACCTACCCCCAAATTCGATCAAGCACTTCCCATGGCTTCTTTCTCTTTTCTTCCTACCCACTCATCCATCCATCCAATCTCCTTAATCATGACCGATCAATTGAAAGAGAAAGAGAAATCAAGATAATGAACGTAATAATATTATTTTGCCCATTAAAATGAAAGTAAAAATATTGTTTGCCCCTAAATTTGACCCCAAAAAAAAAGTAATGCATGACCAACCCTGCTAACAGAAATGGAGTTGAAGGACTAGAGCAACTATTTTGCAAATTTGAGGACCAAAATGCAAATTGGGTCTAAATTCAGGGACTATGACAATTTAAAAAAAATTTGTTTACTACAAGCGATAGTCTAAACTATAAAGGGGGAGGGGGTTTTCTCAATGCACACACACTACTAAGGTGTCATGAGGGTTTGAATCTGAAATCACTGATTTGCAAGTCAAGGCCCTTTTTCACTTGGTTAAACCTCTTTTTATTTTTTTATTTTTTTATTTTTATTTTTTAAAATTTTAAATTCGAAGCTGTGAATCTCTATAACTTATTGTGAAGATAAAAGCAAAAATTATATGAGCGATTAATGTAAGAAAATTAATATCGGAGGATTTGGATCACTCAGAAATATCTCTCACTCAAATTATCACTTACAGCTTCAGAGATTGGGGACCTTCGCTTTGTTCTTCATTGGTAGTTGATGTGGGACCAATGGTACAAGAGAAAATGAAGTTGAGGGACAATCAGAGCCAATATTCAAGTTTGGAGCATAAAACTGCAAATCGAGGGCAATTACTCTTTAAAAAAAGCCAGAAGTGAGAACTACCTAAAATGACCATTTTACCTTTATATTTGATATAAAAAAATGTAACAAATTATGAGGGTAGGATCAACCACGGAACATAAGTTCAGAGACTACTTGAATCATTTTTCAAGTTCGAATAACAAAATGCATATTGAACATAAATTCAGGGACTATTATTCTTAAAAAATCCTTGTCAAACCTCTTGAAAAGCAAGTACTGATTAAGTGCAAGTGGTGTATATATTATATGTATGTGAGGGCGCAACTTGTTGCATTGAAAAGAATCAGCAAACAAATAACTTTTGCGTCCCCGACAGCTAGGTAGCAATGGTGGGTACTTGCCCAGCCTATGAACTCCTCTCTTCATCCTCGTCCTCAAAGCATTGGACTTACGACGTGTTCTTGAGTTTCAGAGGCGAAGACACACCCAAAAACTTCACGGGTCACCTTCACATGGCACTAAAAGACGCGCCAACCAATGTCTTTATTGACGATGACGAGCTTAGAAGAGGGGAAGATATATCAGCGGAGCTGGTGCGGGCAATCGAAATGTCCAGGATCTCTGTCATCGTATTCTCGAGGAGCTATGCCACTTCCAGTTGGTGTCTTGAGGAGCTTGTGAAGATCATGGAGTGTAAAAGAACAGTAAGGCAAATGGTTGTTCCAATATTCAACGGATAATGGTGTACAGTTCGAATCATCCGAGGGCATTGAAGAATTTTCAATTGGAGATCAACTCCCCTGCTATGAGGCAGGGCCAAGCGATTAGTGTTTCTTGAGCAGCAAGCCATTGCTAGTCTAATCATGATGGTGATGATGAGGGTTTTATTTAGAAGATTATCACGCAGACTCAATTTTTGTTATGCTTACTTTATTTAGAAGATTATCCTGCAGACTTAATTTTTGTTTTACCTACTTCTTTTGTGGTTTATGCTCTCTTGAATTTTATTTTGTATTTTTTTATTTTATTTTGGGTATGGAAAAGAAAAATATAATTTAGAGATCACAGCAGAAGACAAGAGAGGCCGAGAAACCCAAAAAAAAAAAAAAAAAAAAAAAACCCCATATTTTCTCAAGGGTACAGAGGAAATCATGAGCCTGACATGAATCCTGAAGTCTGGAAAATAATGGCTCTGCTTACCAATAGTAGATAGTGTATATTCTAGTTGCTTAGGATCTATAACCATGTTTTCATATGCCTTAATCCTCAGCTATTCTTTATATGTTAACCATGTTGACCGGTAGACCTGGTCAGTTAACTTAGACCTTTGACAGGATCAAAGTCGGAGCTTCAAGCTGTCGGTTCGAAGAGATCAAACCAAGGTATGAACGCAGTAATGATCTGTACAATCGAAGAGCCAGTCAACGATGTAGCATGCGCACTAGCTTCCATTCTTGCTGTGATTTCTATAAGGCTATTGCTCTTGGCATAACGAGGGGAAATCACACCTGGTGAGGTTAAATATGGACTGCAGACAATCATTCTGTGTTTGTTGTGAATTATCCATGTTGGTTTTCTTGTTTGTACTGGACTTTTGGTTTTCAGTTTTCTCAGGGGAAAAAGAAAAAGTCAGAACAACTTATGCTTCCAAAGATATTCGTTAATATTCTAACATGTTTAAATAAAACTGTTGACTTTTAATTAGATAACTAAACAATTGGATCGTCATTTGCATGTTAGAACTTGTGTAATACTAGTATTTAAAATGTTTATTAAGAAAAGAGGAAGAAATAAAAAAGTAATCGATAAGACATGTTCTTTCATTACTGAAGTTCTGATCAGAACCACTGCTGGACATAACAATGGGTACTAGGACAGCCCTTGAAGCTTCTCTTCATCCTCATCCTCCGCAAAGCATTGGATGTATGATGTGTTCTTGAGCTTCAGAGGTGAAGACACGCTACAACTTCACGGGCCACCTCTACATGGCATTAAAAGAGGCTGGAATCAACGTCTTTATCGATGATGATGAACTTGAAAATGGGGAAGATATAGCAGCTGAACTGGTCCAGGCAAACCTAGGGTCTAGTATCTCTGTCATCGTCTTCTCAAGGAGATATGCAGCTTCCAGTTGATGTCTTGAGGAGCTTGTGAAGATCATGGAGTGTAAAAGAACACTTAGGCAAATGGTTTTTCCAATATTCTATGATGTTGATCCTTCAGATGTAAGGAAACAGACTGGTTGGTTTGGAGAAGCATTCGTGAAACACGAGGACCGCTTCCTGTTAGATACGGATAAAGGTACAGAGGTGGAGATCTGCTCCTACTGAAGCTGCAACTTTGTCTGGCTGGGATCTTAGAAGCACTGCTGATGGGTAAATATTGCTAATCTCTTTGGACAATGATTAATTTCTGCTATTACCCTTGTTAGTATGCCTATTATAACGTATAATCTACAATCCTATAATCCTTTTACTCTTACTCTCTAACTCTATATCCATTGCTTTCCCTTTTTAGTGTTCTGTTTTTTTGATAGATTTTATCAAAAATTTAATGGTATTTGAAGAATTTAACTGTTCATTATTCAATTTCTGAGTAAGCTGAAATATAAGTGCTTGTACAGAGAGGAATAGTAGCCAAATCTTGTTCACACTAACCAATGTATTGGGGTAATAAGTAGGTTACTAGTTCAATTTTGTGTTGTATACTTAATGAGTCTTCTGTTTCTGAGTATAAACATGATACTTTTTACATAAATGCAATTCTAGCATCTTCTGTAAATATCTTCTCTAATATACGTAAAGAAAAATATACACTTCCTCCTCTAATACTATAGTCTTTACTTCAAGTTACATGTTTATTCCAACACTCAACCAACCAAGCATAATTTCATCGCATTACTAAGCTTATCTCAGTTCATTAACAGCACTGAATTGTTGATCCACATTCTACGAAGTATAACAAAGAGTGCTGCTATTTTCACCAACTTGTCATATTTTTTCACCCACCTTATAATCAAAATTTTAAAGATAAATTTATCCCTTTGTAAAATCACTTCTAATGACTTAAATAAAATATTAAAAAACTCCAAACTCTCTTTAAAGTAAAATTAAATAATAAAATAAGATTTTCTTTATTAAAAATAAATTCTCTCGCCCCTTGTCTCCCCTTCCCGACCCACCCTCAACCCATCCTTGGAATCTCTACAGCCACCCCTAAGCAAATCTTGAAGGAAATCTTAAGATGATTGTTGAAGAAAAATGTGAACCTCCCAACATAATTTCAACACCACTAATTAAATAATACAATTTTATTATTTTAGCATCAACCCATTTGAGACACGGTTTCTCTTAATTATAATCCCTTGCTTCAAGGGAACACCCTTTGATTCCATCATAAAAAAACAAAACGTGTGTGTTTGGTTTTGCAGCTGCCCCTAAGTCGAACCTCAGGGTGCCTACGTATCCCTTACGAGAATCAAGCCACTCGTAGTTCAAGGAATTGCAATGAATATATGACTCATTGCAAGGAAATTTTGATTTGAATTGTATTGATAAGTGCTTGAGTGAATTTAGCTGAATAAACTAGGGATTCAATTTTGGTTCAACAATGATGTAGCCACCATGAAAGCTTCAACTTTGCTCAAGTCAGGGCACACATGAATATAACAAGTAATAAAAGAAAGAAAATTTCATTTTTCTCTTTTCCTTAAGGAAGAAAAAATTGCCCACAATTTGATATATATAGAAGAATTGAAGCTCACGAAGACAATGGAGGCTCTAGGTTGCAAGGAGAATAGTAATCTTATGCGTGTAAAGAGAGGGAATTATGGAGGGAGACGATGAGGTGGGGGAGGGAATGGTAGCTGGGTTGCCACAGCTTGCAAGAGAATGGTGGCTAGGGTTGAGGTCTTCATGGGTTGGGGTGGGGAGAGGAGAGATAATTTTTTATGTTATTTTCTTATTAATTTTTTTTGGTTGAATTAATAATTAAATGTTATTTTGAAAATAATAGTGGGTGTAAAAATAGGATTGGGTTTTTTCAAATTTACATGGTGAACAGGGAAATAGATGGAAACAATAGCACTCATAACAAAGTACATTAATTCAACTACTAACTAAAACAAAATGGGCATATCCTAAAGCACAACTTCAGCATTACAAAATAAAATCAACCAATCCAAAACAAACAAGAGATTCAGCCCACCAAGAACTTCAAAATGCATATTCATATTCCAAGTAAGCAAACTGTAACAAATTACCAAAGTAACAAAATTAATTGGCATAGACAGTGCCTCCCAACCCTAGAGTTGGCTAAAATTGTAATTACGGCAAGTTTGTAAACCCAAATTACAAGCAAAACCCAAATTTGGGTATTAACAAAACGAATCCAGGTCTGAAATCCATAAATTTGTGAAATCTAACCTAGAACCTATTAAGGGCAGCTTTAGATATGGAAGAAGAATTTATGAAATGTATTACAAAGGAGTATGAAAATATTAGTTCACGTGATCTTATAGTTGCTTGCAAGATTTTGAAGTTTACCTTGACTTCAGATTATTCCATCGAGGAATTTAGTTATGATGGTAAATCTCTACTTAGAGAACATGGTTCACATAGGGATGTCAATGTGATTTCTATAGGCATATCAGAGGAGTATGCAAAGCACGTGTTTAATTTGACACGTCGTGTGAAAGGTGGAGATATTTTATACCCTTTTTGTTTTTTCAAACAAGACTTCAACAAGAATGATGTGCCTCTCTGTAGCAGAGAGGCTTTGTTGAAGAAAGAGTTTTGGGGTCTATGTTACGAGAAATATGATATGTCATTGTCAGATTGATGTGGAAAGTAATAAAATCAAAAGCAACAAAGATAAGAACGTGATTGCGAGAGATGAAAATGGATGCTAATTCGATGTCTAGCGTCGAAAAATTCAATGAGTAGTATTATTTTTTTTATGTAAGTTTATTTTCATTGTTAAGTGTAATACTTTTTGTTTTATGACTAATTTTTTTATTTGACAGTATAATGTTGGGAACAATTTCTAGGATTCATTTTGCAAAGTCATATCAGGGTGAATTGGGTGAGAGAAGTTTTTATGTATTTCTTGATGGACAACTGTTGTTAATCAAGATTGAGAAGACGTTGGAAGCTGTTAATTCGTCTAGCCAGAGTTCCATATTGAAGGATAATTACAAGAATTTTAGAAACTTATTGAAGGATTTGCTTGGACCCGATAAGTTTTGGGATGAAAGTGATAAGTTAATCCATTGTTTTGATGATCTCAACCACTAAGAGTGAGTATTTGTTTCCATGAATTGTATTGATCGTGAATTGTGTTGTTAGTAACTTGGTATATTTGTTTTATGTGCAGTTATTCTTCCTATTTGGATGCACTTCTTAATCATCCGTTTTTAATGACTGCCAAGGAAAGGATGGATGAATTTAGCAAGCTGCTCAAAGACTTCTATTCTGGTGGTCTTATGAACACCATGTTGGGACATTCTGATTTTAGTCAGTTCTTGAGTTGGAACAAAGCTACAGGGGAGCAAGTTTTGTTGCATGTGTATGAGTATCGTGATTCCAATCAAAAGAAGATAAATTATACTGGTTCTAGATATCCATACCCGTCGATCCATACCCAAATTTGAGGATTTCTAACGAACCTCAACGATTACACCGAAGAACCAGTATAATATATCTTCTTTTGATTAGAATCACGATATTCATACACATTCAACAAAACTTTCTTCCCAATAACTTTGTTCCAACTTAAGAACTGACTAAAATCAGAATGTCTCAACATTGTGTTCATAAGACCACCATAATACAAGTCCTTAAGCAACTTGCTAAATTCAGTCATCCTTTCCTTGGCAGTCCTTAAAAACGGATGATTAAGAAGTGTATCCAAATAGGAAGAACAACTACACATAAAACAAATATACCAACTTGCTAACAACACAATTCACAATCAATACAATTCAGGGAAACAAATACTCACTCTTAATGGTTGAAATCATCAAAACAATGGATTAATTTATCACGTTCATCCCAAAACTTATCGGGTCCAAGCAAATCCTTCAATAAGTTTCTAAAATTCTTGTAATCATCCTTCAATATGGAACTCCGGCTAGACAAATTAACAACTTTCAACGTCTTCTCAACCTTGATTAACAACAATTGTCCATCAAGAAATACATAAGAACTTCTCTCACCTAATTCACCCTAATATGACTTTGCAAAATGAATCCTAGAAATTGTTCCCAACATTATACTATCAAATAAAAAAATTAGTCATAAAACAAAAAGTATTACACTTAACAATGAAAATAAACTTGGATAAAAAAAAATAATACTACTCATTGAATTTTTCGACGCTAGACATCGAATTAGCATCCATTTTCATCACTCGCAATCACGTTCTTATCTTTGCTGCTTTTGATTTTATTACTTTCCACACCAATCTGACAATGACATATCATATTTCTCATAACATAGACCCCAAAACTCTTTCTTCAACAAAGCCTCTCTGCTACAGAGAGGCACATCATTCTCGTTGAAGTCTTGTTTTAAAAAACAAAAAGAAAAAGGGCATAAAATGTCTCCACCTTTCACATGACGTGTCAGACTAAACATGTGCTCTGCATACTCCTCTAACATGCCTACAGAAAACACATTGACATCCCTATGTGAACCATTTTCTCTAAATAGAGATTTACCATCATAACTAAATTCCTCAATGGAATAATTTGGAGTCAAGATAAACTTCCAAATCTTGCGAGCAACTATAAGATCGCGTGAACTAATATTTTCATACTCCTTTGTAATACATTTCATAAATTCTTCTTCCATCTCTAAAGCTAGCCTTAATATTGGATAATCCAAATACAATCTCAAGCACTACAAAGTTAATAGGTTCTACATTTGATTTCACAAATTTATGGATTCCAGACCTGGGTTCGTTTTGCTAATACCCAAATTTGGGTTTTGCTTGTAATTAGGGTTTACAAACTTGTCCTAATTACAATTTTAGCCAACTCTAGGTCTAAGAGACACTGTCTATGCCAATTCATTTTGTCACTTTGGTAATTTGTAACAATTTGCTTACCAGAATATGAATACACATTTTGAAGTTCTTGGTGTGACAGGCTGAATCTCTTGTTTGTTTTGGATTGGTTGATTTCATTTTGTAATATTGAAGTTGTGCTTTAGGATATGCCCATTTTGTTTTAGTTAGCAGTTGGATTAATGTCCTTGGTTAATATATGTTAAATGTATGCTTGCACAAATACCTTCCAACTAAGATGCTTTGCTAGGTCCGCAGCTATTACAAGGCCTTCATCTGATGCTAGTATAACCTTATCACGATCATCATCTTCATACTACACAATTTTCCACCATTTAAAATACGATTAGGTTGAGAAAACTCTAAAGCCAAATTCAAAAACCTTTTAAAAAACATGTAATCTATTTAAAAAAATACCAATTTTTGGGGAAGGTTGTTGCGGTCAATGTCACCACCCATTCTCTGAATGATTGCGGTCATAAGGTATGTCAGACTCTGAACATCTAAAAACAAAGACAAAACAAAAAACACTCAGTCAAGCAATAATTTTAGCCAAACTGTTCTTTTTGAAAAAAGAGTGTTTATTTCAAAGCTACAACAAACACACACAAATATATACACACGTAAAATTATAAGTAACTGTGACAAGAAACTTACAGAAAGTAAATCTATGCATCAAACTCATCTTATCTTCAACTTTGAAAGCAAATGTGATAGATAAATTTGACGACGAAAAGAAAGGTGACCTCATCTTTTCTCCTCCAAAAGCAACACTGAGATGACAACTAGGTTGTGTAAATACGTATAAAGATGTAAAAAAAAAATTACGTCAAACATCATGTTGAAATAGAGAAGATACGCATATAAATAAATATACAACCTTTGAAAACCCTCATCTTTATTCACCAAGGCAAAATGCCAAAACAATTGAATCATAGAGCTATCCATCAGTCATTTTGACCTTGTGAACAAACAAAATAATGTTAACAGTTTGTTCTTTGACCAAGCAGGAAAATAAAAAATTAACTGTAATGATTTAAAAGTAGGTAGAGACTTACATAAGCCACAACAGCATGAGTAATATCAACTACATCAACAACAGCAACCATATTTCCACCTGTAAACCAACATCATCATCATCCATACACATCAGAAACTAAAAATCTCATTTAAACCATACAAACAAAACTAAACTAAACTAAACTACTCTTACCATATCATCATCTTATCTTCATATACTACAGGAAGGTGTGAACATTTTCTTTCATGCATTTTAATCAATACATCACAAACTGGTGTATCAATTGTGGCACATTCTAGATTTGAAGTCATGACCTATTAATCAATTCAGTTTCATAAGAATATTAAAATTAGGCGAAGTAACAACTTCTGGCCAAATAAACAAGGACATATATTGATTTAAATTTTTCCCAAATTCAAAAAGATATTTAGATTTTGTGCTATTACCCGCATCAAGATATCTTTAGAACTGACAAGAGTCGAATGAGAAAATCACAATTCATTTTATATGTAAAATGATATAGTGATATTGGGAGAAAGGTAGTGCAATTTCTTTATGTAAAGAAAGAGAAGACAAAAAACTCACGTAAGAATTCCACACAACTTGTTATCAACTATAACAACTGCATAGCCTACTACCATCTCCTCCATCTTCTTTGTTGTCATCAAAACAGTATCTGATGGGGAAACATATGAAAACTTCAAAACTTCAAAAAAGCTTTGAGATATCTAGCCATATTAAATATTAAAAAACATAAACATATTACACACTTTGAATTTTCCAGAATAATTGTAGACAAGGATGGCCTAAACAGCTGCTCCAGAAGTGTCTCAACAAAATCATTGGAAGCTGCATCTCAAATAGAAAGCAAATTGTCAATCTTTTGGTTAAATTAAGTCTACAGAAGAAGTTATTCCTAAAAGCTGCCAAAATATCAAAAGCATATGATAAAAATTTAGAAGAAAAGATGTGCCCAATTGTTTTTCAATACCTCCAACAGCAGAAGCAATAGCGTTTCCCTTTTCAACTGCCCTTTTCATTCGACCAATAGTATCATGTAAGCACTTTCTTAGTGTCACATTGTTAGCCCAACGAGCTCTCTTATATATTATACATCTAGAGACAGAAGAATCGAGAGAGGGAGCCACTGAGAGAGAGCAGGAGTGACTGAGAGAGCGAGATCGAGCGACTGAGAGAGAGCGATACAGCGACTGAGGCGGGAGTGGCTGAGAGAGCGAGATCGAGCGATAGAGCGACTGAGGGAGAGCGGTAGTGGCTGAGAGAGCGAGATCGAGCGAAGAACTTGGCCGCAGATCTGGTTTGGGGAGAGGAGATTGAGTTGAGAGTGAGAGAGAGCGTGAGAGAGAGAGGAAAAAAATGAAGCCGTTTCGCCGGATCCAGTGTGGCAAGGAGCATAAAATTTTTAAAATGACTAATCATACGCTGACACGTGTATTACTAATTTTTTAAAATTTAATTCATTCAGTTTAAAAATAAATATTTAAGACAAATAGAAAAGGTAAAATCTTAAAATTGATAAATAAATTTTAAAAAAAAATTCCCACCGCTCAGAGGCAGTTGATTTTGCATTTCTGAGTTTGGGAATTGTAGACACAATAGAGAAAACCCGCAAGAGAATCAAAGAACCAAACATAGCAAAGCTTAGGAAGACAATCCTCATAGATTCACCTCTCTCTCTCTCTCTCTCCATCTCTCTCTCTAGACTTGGTGGGGATGGCAGGCGAAGAACTTGATGACGAAGACGATGGCGTGGCCTTGACGAAGAGGGTGGTGTGGCCTTGCAACGCAGACGAAGATGACGAATCTAGTGTGGGGCTCGTCGGATCTGGAGAGAGGGAGGTTGGCTAGTGCTGGGGTGGGGCTGGGTTTTGTATTTTCTGGGGCAAAGGGGTGGGGCTGGATCTATGGTTGGGGTGGGAATGGGTGTCGGGTTTGGAGGGAGTTGGGGGCTGGGCGAGAGCGAAAGGTAGAGGTCATTTATGTCGAGGCTAGGGTTTGGCTGTCTCTCTGTGAACCTCCCTCTCTCTCTCTTTCTTTTCTCTCTTTCTCTGTCTTTATATCACTCTCTATCTCAGTCTATGAACGTAGTTAACCTCAAAAAAATTTCTTTATGTAAATTACAAAGTTAACGTCAAAAATTTGATTGCACATACCTTCGAAGTCCAATGTTTTCAAACTCGTATTGTCAATTTTAATGCACAGACAATTAATATTCTTATTAACAAACTAAATAATTAATAACTGCAAAAGTGGTTACAAAACTAGGCAAAATATTCACCGGCTTCTCTGCTTTTATTGAGTGAACCATAAAATTGACTAATTAGTAATATTTAAATTGAATCTCTTAGCATTTCAATTAGGGGTGTTTTTTTTTTTTGGGGACAAACTGGTATTTTTATGGGATATTTTGGAAAAAGCAAAAGGAGAGAGAAAAATTTTAAAAGAAGCAAAAATGGACAAAAATGCCCTTATTTATTTTTAGATTTCTTAAGGAATCCAATACATTTGTATGTCTTTGATTTGAAAGTTGAGTGGTTTTTTTGTCTTTTTTGAAAAAACTTTGGCTTTTTCCAAAAGTGAAATTTTTTTAATGTCTAAAACCTAAAAAACCTTATTTTTATTTTATCATAATGAATTCCCAATTTGGATGTGTGATTCCCTTCCTTTTTTTTCTTTTTTCTTTTTTTGTTGCCAAAAGTCACTTTTGATCCCTGTAATTTGGCATTTCAACTATTTTTGACCATGTAGTTTCAATTCCGTCAATTTTGTCATTGTAATTTCGTATTTGTAGCAATTCAATGACGCGTTAGTATTCTTGTCAATTTCTTTAACGATGCAATGGCCAATTTCGTCAACTCTTTCTTTGAGCGTAGAAGCTTGTCTGAAATTCTCTCCATTTTATATTAGGGCTCGAAATTCAATTACTAATCCCAATTTTTTAAGAACCCTAAACCCAAATGACTAATTTCAAGCCCTAATATGAAATTATGGGAGATTCAGACGAGCTTTTATGCTCAAGGATTTTGGGTTGATGAAATTGCCCCTTGCACCTTCAAAGAAATTGACAGGAATACTAACTTGTCCTTGAATTGCTATAAATACAAGACTACAATGTTAAAATTGACGAAATTAAAACTACATGATCAAAAGTGGTTGAAGTCAAACTATAGGGACCAAAAGTGACTTTTAGCCTCTCTTTTTTTTTTTTTTTTAAATTGCATTTATTAAACGGTGAAAAGCCGCTAACATGGCTACAAGTGAAGGGCCCCAACCATAATAAGGAATAGTTGGGTGCCTAGGTCGATAAAGCGGAATTGGAATTGGAATCGGAATCGGTAATATTTAACCGGTCCAATTTTAGTGAAAACAAATTATGAAACTAGCCAGTCTGATTTGAATCAATTGATCCAATTTCTGATTTTTTCGGTTTTGGACTGGATTATTATTATTATTATTATTAAATTATTATTTTAATACAAATTCCAACTTAAATATTATTTTTTAGGTCCAGGGACCTAATTGCAACTCGAGGTAAAATTCAGAGACCTCTACAGTTAAAAACCTTATATATATAGTCATCTTCAATTGAAGGATCCTCAAATAGTGTTATTTGAGGGATGAGACACTCAACCATTGGATCTGTTATAATGAGCTTGTGTGGCTAAGATTGATTCAAACCTTTTAACTTGTTTCCTTTCTAATGACTCGCTAGAAACCCGCATACGCTGGGAAACCAAAAGACGCCCTACACAAGCACGCTTGGAGCAGAAACCAAGCTGAAGAGAAAAATCAAGAGACACAAAGCAAGATAATCAAACATCCAAGTTGAAGAGGAGGATCCTCCTTCACGAGATTTCTGTGCGAAATAGGTATGGGTATTCCTAGGCGTGGTTGTTTCAAAATCTAAGCCATGGGTTATTGATTTGGGGGTTCTGTGATAAGTTTTGAAGAAGAAGATCCTTCATCGCAAGATTTCTGCGCGAAATAGGTATGGGTAAGTCTCTGCTCCTAATTGATTTGAAAAAAATAAAAATAAAAATTTGATTCGTCTCTACTTCTAAAAATCTTATCATTATAGGAATATTTCTTTTGTTTCTATTAATTAAGAATTCTAGAATAAACGTTGTTACAAACTTTGTGGAGATGTAGAAGTGTAGGAAGGTTGTGAAATGAGCCGTTAGCCTTGTTGCTTCTAGTTTAATGATGTGGCTCTAATAATGTGTGATTAATAGTTTGTACCCTTTGCTGTGTATTTTTGCTTGGTCTGATTATTTGTTTCCATATTTTGTATACAACCGTGACTTCAATTGAAGTCTTATGCTTAATTTAGTATGAGTTTCGTCGGAAGTATGAAGTCTTTTCTTGGACAGTATGAATTTTTTTTGTTAGAAGAATTTTGTTAGGTTTAGTAACTTGTTTCTTTTTCTTCAGTAAAGATAAATATAATGGGGTGCTAGTTTCATTTCTTGTTAGAGCAAGAAAAAAAGTTCATGGTTCATATTCACAACTTCTTGCTTGTAGATAAGTATGAGGTTTGCTTCTACAAGTCTATGTTTTTTTCTTTCTTTAAATATATCGGTTGCGGGCCTTGTGTTGTTTAATTTCATGGTGTGAATGCAGGAAACTCAGATGACATAGGACATGGCTAGAAAGGTGTCTGCAACAACACAAGATGTGTGTTCTTTTTTGGTCAAATTAGAATATTGTTCCTTCCACTACAAGGAAGTGTGTAGGTTTTTTTTTTAATCATGTACATGTAAAACGAAACTCAATTTTCAAGTGTCAATAAATTGTTCGTAATTATCTGCTCAAATGTTTCTAGACTGTTGTGAAGAGGTCGAGTTTTTCCTATCATTCTCAATGGGTTAGTTTCATGAGAACCTGAAGAAGAATATCAGACTTGGCACAGACTGGAAAAAAAAAAAAAAAAAAAAAAAAAAAATTGGAGGTATTCCAGGTTGCTGCAACCTGCTCACTAAAATCGGAAGCAAGTTAAGTTTCACAAAGTGTATATTATAAGATTGCTAACTTCCTTTCACGCCCACACCTCCTTCGTGCAGAAACAAGCAAAGCAAAACGGCCAAAATGAATATTCAATTCAATAGAGAAAAAACATATAGAACGGAAAGCAGTACCCATAACTTTTATCAATGAGAAATTCTGCAATGTGAATGGTATGATCATTTTGGAGAACATTAATGAAAAATAAAACTGAATGGTATAAACCGTCATATATAAAATGGAACAGACTTTGATAAAAAGAGGTTGGCCTTGTATTCAAATAGCCTTTTCACACAGAATTGCTTGAGAGCAGGTGGTCCTTAAATTGATTATTAACTTCAATAAATTGCACAAGCTGGCCCCAAGAACGATCATCTAAACATAAAAGTTTATATCCAATCCAAAAAGTACTACAAACATGATCACTTGATTGAGAAGTTCCATGACAGCAAAACAAACACCATCAAAGATGTTAAATCCAAAGTACAGCAGATGGTCCGACTTCAAGACTGACATAAACGAACAAGATTACTCCATAAAAAACCTGCAATGCAAGGAAAAAAAAACAAAACAGAAAAAATGGGACTACAATTCTAGTGTGATTTCACTACAACCACAAGAACAATTGAGAAACCAAATGAATAGCTCATTAGCTGGATATTTCTTTTTCTACCAATAACAGCAATTGCTTTTCTTTTTTGTTGTTGACGTATGTGTTCAAAGTCCCTGCTCCTAATTGATTTCAAGGAAAAAAAAAACCAGAATTTGATTCGTAGATGCTCCTAAGAACATTATAATTATAGGAATATTTCATCTGTTTCTATTGACTAAATGAGTGTATAGTATCTCTACATGTGCACAGCTTGTTAGAGAATTTGAATAAACAAACTCTGTGGAGTGCAAAAAAGTGTAGGATCAGATTTTGATCAAATCAAGAATTGCCCATTAGAACTTGTATCAAGAATTCATCATTAGAACCCAAATCACGAATTTACAACTAGAACACAAATTAAAAATTGCCCATTAGAACTTATACAAATTTATAAATAAACCCAATCCTAGACATGTATTTATAAAAAAACCCAAACACTATTTAAACATAGAAACACACCCAAAATCAACCCCAAAGTCAACAATTGTATATTTTTTGGGTGTGTTTATAAATGGGTTTTGAGTGTGTGTAATGATGGGTTTTGAGTGTGTTTATAAAGTGTTTTGGGTGTTGGGTTTTTTTATAATTTCAGCTCTCATTTTGGGTGTTTTAGTGAAACTCCCAACAACTTATATCAAGAATTCATCAATGGAACCCAAATCAAGAACTACCCATTAGAACACAAATCAAGAATTTACCACTAGAACACAAAATAAAAATTGCTCACCCCTGATTTTCAGGTCAAAGTCGTTTAAAATGTAAATCTTGCTACTGATATGTGTCACCGTGTCGAGATACCTTGGGCCTTCAAAATTAGGTTATCAATATCCTCCTTTCAAGCAAACTATATTCCCACCAGAACTTTATCTGCATATGGATCACAGAATGCTCTATTAGAATGCATGGTAACAACTAAAGTAATTAAAGAAATAATTATGCCCAGTGAGTTCTGGAAAATGTTCATATACCATATCTCAACCATCTCTAACAATACAATAAAAGCTGCTTTATTATATAACAGATTTATAACTTTCACAATCAATCTATGTTTTGTTTCTTCACTGTCAGCAACAAATATTTCACCAAATTTCCTTGGTTTCTATCTATTCTATTTCTATTTATATTTTTCACTCAGATGATCAGAGATGATGATGAATGATAATAATAATAGTAATCAGAAGAATTTTGAAAACAAAGAACCAAAGGAATAATAAGAATAAATATATGATACAAATGACTCTATAGAAAATAAGAAAAAGAAAAACTAAACTATTACTCCAGTTGCTTGTTCTGTTTGAAGGGCAGGACCTACATGCTTCACAAATGCGCACACACAAACACAGAATTACATTTACAGGCATGTGTGAGTAGCTGCATACAAAATAGAAGGCAGGAATCTATCTAGAATCTAAAAACATGGGAGCAAGAAACCACCTCTTGTAAGTAACTCACAATTGTCCTCTTAAGTCTGACTCAATACAGCCTGCCGGTACACTCTGCAGAACCACAATAGCAACTCTTCTTCTTTATATTGCCATCAGAATCACGAACCTGATCTATCATATAATTGTAATGATAAGTCAACTCTTGCAAGGGAGGAATGTTCTCGGCGGCAAAGAACATAATGTGAGGAATTCTAGTATCATCATGATCATAGAGGACATTTTGGGCATAGAGATTAGGGGAACAACTATGGTTGACAAATCTTCCCACATTGCCATATTGTGCTGCATCAATGGTAAATCCACCATCCCCCACAACTTCATAAGAACTTGACTGTGCATCGGGCATGAGGGTTGAAAGTCCATCCCAAAGAGAACCGTCATTGTAGTTATTCCCGATATCAAACAGATACTCATCATTACCAGTTCTTTCTTCAGCTTCCTTGTCTTCAAGGAGCTCTCCTATATACTCACATATAAAACTTCCTGAAGGAATGGAATTTAGGGATCTCACTCCCCAACCCCTTGATTCAGTTTTAAAGATTTCAAGCGGAAATTTGATACCACGCTGGCTAACTCTATTATAACAAGAAGGAGGGCACTTACAAGAAGGACCACACTCATACACTAGTGGCTTTACTTCAACAATAGCGCCATTAAAGTTATATGGGATCTCACCTCCGTTGTTAACTGCACAAGAACATTTCTCAGAATCTGAGCATGCAACAGTACAGCTACAACCCTTGGGAGGGATTGGGCGGCACCAATCAGGATATATCATGTTGGTTATGTATACAAATGGTGGAGGTTTCTCATCATCTATGGTATTCAGACCTATCCGTACTCGAGATTTTTTGGACTTCTTGACTTCTTTCAAGGGAAGCTCTGGTTGATCTCGAATTCTGTCCAGTTCAAACTTGAAAACAAGCTTACCATGAGACCCCACATCCTGCCAACATTTAGCTACTAAATATAATCCATCATAGACGTATGTCTTACTTTTTCCATCAGAAGATTCAGAGCCACGGATCACTCTAACAGGATTCTTTTCATGCAGACTGTTCTTCAAAGCAAGGTTTCCCCGTTCAAGCTTCTGATCTTCAGGTTCCTTATCAGTATTCATCACATTTCCTCCTTGGCCCGTATAAATCAAGGAATCTGAATTATCCAAATCATCAGCATAACCACCTGATGCAACTATACTAGTTGCAAGGACCTTGCCACCATGCTTCACATAGTCTATACCACCTTGACTCTGGCGATGAAGGCCAACTATAGTAAGTTCCACTCTGTAATGAAACTCATCACCAACTTCAACACCCGGGACAGGCCCCAAGATTTGTTTCCCTATATTTACATATTTTCCTTTATCCTTCAGAATCTTTGCCGCTGCATAATCAATCCTCCTGCGAGAACTTCCTCCTTCCTTTGACTTACCTTCTTCCTCCTGCAAGAACTTCCTACAAAGAGCTTGGAACAGACGCAATGTCTCCCTCACCTTGTTTCGGGTGACAGTTTGGTCATTATCATGAACTTTGCTAGTTGAACTACTAAGACCAAAAGGAGGAGGGCATACATCAGAACAACATGATCTTGGAGTCTTATGAAGGTCTTCCTTCTGGTCATTCTCAAGAGAATTCTCTGTATCCCATATAACAAGTTGATTTGAGCCTTGGTAAGCATTCTTTCGTGCTACAGGATGAACCTTCTTTTTAGACTTTCCTCCAATGTCCGAGTCAACTTTTTTCCTGGACGCAGTTTTAGATCTTTCTAGCTGACATTTAAAATCAGGTTTCTTTCGTTTGCTTCTACTCATACCACCTTCTGTTTTATGCTTGCAGACCTCTTTTCCCTTCCTCCACGGACAATTTGAGGCAGCCATCAAACCCATCACCATCACCCTATCCGATGTAAGTTCTGAACTTTCAAAATCTTCTTCATGCAATTGGTTATGAAAATTAGATATATCTAAACATTTTTCACTTGGACTTTCCTTCGCATGGTATACCACAATTTCCTTCCCCACTAGCTCCTCTGAATGTCCAACATCCCCCGGGCCTTGACATCTATTGTTTTCTTGAGAAGGTTCAATACACTCTTTTCTTGTATCTTTTGGAACCAACTTCATCTTAGAATTTACCTCACATTCATCTAAACATTTCTCGCCTGGAATTTCCTTCTCATGGTATACTACCATCTCCTTCCCCACTTTCTCCTCCGAATATCCAACATCCCCCACACCTTGACATCCATTGCTTTCTTGAGAAGGTTCAATGCACTTTTTCTTTGTATCTTTCGAAACCACATTCATCTTAGAATTTACCTTACATTCATCTTGTTTCTCCATTTCTTGAACAGTATTCTCCTTACAGTTGGGTTGAACCTCCCCAATTACTTTAGAAACATTCACTTCCAAATCGCTCTTGTGAAACTTGTCATCCCGAACATCCTCTCCTATTTGTTTCACACTAGTTTTCGGTGTGTTAGATGATGATGGTTTGTCACCTACAGCCGACCTCTCTTGACCAAAATTCCTTTCTTCCAGAGAAACATTTCTTCCACAGAGAAGAGGGAAGTCCCGAACAGCTGATACTCTTCTTCGAGGAGGATATTTTTTAACTGCAATCTTGTCCACACCATTGCCATTAGAAACAAATGGTGAACAAACATTTATATCTGGTGGAACAGCAACCATATCTTCATTTGGACTAGCCACACCAAGCTGATTTGGGTTCTTCAACAAATCAGATACTTCATGCTCTAAGGTTGTTAAAGATTCAACTGCGTCCACAGTACCAGGAGCCTTACCATTCATCAAGACAGTCTCATCCACCTGACCAGTAGAGACCATCAGCTTTTCAATCCCTTGTCCATCACCATTCTTACCCCTGCTAATCAAAGCCTCGGCAGTACCAACAGAAGCGGCCTCTTCAACAGATCTCAAATTGTTTAACTGATGTAGATTCTTCGGAGAATCAGATATTTCATGCTCTAAGGCTGTTACTGATTCAATTGTCTCCACAGTATTGATGTCCTTGCGATTCAAGTCAGTCTCATCTTCGTGACCATTTGAGAGCATCATCTTATCAACCCCATGTCCATCGCCATTTTTATCCCCATGAATCAAACTTTCTGTTGGTACACTCTCAACCACAGAAGTCGCCTCCTTATCAGGTCTCAAATTGTTTATCTGAGCAAATCGTCCACATCCCGGGGGGAAATCACGAACAGCAGAGATTATGCGCCTCTTTAACTTAGGTGACTGGGAATGGAAAGAGCACTCTCCATTTTCCATGGGCAATCGTCCCAATATTACATCAGAATGACTACCATTAAGTGAAGCGATTGTTCTCGAAGACTCCAAATTTTGCAATGCCTCTACGACCCCCATTCCAACTCCGAAACCAATGTAGTGGAATGCTCAAAAACCTAAAACCATAGTAATCATTAGGAACACAGCTATCCTTAGTAAATAAAGAACCTTATTAATTTTTTGTGGGTATACTATGTTATTAAAGCATTCTCCTAATATGCAAGGCTTAATAAGAACTTTAAAAACAAAAGCAGCGATGACCGTCTTCCCGGATGTACAGTTTATTTCAATCTCTTCATCATTAACTCCTACAACTTCTCCATCCGTCCAAACTACCTCAGGATCCTCCACCCAAACAAGAGATCCAATCGCCAAATTAACATTTGCAAGACAGATCTTTAATTTAAAATCATCATTGACAATGATTTGATACTCAACAGGCACATTAAGCTAGCATTAGACAGCAAGACTATGATGCAATTAGAAAACTGTACTGAAAACAAGAATCTACAACAGAACTGTGAGGTGTTCCTTCTTCTGTAACTGTATATGAGTGATAATTTATTCATTCAACTATTCGTCAAGTTTTTGGAGTAATATTCTCGTTACAAATAAAGTTGAATCATATAATTTATGCATTCAACTGTATATGAGTTGAATCACGCCCAGCACATTATTATGGAGTATAATATTCTCCTTACAAATAAAGCAGCAACCATAAACAACCAAAAAATACAGAAAATTACCAGAAAAGAAACACAACCAGCAAGCCAATCCTTTACTTAGCCTTCAAAATCAATCCTGTCAGAAAAACAAAAATCACAAGAGTCAGACAAAATCACAACAGACAGAAAATTAGGGTTTAGAGATAATACCTCAAAGAGAGAAAAATCGAGAGAGGGAGAGACTGAGAGAGAGCGGGAGTGACTGAGAGAGCGAGAGCTCGCGAAGAACTTGGCTGCAGATTTGGTTTGGGGAGAGGAGGTTGAGTGAGAGTGAGAGAGTGGGTCTCGTCGGGAAGGGGAGGAGAGAGAATGAGAGAGTTTTTTTGTATAAAATGTTATTTAATTATTATTTTACTTTATTTTTTAATTTTAAAATCAAAGAGTTACCTATATGTGATGTCGTTTCAACGCTCCCTGGTATTTAACGACAGCACCGAAAATTCATCCCACCGAGCGCTACTTGTCTTTCCCTTTCTCACCACACTGTTTTCTGCTGAATTTTCTACTTTTCTCGGGGAATTTTCTTTCCCTGGAATATTTTTTCCCAGGAAAGATAGTTTTTCCGAGAAAACAAAAAACAAAAAAAGAGTATCTAGACCTGCCATTGTTTCTATCGACGCTTTTCTTTGGTAGTTTCCATAAAAGAAACCCAAATAGTAATTAAAAAAAAAAAAAAAAAAACTCATTTGGGTTTTGATCATGGGCGGTGATTCTCCAATATCAGGTGGTTTTCTCATCTGTCTTCTAAATCTTATGTTTTATCGTCGAATTTTGTGTTATTTAATAATCTGTTGGTCTTAATCATGGTATATGAAACATCGATTACATTGTGGCCTGGATCAACTACTTTGCATATATTTTCTTGGGAAAGCTCTCAATGTGTTGAGAATTGTTCTGTTTTGTTAATAAATTTGTGATGTCTTTGAAACCTTAGTCTGGATAATTTTGTGTAATATAAAAGGTATATAGGCAACATTTAATCATATGCCGATATTAGAGCGAATTCCGAAATGATATAAGCAAGACAAGAATATGGAATGATGAAATGAACCCCTCTGGTATTTGCTCAGATTATGTGAATGTGATGCATGTTCCCTTGTATAACTCTGTTTCTCAAAGAAATGTTTTTGTCCTTCAATGCCTATTGTATTAGCTTATGATGTCTTTCCTCAAATTTTCATGAGACATTAGTTTGTAGTCTTGTTTTTAGTATGAGGATGCTCCTCAATGCTTCTTGTTTCTGGGTTGTAGAGATGAGAGCATTAAATAATCAATTTGACTGCGAAAATGGAAACAAAGTGTCTTCAAAGGAAGGGAAGGGAACGAGGATATGGAAGAAAGTGAAATATCAGCTTATTGAATACCATGCATTGCCTAGCTTTTTAAGGGACAACGAGTTCATTCTGGGTTATTACCGATCAGAATGGCCATTGAAGCAGGTGTTTCTAAGCATCTTCTCCATTCATAATGAGACTCTCAATGTGTGGACGTAAGTACTTTAGCTCAAAAACACATTACGTTTTTATAATCCAATGCTTATTATGTTTTTATTTTCTCTCGTTCTTATTTATTATACATCTATGCGCGCGGTCAATACTTGCGCTGTGATACATGATTGACATTATATTTGAAGCTGTGCCTCTCATAAAAATAACATTGATTGCTGAGAAATCCCTTTTTTGTAGGCATTTGATCGGGTTCTTCCTTTTCCTTTTCCTAACCATATACACAGCAACAAAAGCTCCAGACATCATGGATCTTTCTTCCTTCCAACGTTTGCCTGACATGATTAGAAAAGCTGAGTTTTACAAAATTCATCCAGAACTGGTGAATTGCCTCCCTTCGCTACCCAACCTGTCTGATATTTATAGATTAAAAGATGAATTGAAGCCATCTTTGCCCTCTATGGATTTCATCTCCTCAGTTTCAGGGAATATAAGGGAACTTCTCGCCAAATGCGTGCCCAAGCGGTTCTCCCATGCCTATCAAACAGAGAATTCTGTTCTGGTATTGTCTTGCATCCTTGATAATGAAATGCAACTCTGCTTGTATGCTGTAATATCATGCAAAACTGCCATCCGGTGCTTTTCAAAATTCTTTCACCACGTTTTATCTTCCTTTTATTCATGAATATTTTACCAATCTACCTTATACACATTATTTTCTATTAAGTTTCTCTATAAAACCCGTTCTATATACTTATGGGAACATACTATTTAATTTGAAGTCATCCTTTTGTTTCCATATTCACAGCCTGATTCCTTTGTAATTTGTTTCATAACTGCAGCATGGAGTTACAGATGATGTGATGAACATGGTGGCCCCCCTTATGTATCGACCTATTACAAGGTGGCCCTTCTTTGTCTTCCTAGGTGGAGCCATGTTCTGCTTGCTAGCCAGCAGCACATGCCACCTCCTTGCTTGCCATTCAGCTCGCCTTTCCTACATAGTGCTTAGATGTGACTATGCAGGCATCGCTGCACTCATCACAACCTCATTTTACCCTCCTGTTTACTACTCCTTCATGTGCAACCCCTTCTTTTGCAACCTCTACTTGGGCTTCATAACAATACTAGGCATCGCCACCATTGTTTTCTCCCTCCTCCCACTTTTTCAAGGACCCAAGTTCCGTAGTTTTCGTGCTTCTCTCTATTTTGGGATGGGCGTGTCTGGTGTCGTTCCTTTAGTTCATAAACTCATAGTGTTCAGGAATCAACCAGAAGCCCTTCAGACAACCGGCCTTGAAGTGCTAATGGGGGTTCTTTATGGACTGGGGGCCTTGATTTATGCTACAAGGATACCAGAGCGGTGGAGACCAGGGAAGTTTGATATTGCTGGCCAGAGTCACCAGCTTTTCCATATCTTGGTTGTGGCGGCAGCTTACACACACTATCGCGCTGGGCTGGTGTACCTAAGATGGAGGGACTTAGAGGGTTGTTAACTTTTTAGTATTGAGACTTCGGGGCCAGAATTTGATCATAGTAAGTGGGTCTTTTCTAGCCCTTCTTCTGTATTGGGGTTGGGTTCTTTTTGTCTTTGAAAACCTTCTTTGAAAAATTGAATCAAGGTATAGCTTTACTTTTTCTCCTTGGCCATAATAAAGTTTGTAGTGTCTTTGGTCTGAAAGTTTCGACATTTTTCTTTTATTGATCAAAACCTTCCAGCTATGTAATTACAAGTGTACCTGTATAGGCTCCACCTGGTTTAGCGGGTTAGGGCAAATCCCCTCAATTTGCATCCAAGTGGCTTGCGTGAATGGACAGCCTTGAAGTAAATGGTTCAAGTTCCATTGGAGGTGACAGTGCTGACTCTAAAGGTCCCAAGCAATTCTGCTCTGTTGATCCTTCGGAATGAGTTTGAAAGAGGGAAAGGAAGAACCCAATTGTGGCCCCAAAAAGTGAACAAATTAAGGGTGAAATTGGTGACTTAAAGTCACGACTTTTGCACTTGTATTCACGAACTTCTTGTTCACCACTTTATGCAAAAAGCTCGTACTCTGTGCTTATATGTACGCACATATATATATATATATATGTACATTTCTAATGTGCTTTTAAACCAAGTGTCTGAGATGAATATGTTCACTTCAATGTTTACTCCTTTCCGATCAAATCTTTGAGATATTTGAGGAAATTAAAATATGCTGAAGACAATGGTCATTCCTACATTTTCTATTGGTGTGTCGTTGAGTCGTCTTGGGTTAGTTGTGGCGGTTCCCTTAATTCGGTTTTTTTCTTAAATTGTACTCCAATCCAAATTAGGTTCCCTTAATTTGGTTTTTTTCTTAAATTGTACGCCAATCCAAATTAGCCTCGCCGCCAATGAATCGTTAATTCCCTTTATTATTTTAGATTTAGACACATAAATTAATTGATTATTATAAATATATCGTAATTTTGTAATGAGATAAAAACATATGTTTTGGTTTGTTATCTAATGTACTTTAATCATCTTGTAACCGATCTAGCACCACTAAGACTCTTATATCCCTTCTTGTACGGCTGAAGATGCACCATGCACCATCACTAAGACTCTTATATCCCTTGTGTTATAAATATATGCAAGAACTGATGATGTACCAACACTAAGACTTATATCCCTTGTCTTATAAATATATGCAAGAGGAACTGACACAGATTGAGGAATTCACTCCAAATCAGAAATTGTTTGGTCATTGAATTATATCACTGTGAAATGGCACACTTTTTTTTTTTTTTGGTTTGTCAAACAAGTGGCAAATCTTTAATTTCAAATTTATAGTTGTTGAAATCCCTTTTTACATTTCTACCCTATTTTGGCTGTTGGTGAAAACTACTGCGTATCTCTCATTCAGATTATAGCTGTTGGTTTTGACATGTTAGTTGCAAATTTTAGAGAAGTTATTAGGCAGTTAATCATCTACTGCCTATACAAGTGGTCTGGTGTACTCCTTTTGCAGAACAGACTATTTTTCTAATAGATGATGTAGAGGAAAGGACAATCAATGAGGTGTTAGTTGGATTGGCACAGGTCTCTGGTATGCTCCAAGTGTTCTTGGTTTCAAATCCCATGATACCCCGTGTGTGAGTTTCCCAGACAGTAAAGTAGCCACAGGGTCAATACTTAAAATACAAGTTATAACCAATTACTATAGAATAGATGAACCCAAATTGCAGAGAATCCTAAAACCCCAAACACTTTTAGCAATCTGGCCAAAATACAAATCACACAACTGAAAAACTATTTGCTGATTTTTGCAGAGGGTTTAATTGGACAAATATTTAAAGGAGATGCCTACCTTAAGGGCTTAATTTCCTTTAAAAAAAGATTCATTGAAAGTAGGAAGGTGGTTGAAAAATCGATCAGACTGCAGGTCTTAGATTAGAGGTGCACCCATTGGAGGAGGTGGTGGGCTTTGTTGCTTCCGAAAGTTACCTGCTGGAGGAGGGGGTGGGCTTGGTCTGGTTTTCCGGCCAAATTTGCTCACCTTCAAATCTGTAGCCAAATATAAAACACATAACATAATGTATTCCTGATCCACAATTGCTAAATAAAAGTACAAATTAAAGGAAATGAGAAAGAAAAAAAATTATGGGTACAACTCAAATTCTCAAAGGGAATTCTAAATTTCGAAAACTGTTTCTGAATCGCGAACCGAACCTGCATGAATCTGAGATGGATGCATGAGCAAGATGGATGCAATGAACATAAGCAGAATGAGAAAGCGGACGAAGGAAGAGAGACCAGCCATTGATTATATAAAAACTGTCTCTTGTTTGGAACTTAGTTCTTATCCCTTGATCACAACTATGGCCCTTATGATAATTATATAGTGAGTGTGAGTGCCCAAGTTGAGTAACTTTGAACGATTTAATTAATTACAAAGCGTGTTGAGTGGGGTTAACTGGAATTAGGTCGAGATGCAAATTTTAAAGGTTAGTCCATGGACAAATGATGTTACAAGTTGACTTTAATTTCTTTTAAGGATGCCATTTAGGTATAAATATTCCTTGAAAGCACATGGATTCTTGCTTGAAAGTCTGCAAACTTAATTAAACTAGTTTCATAAGACCTTATATAGTCCTTTAATTGTTTGTACGTACTATTATAGGAAAAAAAAAAAAAGTTCTCTAGCCAGACCACACATCAAAAAAAGATGCATTATAGTTTTGGAAAATACCACGAGATGTCCCCACACTCGAAGGGTGGGATTAATCCCCGCTTGAGGTTCGGCTTGCCCCTAGCCACAAAGTGCTTCCAACCCATTGAGGCACCATGTAGCTCTCCAGCTGGAGGTGGCAGTTTGTCAACTGCACCACACCTTGTGGTTAGAAGATGCATTATATTGCCATATATCATGTTGATCGTTTTGCGAATGCAAAGTCTAGATTCACAATTTGATAATATATATTGTCTGACAACATAAGTCTGGAATGTTACCAGGTACACGAGTTTCCACTCTTAAGTTCCAATGACCTCTTAAGAAATACATATGACCCTCACAATCGCCTTCAGATGAGATAAAAATAATAAAATTAAGCAAGTAAAGTAAAATGGTGTCACGCTTGATATTGTTATTGTGAGACTTATGTTAGAGTTTGTATAGGAAAATACACTTTCACTTAGTCCCACATTAGAAGGGACTTGTTTCATTTCATGGTTTATAAGCACCAACACTTTAGAAAAACTAAATAGAGTATGAGATTAGTGGAGGTAAAGTTGGGCCTTATCTTGGTTTGGGCTTAGAATGTATATATTTGGCTAATAAAGATGAGCCTTGGAAATTCGTTTTCAGATAAACTCGTTTATGAGTAATTCTAGATAAATCATAATCACTTATGTAGATGCTTCTACATATAATCACTTTAGGGTGTTTGGCAATCGAAAGCACTTCTGATGGCGTTTGACAGAAAAGTTTAGAACTGTTTCTGGGTCATAGAAGTGTTTTTTGGAGAAGTATCTACCATGAGAAGTAATTCTTCACAAAAGTACCTTTTGGTATTCTGAATAACTCCCAAATGAGCCCCTAATTAGTTTCCTTCTAGCTACTTCTCAAAGATTCAATATTTTAATAGGCACTGAAACACACATGACACTAATTTTATACTTTTGATTTTTTAATTTTAAACATTACTATAAGGGCTCTACACTCAAGTTTGCAATCTCCTGCAATATTTACCCAATTCATAAAAGTATCAACAAAAATTCACAAATTATGAAAATTTGTTTTTCCAAACTTAAAAACGAACCAAAAATAAATAAATAAATAAAGGCTATTTTTGAATCGTTGAAGAATATGCGAACAAGAAAAACGTAAACATTTCATAAATTTTCTTTGACCATGGTTTTATGTAACAAACCGTCCCGAGATTTCCTTGAATTTTCAAAATTATTGCATGAATCAACCGTTTTGCCCTTTTTGTATAGGACAAGTTATAGAAATTTTCTTTGCTCCATTACATAGAAATAGCTAATTCCAGGTCCTTTGACTTGAAGCTCTAACAACTTCTCTGGCAACATCCCTAATCAGATTTCTAACCTCACCAACTTAGAGAGATTAACTCTCTCTCACAGTCTGGTCAAATCCCTGGTTGAGTTTACATTTCCTCTGCTCTTTCAGTGTGGCATACAATGACCTTCAGGGCCTTGTACCATCTAGAGGCCAGTTTGATAATTTTACCATCTCCAGCTTTGAAGGGAATCCAAGATTATGTGGCCCTCCCATTATGCATCTCTCTTGCTCTCAGCCAGAATTAGCAGCTCCTCAAAAATCTTTCAGATACAGTTGTTTTAGAAATAAATAATTTAGTGAATTTGACCCCAATCCATGAACTCCAATTCATTTTGATAGAAGACCTATGTTTAAAACTCCACGAGCTCCAATTCATTTTGATAGAAGTTCTATGTTCATTCGATTCGCAAGGGACTTATAACTCAAACGTTTAAAAGTATTTATTATGTACTTTTGCATTAATTCAAGGTCATAGGTGACCTCCAGACTGCCTGGCTATGGGGAAGCTTTTGGTATTGACTCCAAACTCTTGTATCTCGACTTGTACAAAGTCTTATAAATATATGCAATACAGATTGAGGAATTCAACAATATTTCTGCTTATTTCTACATGGCAGGATTTATGGTATTCCACGTCTCAAGTATATCCTTTTCGTGTACATCCACAAGTTCAGTTATATGCAGCATTGCACTGAAATTCCCACATAAACAGAGGTCATGATTTCATTTCTCTATGTAAACTGGGACAATGTTTCAACAGGGAGAGCTTTAGTTCCAATGACCTCCTAAAAAACATGACCCTAGCTATTGCTTTCAGTTGAGATAAAAATAACAAAACCACGTAAAACGGTGTCACACTTGATACTGGTGCTGTGAGACTCAACGAAAGCATATAGCAGAACAATAGAGGTAAACCCAGTTTTATCAAGAAATAAAGGCCTTGTGGGAGGTGAAACCATATCTCAGAAATAGATGTCAAAAAGGCCATGGTGTTAAAAGCCAAGAAAGAAACGCATGCTGCAGCGGAGTGAAATGCAAAGTTTGATACTACATTTTCTTCAGCGCTACTGTTCGTGGCTGCGGAGTTCCTTTTAAAATCATGAGGAGTTTCAGAGTAACCTTTCTGGATACCAGCAGGGGGATTGAGCACAGCTTGGAATGTGGCTGTTGCAATCAGCACAGCTACCACTAGTAGAGCGTTGCGCTTTTCATTTGGCATGCAACATTTTGAGAGGTGATTTTGTAGTATCCATTTTTCGGTCAGTGACATCTCTTTCCTCAAAGAGTCTGCAAGAGAAGATACTCTAGGAAGTGAGGAAGCTCCCAAAGCTCCATTTCGGCATAATAAATTTATCATCTCTGTATTGTTAACGACCAACGAGATGTCCAGAGCTGTTAAACCCTCCAAATTCTTGACATTTAGGTCAACCCTTTTTATTAACAACCTCACCACCTGCATAATATTAGCATGCAAAAATCTATAATTAACTTCTTGCAAAATAGTATTTGTTTTCAAAAATGAAAACATATTCTTCAGGAAAATCATACCAGAAAGGGTCTAAGATACCGGTTAGAGTATCACTTAAATAAATGTCTTCTGCAATTTGGTTCTTTCATCTATGTAAAAGAGCTAAATGCTTACTATTTTAAGTTTGTAATCAGCTCTACCATATTTTTGAAGCTTATTAGTAGAAACTAACTTCTAAGGCTACTATCCTACTATCTCTGTAATATGAAGCTTATGAGACAAAAGAATTTCTTTAAAAACGCTCTAAAAGTTGTGTTTTGTGTTGGTAATAAAAAAATTAGACGACAAGCAAGAAACAAATGAAAGAGCAAAGGGAAAAAAACTGAAAAATCAATCACATATATGTTTGCTTACAGGTTGAGTAAATTTGGGACATCTACTAACCTGAAGCAAAATATTACTCTATCACAGTTAGGGAGTGAGGGGACAAAAGCTTGCCTGGAATTGATTTCTTGCTGTTGCAATGTGCAATACAGTGTTGCCTTCAACATCAGTCCACTGCAAGACCTCATCCATATCAACATGCTGAATCCATCCCAGCAAGACTTCGAGTGCTCCGGCCTTGTCATTCTTTGCAGCAATATGCAGTGCAGTTTCCTTCTGATTCGTCAGATCAATGATAGATTCTGGGCAAGCTGCTAGAAATTCAGCCAGAAGATCCAAGTTTCCGATTTCAGCTACACAGTGCAAGAGAGTCCTACCCTCCCTTCCTTTGACTCGGACAATGTCTCTATAGGCAGACAAGACAGAAAGCACTGTCTGTGTTTTCCCATGTTTCAAAGCCAAGTGCAATGCAGAGAACCCTTCTTTGTTTTGCTTCCTTGTAAATTGTGGCTTTAATCTCATCATCTCCAGGGCAAAGTGGGTATGCCCTGCAGATGCAGCTATGTGCAAAGGAGTATGAACAAATGGAACCTGATCGATGCGCTCTAAAATACACGAATCCTCCTGTATCAACGCATAGAAGCCATCAATATCTCCCTCTTGAGCAGCCTTCATCAGCCTCTGATCCTTTCTGAGAAGTGACAAAAGTAGGCAGCTGAGAGAGTCTTATATACTGCTCTCAATTGAGAGCAACTATTTAACCAACAAATAATGAAAATCTTGAAGTACAGTATGCCAAAGCTAGAAATTAGAAATCACCTAAAGTTACTCTCAGATATTCAAAGTCCATACTGACTATTGAGGCAGTGATGCATGTTAATGAAGCTATGTATCTATGTTAGAAGTACTAAGAGCACCAATTTTTCATCAAATTGACTTCTTCAACCTTAAATAGTGTGTGCTTAGATAAAAATATAAAAAATATAAACCTCAAGTAGTGTGTGAAGCCAACATTAGGAAGTGAAGCCCCTTCCTGAGCTCCAACACGACATAGCATAGTCCTTATTCTTATGTTATCCAACAAGCTTTGGTGCTGTATGATGTCCAGGGCTGTCAAACCAGCCGAATTCTTGGCGTTTACGTCTACCTTAGAGTTTAATAAAAGCTGAACTTCCTGCATAATGGAATGAACCAATTTATTAAAAAATCATTGAGTAAGCTGCAAGCTTCAACCAAACTAAAAATTCTGAAGATTTTATAAATTATGAACAAATTATTGCCATGGTTTGACAGAATGCAGTATAGTTCCTGTAATTTTCACTCTATCAGTTCTGAAGCCCAAATTCAAACATGCAAAAGATATATCTGAAATTAACATCAACCATTGGCACATCACCTTATTTCAATGAAAAATAAAAACATGAGAACTCACCTCAGGTTGATTTCTAACTGTTGCAATGTGCAGCAAAGTGTTGCCATCATCATCCTTCCAGTTCAATATCCTTTTCTCCAGTTGATGAACCTCTTCATAGCAAGCATGTGTTAGCCATCTCACCAGCAATTCAAATGCTTCAAGCTTGCCGTTCTTCAATGCAATATGCAGAGCAGTCTCATTTCGAATCGTCACATCCTCAAAGGATTTGGGGCATGCTGATAGAAACACAAGCAAGAGTTCAATATTTCCTTCTTTGGCTACACAGTGCAATGGAGTCATACCCTCCCTCCCTGACACACGAATGAGCCCTGTATCAACGTCTAGGAGACGAAGCACCATCTGGGTGTTCCCATTTTGCAGAGCCAAGTGGATGGGGCTGAACCCATCTTGGTTTGACTTCCTAGCAAATGATGGCTTCAATCTCATTATCTCCATGGCAAACAATATATGCCCTTCAGATGCAGCTACATGTAGAGGAGTATCAACAAATGACACCCCATTAAGGTCCAAAAGTTTAGCATCCTCCTTAATTAAAGTGTACATGACGTCTATATCACCTGCTTGAGCAGCCCTCTTCAACCTCGGATCCATTCTAAAAGAACGATATTGTGACAGTCAAGCTGCTCAAGATATTGCTGTCTAATTTCTTATGCTGAAAGTAACCATATAGCATCTAAGATTTTAGAGGGACGCGTAAATTAATTTGTTGAGGATATACCTTGGACTAAGATATTACACAATAATTAACAAATATATTAACACCAAACAAAAAGAACACAAAATTTTCAGGCAAAAGGGGGAGGGAGGGAGGGTGGCAGCAAAACACAGAGAAGTTCATATAATACACAAAAGACAACTGACTCACATATTTGTGTAATTAAACACTGTATCTATATATTAGCTACCATGAAGCCAATCTGCTATGTGTAAACTTAGAAGCAACTTCATAGTATATTGCTGGGAAAACAGGAAGAGTCAACAAGTCCATCGTTGTCAAGGTAGAAGTCAACTGTAACTACAAGGACCACAAAACAAGAAACATAAGACAAAAAGAAATTTGTTTGGTGGGATGGAAGAAAATAGGTAGGGACAACTCCCTAGTTCTCTGTGGTCCACCCCATGACTGTAAGGTCTTGTAGTTCCCCTTCCCCACGTTGATTTGAATTCTTAATTTGGCATAAAATTCTTTGTTTAAGTTTTTTTTTTTTTCTCTGTTTCCCATTACCAACTTCTTCAAGTCCCAATTATGTCAATATCTACAGCAACGTGAGCTGCAGTTTCTTTCTCAGTTCTCAGATATTCAAAGGACTTTCCAGGCAACCACATGGAAATCACTAGCCAGTAAAGGCGGCCTATTAATTGGCAACCGCCCACATTTAAACTTGTTTAGACGCACTGTTACTTGGAGTTGGAACTGAGAAGATGTTTGGTAATCTTCTTTGGAATGCTGAAGTAGGATCTGAATATTTTCTATGCTGCTACTACGCAATTACCTGGATTGCATTAAGACTTTAGCATGGTCGATAGCATGAGAAACACAAGCATGAAACAAATCAAGGGGGAAACGACAGCCATATAAGTTGTAATTGAAATCATGCTGACGTGTCGTGTAGCATTGAGCTTATACTACTACTATACACTGCTAACAACTACTGTAGTAAATGAAATCAGGCTAATGGCTAATCCACCTAAAGTCGTACTGCTTCACACTAACAAGAGTACTGAGAAATATATAATATCATACTTCTTGGTTCTTTTTCTTCTATACAAGCGATACTAGGGGAAAAGTAATTCGAATACAAAACCTCAGAACTAAAGATTATATCGAAAGTAGAAGTAAAAATTTAATAAACTTAATTTCAGTAAACGATATGTATTCAATCATCCACATATACACTAGTTTTCATTTTCAGAGCAGAGCAGAAACAGAGAATGTTGCTAGCTACCTAGCTAAGACCTAGCAAACAATAAAATTAAGGGTATTCAAAAAATATGATTATTTCAATATCAAATGCTGCTTAATTATGAGAGAGAAAGCTCAGGAAAATATGTATCTACCTAAGACAAACAGAGAGACAGACAATATCCCATCTCGGTAGTGCACAGAAACTTGGTTATTAATTAAAATTCTACCTGCAAACTATAATAAGCAAGAGATGATGGATGATCAGATCATGGGAGAAAGTGAGTCAGTCGACCACAGCAAGAGTTTGATACTCTTTGTTAGCGATGGCTGCTTCCATGAGATGGTGCGGGCAAAAATCCCCGCCATTGTCTAAGAAGGACTTGACCAAATTGTTGGACCAGCCACCCAACAGAGTCACCCCTGGACGAGGCGAATCAATCAAAGACAAATCAATCGATGGCGAATTCCAGTTGGAAATATCCCAAAACAGAATATGTGGCACGGCATCATCACCGTACCCATTGTCCTTAAACATTCTCTGTATGGCCCCATATTTAGTTTCCCAAGCGCAGCTATCATAAAATCTTGAGGGTATGCAGTAGGTGAACACAAACAGCTTCTTGATCATCTGCTCTGGCTTCAAATCTTCCTGGACAGCCACTTGGAGAATGAAATCATATATCTTTTCCAAATCCATCGCCAATTAACGAATACAGGTGAGGAGGCTGAGGCTAAAGAAGCTGCTGCTGCTGCTGCTGAGCCTGAGAACCATCAGGCGAAAGAGGAACTGAACTGATCACCTTTCTTCTCCATGCCGGCTCTTTACTCAGTTGAGACACCAAAAGCCCAAACTCACGGACTGTTCTCAGCTTCCTTTACCCATGATTCCGTCAGCGAACTAACATATTGACCCAAAAAAGGGGAAAAAATCTGTTGACTAAAAATTCAACAAACCGGCACTGAACCAAATCGGATTGGTTCAAATCAGTTTCGGTGGTGCTAGTTTCACACCTTACAAAATCGGATCAAACTGTCTGTGTATTTATTTATTTATTTTTAAAATATTTTAAATTCAATGCTAAATTTTTATTCCCATTCTCAAGCCCAATTTCAAAGCACTTCTATTTTTTAGGCCCAATCATCTCTCTTTGTATGAAATTGGGTCATTTGTGAATTTTTAAACCTAAAAGTCAAAATTTTAGTTAGAATTTGTATATTAAAAAAAATTTCAAAAACATATAGAAAAACATCTGGTATAAAATCGAAAAACCTAAAACTGCATCGAAACTGATTTCATAAAAAAAATTTCCCCAAAATCGAACCGAATCGTACTAGTTGAAAAGTACCGATTCCAATTTCGATGTGAGTTAAAAACCAAACCAGACCACACCCACCTGTTTGGGCCTAAAAATTGACACACCCAGCCCAGCGAAAATTAGGCCCAGAATAAAGCTGCAAAAAATCAAAGAAAGATGGAAGCCCAAAAACCAGAAGAGCCCAGCCCAAAGCTCATCAGAGCAAACAAGGCTAATCTGGGCCTCACAGGCCCAATATAATAGGAAGAGGGAGCCCAAAAACAGGAACAATCCCACGTGACATCTCTGGGATAAAGAAAAGTCAGCAATGGCAACTGTCATAGAAGAAGTGATTGAAGGGTTCATGACATCAAGTTGATTCTGAAAAAACTGAAGATCAAATCCCTCTTACATATATATATATATATTCAGAGATTTTTCTTCTGTCTTTACAGAGAAGGTAATTCTCCCAATGAGATAAGCAAGTTACAATCTCAGAGAAGGATAAGCAGGAAAGCAGGGAGCTGTCCAGAAAAGAAGTCAAACTAACCATCACGGGTAAAATCTCACAAGGGGCAGTTGAAATTGGGAAAGAGATTAGGTTCCTTTTCAAGAAAATCAGGGAAGTGATTGCCTATTTGAGAGCCTATCTGCCAAAACTGAAGAAATCCTATTTTCTTTCCTTCCATTAAAAAAAGAAAAAAGGGGGAGATATCTTTGCCGCCCAATAAATAAACAGAATCACCATACTCCAGAAAAACAGTTTTCTATAAATACAAGAAGGAGTGAACAGGGTAAAAGGACACACAAAAATTCATCACCCGATCAAACAAAGATCCTACACAAGAAAACCGTCAAAGGACAAGTTCAAAATCAACCAACAAGCCCACTTGAATTTCAAGTGAAACCAGCTCCAGATCAGAATCCACAAAATCCAGATTTAAGAAGCAAGTCATTCAAAACGAGATTTCTCTCATTACAAATTTGGTTCAGCAAACCAAAACAGGCAGGGTTTTGAGTCTCCTCCAAGTATGGAAAACCTCAACAAAATTCACAGTGCAGTCTCTAGCCCACTGAAGCCCTCAAAAACAGTCACTCCTGCTCGTGCAGATTGAAAAAATTGCAGTTTTGCCCACTCAAAAGCTTCACAAAAGCATGAGGTACATCAAAGCTCTGCCAGAATCAGCCTTTGG
>NC_024132.1:5178750-5196268 GCF_000346735.1 Prunus mume
ATTCCCACAGACGGCGCCAAACTGTTGATGCTCAAATTGGTTAGGCCAAGAATGAGTCCAACTTAGTGATGATGTGTGATGGATGATGGATGAAGGTGATGACCTTAAGGATGTATGTAAAGACTTGGGCAAGCGATAAATGTAAAGAGGACAAGGTATACGTGGTTCACCCTTAATGAATGGGCTACGTCTACGGAGAAGTGTGTTCTCATTATAATAGTGTATGATTACATTTGTACATTGGGTTGGACCCGAATATAAAGATGACAAGTGAGATGCCTAGGTCAGGGATCTAGAAGAGAGTCCCCAGCCCTAGGGTCTAGCTCTGAGACCCGGATCCTCTTCTAAGTGGAGAGAGGAAGTCCCTCTTCTAAGTGGAGAGAAGTCCAACTTTCACATGGATATTATTCCCTATTTATAGGGAGGTGAAAGTGGGAGGTTTGTGTAGATTTCCGATGTGGGACTTTGTGCAAGTCGCTGTAGTGGTGACACGTGTCTGCCTTGGTGCTAGTTGTTTTGAGGCTGGATATGTTCAAAAAAAAAAAGGAAAGTACGAAAGTCCTAATTGTAGAAGGAATTGTTAACTACACAACTAGGAAGTAAATCTTCTAAACCCTAAGCGAAAGGGGAAACTATGGACCAAATTCCATTTCCTATCTAATTATTTCAAAGAAAAATAAAACTAATAATGAAACTTAACATAAAAAAAAATAACCATACCAGTTTAGACTCCTACTAAAGAGCACTTGCAATGGTTAGGATCAATGCAAATTGCATGAAATTGAACTAAAATAGTAAAATCTCACTCGCAATTGTGTAATTTAGTTCATTGCAATAGATGAAATTGCAACAAAGGGTGCTATGTGATAAATCCTCTATAAACTAATTTTGGGACCCACATGCCAATAAAAAATAGAAAAATACAGCAATTAATGCATTATGTTGTTAAGAGCATCCGCAATAGTTATTCAATAGTTCAATGCAATAGAAAAATTACAACAATTAATTTTTTTCATATATATTCAAAATTGGTCTCTTTTTAAAGATTTCTTTGAGAATATTTCAATGGTACAATTTTTTATAGTTATTAAATTTATCCCTTTTATTTTATTTCAGTATGTAAAAAAAAAAAAAACATGTAAGTAAATAAAACTATTGATATGAAGCTATTGATCTATACCATTGTAAGTAAAATTGCAATTAAATTCAATATGAGAAGGTCCAAAGGAGAATGTTAGAGAGAAAGTTGCTAGCATTTCCCCTCACGTAAATAGTCAAGTGTTGTATATATGAGTTACAGATACTCTTTTCACATAAGTAGTCACGTGCTGTAAATATGAGTTACAGATCTTTCCACATAAGAAATCAAGTGCTGTAAAAAATTTATTAATGTCCCAGCAGTGGCCCTGCAAGCTACCTTTGTTGTACTTGTACATTATTTGCTTTTCAAATTATGAAAACCTCTTCAATTCTTCAGAATCATTCAAAGTTCAAGCTCATAAATTCAAGCAACACCCATTCAGAAATACTCTATTATAATTACTGTATCTTTCCTTATTATCCCATTTCACATATTTTTCACATAATCTCTGTCTGCCAAGTTTCCTTTTTGCCTATCGGACTTGTTATTCATAGTTTGTGCACAGGAAAAGTGTGTGTGTATATATATAGTATTTGATAGTTGAAGAAGGAAGGATTCCCGTGAATACTTTGTGGGTTTTCTTAGAAAAAGTATATATATAGGAGAATGGTTGGTTTTATGTGTAACATAGCTGAAGAAAAAGAAGAATCTGAAGAACAAGCAGGTGGGAAGGGAGAGAATGGAGATTCTTGGGCACGCTCAGCTGTTCATGCCCAGCACAGGCGTTCTAAGAGGTGCAGTTTTAATACTCAAATCAATGTTGTTATTATTATTGTTAAGTGCATCTTCTGTTGTTCTATGAGGTGGATACTTGCATTTCTATCTCCTTCATTTCATGGTTATGGATTTTTGTGTGTTGTATAATGATATATGATGATATAATCTGTTAGGTTAGTATCTATTTGTTATGGCTTTTAAGTTTTTAGTTGAATTTTTTTTCTTTTCTAAATCCCATGATGTCTGTAATTTTATTACAAGGAAATATATTTTTTTATGTGCGCTGCATCAGGGAAAGAAAATTCCAGTCCAAGGGGTTTGACTGTTTGAGTTCTCTAGGTATCCTTTATTTGTTTTTCTTACAAGTTTTTATTTGTGTTTTGTGATTTTTAATTAAGATTGTTGGCATATCATAGAACAATGTGATCATAGATGTGTGTAATAGGAAGAAAAAGATTTAGTGAGTAGTGACCATCAAAAGACTTGGGTAAGGCTGTTTTGCAGTGATTGAATCAAAGAGATTGATCATTTTCTCTTCTCAAGTATTAAATGGGAAAATGCTAAATTCTTTATACGGGTAATAACTCTAGAAGTGTAAAAAATTATAAGGGGACTATAGAGACTCGGGTAATGGCCTAATAGTAATGGATAATGCTCTAAACGAAAATAAGGGAAAAAAATCTATTAAAAAAAAGGGACCCCAATATAGCTGAGCGGCAATACTCTTTAAAAATATTACATTTAACCGTATTGTCGTGTGGCCATATTATTTATTTAAAAAAATGAAGAGAAAACCTCCCCCCCCCCCCCACAAAAAAACCCCAGTATAGCCGTGCGGCTGTAATATTTATTAAATTCAATTTTAAAAAAAAGGACCCGCCTCATAGCACTAGGCAGCCGATTTTTTTAATTTGTTTTTTAGCCGCCGTAGCCGCACTCTTTCTTTCAGTCATGTCTACCTTGAAGCGAACTTTACGGGGCATGTCGTTGCTAACTTGGGCCATGGGCTGAATCCTTCCAAGTTGTGGGAGACAAGGGTGCCTTTGAAATTTTATGTTCCTTTCTTTTTCGACCTATTTGGGCATGCGTGCCTACGTGGTTTCTGCTTGTAATTTTCCTTTTTCCATATTTTTTTTATAAAAAAATTACTCCATGTGGCTGTACTTTTTACTAAAAAACTTTAAAGAAAAATCCGCAGTAAGAATTAACAGTATGAAAAGTACCATTGCACAACATGATCATAGTAGTTTAGAGGATTATCCATTACTATTAGGCGTATGTGTTCTATTCGACAAAATTTTACCAAGTTAGAACTGAAAAGTTCAGCCACTATACAATATTTTAATATAATTTATTTAAATATATTCAAGAATATGTGAAAATTATGTGTACAATACGTGAATTTTGTGTGTGTTATTGAAAATTTTGTATAATACATGCGTATTGAATTTCAAGAATATGTAGATACGTGTATTGTATGTTTGCTTATTAAACAAAAACGTGTATTTTACCAAGTCTTTAAGATGTGTACGAAAAAAGGAAGTATTATTGAAAAATATGCATGTATGTGTATAATACGAGTATTAAATAAGAAAATGCTAAATTCTTTATACGACTAATAACTCTGGAAAAGTAAAAAATGAAAAGAGGACAATAGAGACTCGGTTAATGGCCTAATAGAATTGGATAATGTTCTAAACTAATCTTATCGATAAACAAAAATAAGGGAAAAAAATAATTATAAATAAAAAAGTGAGGATCCCAATATATATTTAAAGAGTGTAGCTGATCGGCTATAATGTTTATTTAAAAAAAAATTAAAAAAAGGGACCCCAGTACAGCCGCTGGGCTAGCTCTACTATTTAAATATATTATATTTTAAGGTATAGCCGCGCGGCTATACGATTTATTTTTTTTACAAAATGGGAACCCCCCGAGCCCCTAGGAACTGATACTCGTTTCTTTTGCTTGATAATTTAAGGTTATGTGTAACATACACAAAGTTGAAGTCATATTTCTTCATGTAGTGTTGTTAATATGTGATGCATGACATTGCTTTGTTGTTTTCTTGACTTTGAAGTTGCTATCAAGAGGCTTTTTACGCTTTCAAGGAATTTGTGACATAACAATTTCTAAGTCTTTGCATTCTATCAATAGTTTTTCTCATTGGATCAGCTTTTAACTTGTAACTTTCTTGGTTGCCTTGTCTCACATAAGATCGAAGTTCTTAGTTATGATGACAGTATAAAACTGTGCTTCTTTCGGGCATGAGTTCGGAAGCATGTTAGATGTGTAATTGCAAGTTGAACTTATCTAGCATAAACATGAGAAAATAACAATTTTAACAACCACAAAAAGGAGGTACGATTGAAAATGTTAGGCTAAAAGAAAACCATATTCAGAATAGACTACCTTGCGAGGAATGTCATTGACAGCCTCTAAATGGTTCTGTAGATCTTTCAAATGGTCAAATGCAACTTGATGAAAACTTTTTCTTTCACCAGTCATAGTCCTTTCCATCACCCCAACCGCAAGAACAGCTAAATCTAGAGCATACCACATGTGCATAAGTTCAATATCCTGCATCCTACCATATAATAAAATAGAACAGAGAAACGTGAAACCATCGACATGTGAAGAAAAGCATGTCAAATCCCAAAATGACAAAAATATGAAATACATTGAGTGCAAAATTCGTTTGCATATCTAATTTAAGGGTTGGAGAAATCCATTTTTGGGGTTGGGGCATAATTCTCCCTTGGATGCATAATGCATTGGCCTTCTTCCATTTCATTCCCCTCCACCTTCCCGACCCCTGCACACACACACACACACACAACAAAAAAGACTCCCACAAACTTGCGAGTTACAACACAATATGACAGTATTACTATATTAACGTATCAAAACTAACAGAAATATTATAATAGCTTCTCTTGGGGCGTGTTTGTTAAAGCATTTCAAAGTGTAACTCATGTTGATTGGACAGAGTTTTGGGCTGAATGTAATCTGATTTCATATGTCATGTCATGTTTGTTGGTCGGATTTTGATGGTTTATTACAAGATATCTTTGAAAACGAAAAGAACAAAGAAATAGTTTTCCTTTCTCTGTTTTGAATAAGATACAGTTTTCCTTGTCAAAACAACAAAGAAATAGACCAGAACAAGATTATTTTGAGGATTTTGAGGACTTACCTGAAGTGGACTTTGATTTCCAGTACGAAATTCTCAAAAAAAGGGTCTAACATGTGATCTTCGCATGCTATTTGTTCTTTAGCAGACAACATCAACGATATTTTCAATTCCATGCTTGACCAAAATTGACGCAAGCAACAGAAAAGGCAAGATCAAGCCGATAACATAAAGAATCACAAGGAAATTTTTGACAAATCGGGCTAGGCGGCCTGGGCGGTTCTGTGAAATATAAAATTAGTTTCTTTAGGTTTTTTTTAATTTTATTTTTTGTAATTAAATAATATTTTTGCTTTGTTTTAATTACTTTTATTAGTAATTATGTTTTAATTATTATTTCTTTAGTAATATTTTAATTGAGTAATATCTTAGTCTTATTTAATTAATATAATTACAAATTAGCTTTTAGTTATTATTTTTGTTTGTGAATAATTAGTAATTAGATATTTGATTTGTTTTCATAAATTACTTATCAAATAGTAATTAATTTTTACGAATTATTTTGTGCACTTAAAAACCAAGAAAATGGTTGCAGCCTAGTTACTAAGTACAAATCACAAAAGAACCATTAGATACATATAGTATATTTGATTTGCTTATTAACTTAGTTTTTGATTGATTGTTTGTTGTGGTTAATTACATGTCTCCAGAATATGCAATTGATGGGTTCTACTCGATAAAATCCGATGTCAATAGTTTTGGTGTGTTGGTGCTAGAGATAGTGAGTAGGAAGAAAAATACAGGATTTAATCATTGCTTGTTTTTGTTTCTTCTTTTAAATAAGAGCAGTGGTTTTCAACTTTTGATATAATTTAGAAAGTAAATTCCTATACAAACAATTTTATACTATGAAAAACAACATTTTTTGGTCCAAAATGTTGGCATATCCCTTTTTTTTTTTTTTTTTGGTTTGTATTTATGGGTTTAACCTGTATTATTTGTTATAAATAAAATTCATTTTTTATTCTTGCCCAATGGGCTAATAGCTGGAAATCATAAGAATGTGCAGCATCGGAAAATATTTAAATTCTCATTCCCCAAATGTCACTTGTATAAATAAAGTAATTGAAGAAATAACTCTAGCCCAATGGGCTAAAGTGGTATTTTAGCCCTAAATCCTAAAATTATATGACAAAATTGTACATTTAACGTATAGCCGAGTGGCTATACACTTAAAAAATTAAAAAACAGTATAGCCGAGCGGCTATAGCCTTTAAATATATTCAAGGTTTAGGGACAAAGAAATGAACACGAAGCTTGCAGTTGGAGTCACAGCCATTTCGTTTCCAAGCTTCAAAGACTCGGTCTTGAGCCTCTCTCTCAACTCAAGCTTTGATTTTTTTTTTCTTCGGTTTCAGCTGCCGCGTTGATTCAATTCAATTGGGCTCTCTCAATGTCTGCCAAGGCAGAGACTTTGTACTCCGGGTTTGGCAACGAAAAAAGACCCAACCCGCATAGCCGCCTAGTGCCCACCTAGGCCAATTTTTCAAACACTGCGATTGACTGAAAGTCTAAAACCCGAAATTGAAAAATAAAATACCGAAACATGTAAAAGCTGTCAAATTGTTGGAGTTCCACGACATCTAGGAAACCAACAATTCAATGACCAAAAAAAGATCATGGAGTTGTACATAAAATTCAAAGTTCCAAAATAAGCTGGATTAAATCACTACTAATATAATGTCCACTTTAATCTAACAGATGAGTGGAAGAAACAATTGAAATTGACATTGTCAAACTCAGAAAGTATAGAACGAACTTAGAGAAATCCTTGAACTGATGTGAAACCGAGACCTTCATTGCATCTCAAAGAACTTGAACATGACAACTCTCTAAACCAAATTCAAATATTGAAATTTCCCTGTATATCTCCTATTTCGGGGGGAAATGAGCGACAACACCAGCAACAGTCGTAGTACAAACAGTCATTTTATTCATAACCACAACAAATACTTAGTCGTATCCATCTCATCACATTTTCCTTGGAACCCTTTCATGGAATTTGAAGACAAACAAGTAGGCACAAACGCCGGTTGATGGAAATGGTTGTTTTCTGTGTTCAACATACGATCAAGGTCTAGGATAAGATATTCTAGATTAGGTGATTGGTTCAGATATTCTATGAGCAATTTCCAAAAATCGGAATGAATGAGTCCTAGCTCCAAATGTTTCAAATGTTTAAAGATAGCAGGCATAAATAAACCATCCAAACTAGAAGCTAGAAGAGAAAGATATGTTAAGACTGGAAATTCCTATAGTAAACGGAGGCACAAGGTAATCACAGGCTAGACTTTCACCTACTGGAAGCCTATAAGGACGAATTTTGGCTGCGGATTCTGGAAAACATAAGCTGGTATATGAGCCCAATTGACGACAACGACAATCAGGTTTTCAAGCTTAGAGGAATTGATGAAGAGTTGGAACGTATGATCATTTCTAGTATTTGTGATGCTTGTCTTCAATTCAGGAGCAGAGATTTTGAAATCAACTATAAAATTCCTGAGTATAGTCAAATCTTCAAGTACAGGGCATTTTGAAAAAAGTTTCTCCATTGAGGCACCATCTCCCCTATCAAATCTAACACAGAGGTACTTGAGACTCGGGGGATTATCCTACATGTAATGCCAGTGTACATTAGAATGGTTTCTTCCCCTATTCTTGTGTTAGGTATCCCTATGTGCCTTTTTGATGTATGATAGTATCTCTTCACAGATCGAAGACGACTTGAGAGACTTCTCGGATTGGAAGTGATGATGCCTTCACTACAAGATCCTGAGTGCTTCAGCTTCTGAGTAACTTTATATTTCTCTTTATTAAAATTAAGTATATTGTGGGCTGTGATTGCCGGTATTAATGTATGATTGGATGCATCTTGCTTCTTTATCAAACCAATGTCCTCCCGAAAGGTTGGATCTCCTACGCTTGCAAGATACAAGGAAGGTATTGCACTTTTCTCCCCTCTTCACATTGGGAATTTCAGGTGCACGTGGGTATGGTGTGGTGTTCAATTATGTGTGTTGAGTGTGGTGTTCATCGTGTGTTTTTGGACAATGTTACTCTAATGAGAACTTGTTATAAGTTCCTATCTTGATTTCATTATAAGATGTGTGCTTAGTTTCGAAAATGGCAATTCTAAATTCCTTGGCTACATTTTCTGTAATATCACATGTGCTCGCGATTGTTCTTCAGCCTTGCCTCTACCTCTATTTCTATCTTAACTTTCCTTTCCCACCAAAGGTTTTCCGAGCTAAATTTCTTGGTGAAAGAATGTTGGTTGCACTAGCTTAACAACAGGCACGACCAATAGACAAATGAAATAATATGTTATATTTAAGAATGATGAGATGCTACTTCTCATCTAACACATGATGTTTGAATTCTCATTTAGAATAGTTCATATATCAATGTTATATAGCCTCTAATACCTTCAATTAATTTCAAAATAGAGCTGCAAACTTCTCTTTGTTGTCTCGGCAAATTGTTTAATATCCAATTTTTCATCTACATAGAATATAGCGCGAACTAATATATCTCATAGCAAAAGAGCAAGGTTGTCAAGTCCAATGAGAGAAAATGTTGTAATTGGGTTTAGTTCATAATTACAACGGATACATTTTAGAAAGTAAATTGCTATACAAGCAATTTTATACTATGAAATTCAACATTCTTTGATCTACAAACTGTTGGCGGATACCTTCTTTTCTTTTTCTTTTTTTATTTTTTTTATTTTTTGTATTTAAGGGTTTAACCTGTATTATTTGTTAGAAATAAAATTCATTTTTTATTCTAGCCCAATGGGCTAATAGCTGGAAATCATTTAAATGAGAGTTATCAGAAAGAATTTAAATTTTCATTCCCCAATATCGCTTGTACAAATAAAATAATTAAAGAAATAACTCTAGCCCAATAGACTAAAGTGGTATTTTAGCCCCAAATCCTAAAATGATATGACAAAATTGTATATTTAAATAGTCGGGTGGCTATACTCGCCAAATATATTAGAATATTTTAAAGGTACAGCCGGTCGGCAATACTTTCTAAATACATTCAAATAGTTTAAAGGTATAGCCGTTCGGCTATACGCTTGAAATATTAATATATTCGAATATTTTAAATGTATAGCCGTGCGGCTATACTCTTTAAATATGTCAGACGACCGAGGTTGCAGTCGAAGTCACAACCATTTCTCTATCAACTCAAGCTTCTATTTGTTTTCTTCGATTTCGGCTGCTTCGTCCTTCGGTTTCAGCACCCAAAAAAGACCCAACCCGCCTAAGAGGCCAGCCCAGGCACCTAGCGCCTGCCTGGCCGCCTAGTGTCTGTCTTCAGTGGAAGGAAATGATGAAGCTATCCTATCATGGAGTTTCTATGGTCTTGCCAATAACAAGGTTCGGTTTTTAGGCCCCAATCTCAAATTCTGACTTTTTATTTCTGGTTTTTAAGGTTGAGGCAATGACCCTTCAATTTTGAAGGATACCAAAGATTATTCAGCAAACATCTCCAATTTTGAAGGATTCAAAAGGTGACAAATATTTTAATCTTATCTCTTAACAATTTGTGTCTAATAATGGCTAATATGCCATTAGAGAAACAGAGTGTTGGTTGTAACAGTTCGCTAATATGTACCTACAGGAACTATGAATATGTATGTTTTCTAACTGTCCAGCATTCAATCCCATATAGCATGGCTGGTCTAACAGATGTTCTATAAACTTAGATTTCAATTCTAGCAAAATATGATGATCACACTACATATATGCTTAACAAAACCCTTCATTAACCTATCGTGCTTTGATTCTATGAGCCGCATCATCTCCATTCTCCCTTTGTATATATGGATAATTGAGTACATGCTAGGTAGTGAAAGTTTTTTCTTTACGATATACTCTTAATGGTGCAATTGGATGCTCTTATGTCTTCGTCAGAACCAAAGGCTCCTCTTGGTTAGCAGAATTCAAAGGAATATGGTTCCAGTGACCATTTAGTAGATGCAACTTTGCTCGCTACTGAAGTCAAATCATCATAACTGAGTATAAGGAATGTTGCAAATAATCTTCACTATTATTATCAACAGTGTCTTCTGCATCACGATTCTCTTTCTTTGTTTTAATGAAAGTTTGTAACTTAAATTTGTGTTTCTTGAATATGTTACTTTATACAATAAGATAAACTGAATTTGGCCCAATTTGATTGAATTTTATGGTCATTGTCTTTGGGTAAATTGTGATGTGATTATCTAAGAAATATACCAATTGAGTGACAAACTTCAGGAGAAAGCTGGCAACGATGAAGCCTAAGAGTTGGGCAATCCAGTAGAATATGCCAGTGAGGATGGTGATGTTGCCTCTAATGGCCAATCCAAGTGTGACAGTTGGGTGTTAGATTTCCATATAATACATGTTCTAGATCTTTCACACAATCTGGAATACGTAAAGACATAAACACAAACATGGAGCCATCTTCCAAGAGTACACGACCACTGAACTCATCCAATCCATAGCAGCAGCAATCCTAGCAAGAACAAGAACGGCTCAAGACTTCTGCTCTATCTCAAAATTTGTTTCAACTCTCTCTTTATGATTAGAATAGGTTAAAGAACGTGTCAGATGAGAGCAGGGCCTTAAGCTTATATAGGGCTAGGTCAAGTCGTCTCTACTCATCATCGAGGGCCAACTTGACTAATCTTCCAATCCCACCAGATCGGTGCACGCATAATCAGGTATAAATAGGACCCCTTCTAATCGGGTACATATAGGACCCTTAAGGCCATCTCCAACCCAAAGACCTAAACCCAAAATATGGCCCCAAACCTCTCCCAACCCATGAAAATGAAAAGGCCAAAATTCGGGAAAACCCAAATTTGGACCCAAATACCAGACTATTTATTGCCCAGACCCAAATATTTTCGTGGAGCCCACTTTCATATCAGTAGCCCCCTCATGTGCAAAGATTCCTTCGTAGGCCCCACCTCATTTTTTTATGCTTCTTTTCTTCCAAAACGCCACTTGTCAATCACCTAGGAAGTTGCCATTGGAATCCAACGACAACATTTGAAATTTTGGAATCCAACGGCAACATTTGAAATTATTTGTTGTTTGTTTGTTTGTTTGTTTCTTTTTTCATGTAACTTAAATCAACTATGGGGATTAAATCTAAGCTATTTTAACGGTAAAAAAAAAAAAAGATCCAACAACTGAAATTTAAATCCAACGGTCAAAATAATATTTTAAATTAATCTAGATGAGATCCAACCCCAAAACTCACTCCAAACTCTATAAATACCCATCCATTTCTCAAATAATCTACCAAAAATATTTTATCTATTTCTCATTTTATTTTTCCTTCGTTAATCTCATCAATCTCCTTTCATTTGCATACTTTTGATATCATTTCAAGCACATCATCTCTTTCATTCTCATACTTTTCATACTATTTGAAGTTTTCAATGGATAACCGTGGCAAGGCTATCTTTTCCTTTATGTTTGATGATGATTCAGATGATGAAGAACATCATCAGAGAGTGATTGAAGCCATTGTCCACCATACTTCACAGGAGAATGAAGCCACCAAACATGGTGGGTCGGTAGTCGGTCGTGTGTACAAGAACCGTGAGAGGGAAGATCGTCATCGCAATCTCATGTCCGACTACTTCGTTGAAAGGCCACAACAATATGAGTTGGAGCCAAGCATTACATATGAGTACCACCAAGATAGGCAAACTCTCTCTGATTACATGATTCGTCATAATAGAGTTCGATCTCCACATGTGCATCAAGACGGGCTCGGCCGACAAGGGCTATCCCCTCAGCAAAAGTTAACCGTTGTCTTTCGTATGCTCGCATGGGGATGCTCAGCTGACGCGACCGACGAGTACTGTAGATTGGGTGAAAGCACAGCTCTTGAGTCACTCCGAAAGTTTTGTTGCGCTGTTGAAGCCGTGTATGGCCAGTGGTACCTCAAGACTCCAAATCCAGCTGACCTTTACAAGCTATTGCATAAGGCAAGTAGTCGAGGCTTCCCAGGCATGTTAGGAAGTCTTGACTGTATGCACTGGGAATAGAAGAATTGCCCATCTTCTTGGGCAGGCCAGTTTACCAGTCACCAAAAAAAAAAAAAAAAAAAAAAAAAAAAAAAAAAAAACCCACTATTGTGCTAGAGGTTGTGGCCTCGTACGACACATGGTTATGGCATGCCTTTTTTGGAGCCGCAGGATCCAACAATGATATCAATATTTTAGCTCATTCTCCATTGTTCAATGATGTGGTGGTACATGGAGTGGCTCCTCATGTTGAATATATTGTCAATGAAAATCAATACCATTTGGGCTACTATTTGGCAGATGGGATCTACCCTCGTTGGGCTACTTTGGTGAAGACCATATCTTCTCCTCAAAGAAGAGGTTTTTTTGCACAAATGCAAGAAGCGTACATGAAGGATGTTGAAAGAGCATTTGGAATACTACAGGCTCGATGGGCTATTGTTCGGGGCCCTGCACGTATGTGGTGCAAGGATAACCTCCACTCAATCATGATGACGTGTATAATTTTGCACAACATGATTGTGGAGGATGATTACGAATATGTTGAAGAGGAATATGATGATGAGGATATGTGTCCACAACGATCCAGGAGGGCTAGAGCAAAACAATATGAGTTGGAGCCAAGCATTACATATGAGTACCACCAAGATAGGCAGACTCTCTCTGATTACATGATTCGTCATAATAGAGTTCGATCTCCACATGTGCATCAGAGTCTCCGAAATGATTTGATCAATCACCTTTGGAGAAGCTTTGGAGATGGTGAATGAGGTCGACAATTGTTTCAATCCTCATTTTGTTTTTCAATTATGTTGTGTGTTTTTTTTTATGTTGTGTGTTTTTTTTATGTTGTGTGTTTACTTTTGGAAAAAAATTAAATTTATGGAATTTCAATTTTTTTTAGGTCAAATTGTTCAAAAAATTAAATTATGATGTTATTTAAAAAGATTAAATGAAGAAAAGTTATCCATTAAAAAAAAAAGAATTAAACCATTCTTAAACAATTTAATAAAGTTGCGGACCTAAAATTTGAATCCGTAGGGTTGGGAGAAAAAACAATTTGAGTCTGGGCAAAACCCAAATAGTCACTCTTTGGAGGGGGAAAATTTGGGTCTAGCCCCTCACGGGTTGGAGAAGGCCTAAGAAGGGGTCCTATTTATACCCGTTCATGCGTGCACCGATCTAAATAGGAAAACATAACACTGGGTTCAAATGGCCACCTGAGATGTTTGCAGCAATAGAGACCCCCACAAACAGTGCAAACCCATGAGCTATGGACACCGATACCAGGCCCGCAGGGTCCAAGGTTGCTGATGTCAGCTTACCTGCATACAAATAGTCATTGAATTATTTGCATAAAAATTCCACCATTTTATGAAACAATTTTTTAATTAATTACACTATTAAGTAATAATCATATTAGTTTTAGCATATCCATAAGTCTATGCCATTTTATTCTTTGTGTGTGATTGTCATGATTCAGATTCGTAGTCTTGCAATATAAGCTTTTGCTTTGCAAGCTACTCTTTGTACATGTAACCTAGAGGTGTCAAACGGGCCATGCCGGGCCGGCCCGTCCCATTTAAACTCGTGCTTTTAACGTTTTCGTGCCGTACCAGGCCAGCCCATTTAATTTATCGGGTCGTGCCGTGCCGGCCCATTTAGTAAAATCATTGATCCCGGCCCGGCCCAAAGCCTATGTCCACATTGAAACGGACGGGGCCGTGCCCGTGCTCGTGCTCGTGCCATACTCGGGCCCAAGAACCAACCAATTTAATTTGAAGTTTTTTCACTTGATTTATTTTTTTTCACTTGATAATTCAAATTATAAACATTAAAAATATAATTAAAGGCAAGAAATGATGAATTATTTTGAAAATATTAATCAATCAAACATCCAAACAATATAAAAAGCAGAGGGCAACAAGTGTACAACTCCACAAAGCCATTTCAACTTTTCATCTTTAAACAACTTATTATTTTATATGTGAAGAAATGTCTTGCTTTGATTATAAGAGAAGCATATATGTCATATGTACTGATTAGATATCAAGTCCAATGTTGTTAAATTAATTTGTAGTTGATATGTTTAATTAATTAAGGATCCAAGAAATTTCCCTAAAATGAAAGACATCAAATATATGTTTATGATTATAAAAAAAACAAAAAAAAAAAACCATATAAACAATGATATTAGATGTCAAATTTTTGCATTTTGATATTTGAGAAAAAAAAAAAGAAAAAAGAAGTTAAATGGGCCGTGCTTAAAGCGGGCTTGGGCTCGTACCGTGCTTGAAACGGGCTCGGGCTATGCCCGGCCCATGTCGGGCAGTGGGCCGGCCCGGTCCATTGGACCTCATTTTTTATCCCGACCCGACCCAAGTTTTCATACCATGCCGAGCACGGCCCATTACTATTCGTGCTTGTGCCATGTCGTGCCTTATTTAAACGAGCTGGGCTCGTGCCGTGCTAGGTCAGCCCTTCCCGTTTGACACCTCTAAGCATTATGAGGATAAGACAACTAAATTAATGAACCGACATTAAGTATTATAACTCTTTTAAGGAGATAAGAATGTTAATTCCAATGGAACATTTGATTATCAGCCATGGGCACCAACCACTACATTACAATAGAAATTGATTTTATCGAGGTATGATGATCATGTCGTTTTCCTTCGATTGTAACATTTAAAATGTTGTAGGGATGTTGATATACAATACAAACATTAACATGAAGAAAAGTAAAAATGTTAACATGCTTTGTTTTCGCTTCGTGTTTATTTAAAGTAAGTCAAGTTTAACATTAATTCTCAAGCTAAAATTATGAGGTGACAACAAATTCATATAAGGATTCTCTTTCTTTCGAAGCAAATCCGTTACCATTCTCTCTTAATAATTATCAATCTTGATTACTAATGTTTTGTTCGGTTCATGAGAAACCCATGGTAATGCTAGGAAAGTAACTAGGAAATACTATTTTATGTCCTTTTTATTGCTTGGTTTGAGTATGAATATAAAATAAAGTTGGTTTAATTCCAATTATACCGATATGAAATAAATAAAAAGAATACATTTAATGCTATATTATAATTCTAAATTGTTAATGATGATAAAATAGTCATCCACCCCACATCCACCAAACCACCCTCTTACCACCTTAGCCACACACACCCACCGCACCCCACACCCAACAAACCCCACCAACAATCCCAGGCCTTATTCTCTCCTCCAACTTGTCCTAGCCCTCTTCCCTTCTCCAACATGTCTCATCCCAAATGCACACATCCTCGACGCGGTGGAGGCGCGGCCCCATTTTGATTCTCTATTACTACTGAAATCAATTCCAAGATTTATTGAAGGAATTTATTAGAAAATATTTTTACAATTGAAACTCAATTTTACTGTTCCAAATAATCTTTGGAATTTGGATGAAAAAATAGTCTTTTTGCCGCTCCACACTCACCCAGTAACAGTTGATTTACTTGGTGCAATTTGTTTTATGATATGAAATTTAGGATTTGGATTTGTTCTTTTCTTCATTATATGGCAGCCTTGGCCGCATGAGATGGGTGTCTCTTTTTTCTTTTTTTTTCTTTTTTTTCTACTCGTTTGTTACGCAAGACTGTCTTGGCTTGGTTTGACTTGGTCTAAGTTGGATATCACTTATCTGGCGTTTGGTGTATGCTTGGATTAAGACTAGATTTTTTTTTATTTTTTCAAAAATATCTATGTATATATGTATTTTATAATAATATATATAATATATGTATATATACATACAGGCACCCCGAGCCCCCCCCCCGATATTTCTCTCCAGCCGGTGGCTTCTCCAAGCCACCGCCGCCGCCTCCGGCCACTACAGGTCACGAGACCGGTCAAAAAATGTCCGGCCTAGCTCCGCCATCACGCCCAGGCCTTGTTCTGCCGTCAGGCGTGGCCAGCCCCCAGAGGAACCACGTTCGGAAAACCATGTTTTCCGACCGGTTTTGACAGAACTTTGGCTAGCGGTTTCTCCCTCCTCCGGCCACCAATCTGGTCGTGTGAGGTATAAATTTCTAGCTATTTTTCATGATCTAGCTGATGGTTGAGTAGGATTTGAGGAATTTCTAGCGTGAGATGGTTAATTTCGAACCTAGGGTTTGGCCCATTTTGAGATCACGGTTTCAGCCACTTCCGGCCACTTTTTGGGGTAGGTCCAAGAACAAAAGTGGTTCCAAATAGGGTGTTTTACCTAGGACAGGAGTCTTGAGCCGAGATGTTGAGTTTTTCCGACGAGGCGTTATCGCTTTAGGCACCACGCGCTGCCAGCGCGTGTGGCGGCGCGTGGGCAACAGTGTGGGGACCACAGTCAGTCCTATAATGATCTCCTAGTCCTCACGAGCGCGTAGGATTTCGCGGAACTTAATTCGGATATCGTTTGAACCCCGAACGGATCTCGCCTACTGTGCGATTTCCGGGTTCAATACGTTTGAACCGTTGGATCGTAGTTAATCCCAAGTATGTTAATGTAGACTTTCTCATGATTGTATAGTATTTGACGGATCGTAAAACGGAGTCCCGGATACTCCAGAAATGTCAGCCTTAGAGTAGGTTTTACGGATAAGTAAACCAGTTACAAAATAACGAACCAGTTGCAGGTTGTGGGGACCACAGTCAGTCCTATAATGATCTCCTAGTCCTCACGAGCGCGTAGGATTTCGCGGAACTTAATTCGGATATCGTTTGAACCCCGAACGGATCTCGCCTACTGTGCGATTTCCGGGTTTAATACGTTTGAACCGTTGGATCGTAGTTAATCCCAAGTATGTTAATGTAGACTTTCTCAGGATTGTATAGTATTTGACGTATCGTAAAACGGAGTCCCGGATACTCCAGAAATGTCAGCCTTAGAGTAGGTTTTACGGATAAGTAAACCAGTTACAAAATAACGAACCAGTTGCAGGTCAAGAACAGAGGAGAGAACTACGTGTGGCTTAATCCCTCAGTAAGGGTACGTAAGCAGCCTACAGTTACCAGGCGCAGCCACGAGTTAGGGCCCCAGAGTTTGTGTTAGCGTTTTCAGGTCATTTTGGTCATTTATGACCCACAGTCACCAGGTGTCAGTTTTAAACAGGTTTCGACCCGAATTGCACAGTGGAAATTGGATCATGTCATTTCAATTGGTATCAGAGCATTAGGTTAACTTCCTGTAGACACTGCATTACATATGCATCCGTATTTTCAGAATTGCTGGACAATTATTAGGTTGTTTTATTCCAATTGTTATTTTATTATGTCATTTTATTTTATTGCATTGGTGTGACTGGGAAAACAGATATCCAGAAGGATTTGAAAAATTTGTTGAGGTTTTCATATAAAAATCATGTTATACATGTTATTGTATATACACACATATGTCGAGAACTGAGGTTTAGCAAGATGAGTATTT
>NC_024132.1:5198754-5212029 GCF_000346735.1 Prunus mume
ACGGGTTTTGACAGAACTTTGGCCAGCGGTTTCTCCCCCCTCCGGCCACCAATCCGGTCGTGTGAGGTATGAATTTCTAGCTATTTTCATTATCTAGCTGATGGTTGAGTAGGATTTGAGGAATTTCTAGCGTGAGATGGTTAATTTCGAACATAGGGTTCGGTCGGTTTTGAGATCACAGTTTCAGCCACTTCCGGCCACTTTTTGGGGTAGGTCCAAGAACAAAAGTGGCTCCAAATAGGGTGTTTTACCTAGGACAGGAGTCTTGAGCCGAGATGTTGAGTTTTTCCGACGAGGCGTTATCGCTTTAGGCACCACGCGCTGCCAGCGCGTGTGGCGGCGCGTGGGCAACCGTGTGGGGACCGGGACCACAGTCAGTCCTAGAATGATCTCCTAGTCCTCACGAGCGCGTAGGATTTCACGAAACTTAATTCGGATATCGTTTGAACCCCGAACGGATCTCGCCTACTGTGCGATTTCCGGGTTTAATACGTTTGAACCGTTGGATCGTAGTTAATCCCAAGTATGTTAATGTAGACTTTCTCAGGATTGTATAGTATTTGACGTATCGTAAAACGGAGTCCCGGATACTCCAGAAATGTCAGCCTTAGAGTAGGTTTTACGGATAAGTAAACCAGTTACAAAATAACGAACCAGTTGCAGGTCAAGAACAGAGGAGAGAACTACGTGTGGCTTGATCCCTCAGTAATGGTACGTAGGCAGCCTACAGTTACCAGGCGCAGCCACGAGTTAGGGCCCCAGAGTTTGTGTTAGCGTTTTCAGGTCATTTTGGTCATTTATGACCCACAGTCACCAGGTGTCAGTTTTAAACAGGTTTCGACCCGGATTCCAAAGTGGAAATTGGATCAGGTCGTTTCAATACATGTATATATGTATATTATAATATACATCGGTATAATACATATACATATATTTATATATATATATATATGTATGTATATATACATATATATTATATATATTATAAAATACATATGTATATATATTATATATTATAATATACCTACATATATACATGTATATAATATATGTGTATATAGGTGTATCTATATATTATAATATATGCATGGGTATAATACATATACATATATATATGTATATTATAATAGATAATATATATGGGTATGTTATATTAATAATATACATGTATATACGTGTATATATGTATATTATAATATATATATATATACACATATAGTATAAATATATAATGTATATGTGTATATACGTGTGTATATGTATATTATAATACATACATGGGTATAATATATATACACATATATGTATATATTACATATATATATTACATAAATACATGTACGCTATTATTATAATATTAATATGTATGTGTATATGGGTATATTATAATAATAATATATGTGTATATATCTATATGTATTTATATATATTATATATGTATATATGTGTTTATATATATACATGTATATGTGTATATACATATGTATACAGTGGCAGATCTAGGATTATATATGTATATATGTGTTCATTTTAAGATTAAACAACGCAAAAATAACAAATAAAAAACACACCAAAGTTATTCCAATTAATAAAAACATCATTCAATAAACCAAACTCATGTATTATGTAAATCATAAATTTCATCAAAATAATAAATAAACCCACCGAAAAATAACCCAAATAACAAAATACCTTGAATATTACCAAAAAAAAAAGAAAGAAAAAAGAACACAATGGGTGTTGAACCGTTGACCCCAAAGTCCTTTTCAATTTACAGACCATTATGGTAAATGATAACTTCATGTTACTAATGTATACTTTTAATATTTATAGGTGTACACAGAATTTAACAAATATTTTTTAAAAACCCTAACAAATATCTTCCTTTTTATAAAAATTTGTGTCAGCTTTCTTTCTTCTCCCTCTCAGTATTCTTCTTCTTCTTCCTACCCCTTTCTCTCTTTTCTTCTCCCTTTGGTTTCCTTCTTCCTCCCTAGCAGCTTGCATCTTCTTCTCCTCTTCCTCCCCCCCTCTCTCTTTCTTCTTCCTCCCTATTTCTTCTCCCTAGCAGTTTGTACCTTCTTCTCCATGGGGTCATCTCCCATGGTTGCCAAGAGAAACCAAGGACCTCCAAGCCATTTACAGAGCCGCCATGGGGTTGTCTGACCCCATTGACCTCATGGTGGATCCGCCACTGCATGTATATGTGTATATACGTGTATATATGTACATTAATATATAATATAATATATTACATATATACATGTATGCTATTATTATAATATTAATATGTACGTGTATATGGGTATATTATAATAATAATAATAATAATATACGTGTATATATCTATATGTATTTATATATATTATATATGTATATATGTGTTTATATATATACATGTATACAGTGGCAGATCTAGGATTATATATGTATCCATCTAAGACTAGATTTAAATGAAACAAACATGGTACTAAATTTAGTCTAAGCCAGTCCAAGCCAAGCCCGTATACCAAACGACCCCTAACAGTTTTGGGGTGGGGGTTTAACATGGAAGAGGAAGACGAAGGGAGAAATACTTATTTTTTAAAATAATTTTAATTAATTAATTAATTGTTTTTTAATTATGGAAAAAGGCCATGGCATTACCCTTTCCTTATTTAATTATTTTAAAAGGCGATAAGAAAGCTGTGAAAAAAAAGAAGGATTAATTGAAAGAAACATGGAAGCCAATTAAGGAAAAAAAAATTATATTTAATAAGGGTAAACTTGGAAAACAAAATCTATGCATTCATGACATTATTTTAAGTGTAAGGAATGTGACCCATGTCATGTGAAAAAGGGAGAAAGTCCAAAAGAGAAGATTGCTAGCATTTCCCCTGGAATATTACTCAAACAAATATATGGAAATTTGAGTTATAGTAGTTTTAATTTGCACTGCAGCAGTACTAGTTTTAATTCTCAACCACTTTAGGAATCCAGTGTGATAATTGAAGAAGCAGCTTCTGGACTTTCGAGTTGAGGCATGATTTGGCATTTTATAATGAACAATTGTGATGGTGCTTGTGTTCGTTTATTGTTGTTTCATGGTTAATTAATTATTGTGCTTGAGCTTTTCCAGTTAAGAAATCATTTAAAACCAAGTTTGGTTCATATTACTATTTGTTAACAGCTGTGTTTATTCTTGAGAATTATTATTCACACACACTCTACTCTTATTATTATCTTTCTATGGCAAAATAGTTAAGTATATTTGTGGGACTTCAATTATATGGGACTTCATTTAGCCAGTGTCCATACTCTCATAAGTAGTCACGTGTTGTAGATAAGAGTTATAGACACTCTTTTTACATAAGTAGTCACGTGTTGTAGATATGAGTTATGGATATAAGTTATGTCAATTGGTCAGTGCAATAAACCCGCCCCATTACATTCAAGTTCAAATCCACCTCCCCGAAAAATCACGTGCTAGCCGCATCAAGGGCATGTTGTTAGAGCGAAGTGGTACACACTTGTTGCATGTAAATATTTTCTCCCAAAGGTTGATAATGACATTACCTATAGGATGACTAAGAATGCTTAGAGGGGGTGAATAGGCCAATTAAAGATTAAAATCAAAAAACAAAAATTAAACTTCGGTAGCATAATTGATATGGCTTATCAATCTTGAAACATGCTAAGCATAAAAGTAAAGGAATATATAGAGAATTATTTTACGTGGTAAAACCCCACCTCTGGGGAAAATCCACGGGACTCCTCGGTCCAGAACAAATCCACTATAGAACGATGATTACAAGAAGTACTCACACACTTATCCTAGACACATTCTAGATAATATTTACCGACTTCTTCGTAACTCAACTTCTGTCACGGGATGATATTCGACACTCCTTATGTTGAATGCAATATTGGTCGCAATTGCTTCAAGCTCGCCGGAGGAAAACCGCCATCACAGTCTTGGTGCCCTCAATCGTATGAGTCACCGACATGCATATAAATGCAATATGAATGATGAAAGGATTTGATCCATCACCAAGTATATGGAATAGTTGATGACTTATCTGAAAAAATATGCACAACAACTTTCTCTTCAAAATTCTATATGCTCAAAACCAAATATGTCGAAAGTTATGTTAATAAAAGAGAGGCACATGGTCTTTGATTCACTTTAGATGCTATGTGATGACGCCAACTAATGCAAGATGTGAGGAAATCTAATGACTTCCACTATATCCAATCTTTTAAAACAATATCTACCTAAACAAATTAATTAGACCAATCAAGTATGAGCTGAATTCAACATGCAAGTCATAATAGGAAACGATAATATTTTAACTTAAATTAAAATAGAGTCAAACTATGAGAGTAATATCAAGAGATAAAATCTAATCCTATTAAAAATAGGACTAACATAAAAGTGTTTGAGTGAAAATAACTCAAACTAAGAGTCTTATAATTAATGCATGATTATGTCATGATTTACTTGAAATCAAGTTCCTCATATCGATCAATTCATGCTTCGAAAATCCGGGATTGAATGTGTTACGGCAAAACTTCCAGTAAAAGATATTCACACACTAATTCTCAACCTATGCTAGAGTCTAGAAAAGAAATGCCAATACAATTTTCATACTAACATGTACACCATTGACTTCAACCTAGCAATGCAATAGACTTTGAAGTTGTTTACCTAGGTCTTTCAAATTCCTGTATGGGCTTGACGTCCGCCTAAGCAACTAAGCAAAGCCATGGACTTTGAACCCAAGCTCAACTAAATTGGATTGGTTTTGCATAGTGCATTATCCAACTCAAGCCCAAAACAAGAAGAAAAGAAAACTCTTTAGCCGATCCTTGAATTCATCAGGGTCCTGTGGCAGGCCAAATCAAGTGTTTTTGGTTTTTTGTTCTTGGGCTTGAATTGGCGGGAAGTAGGCACGACCACCGTCACCTCCGGGCCCACCACGCAGATTCAAAATCAAGAAAGAGACTTGACTCATCAGCTGAAATTAACTACTCAAAATGAATGCTCTCAACGACCCAAAAGTAAAAAAATTTATTAATGTCCCAGCAGTGGCCCTGCAAGCTACCTTTGTTGTACTTGTACATTATTTGCTTTTCAAATTATGAAAACCTCTTCAATTCTTCAGAATCATTTAAAGTTCAAACTCATAAATTCAAGCAATACCCATTCAGAAATACTCTATTATAATTACTCTCTCTTTCCTTCTTATCCCATTTCACATATTTTTCACATAATCTCTGTCTGCCAAGTTTCCTTTTTGTCTCTCGGACTTGTTATTCATAGTTTGTGCACAGGAAAAGTGTGTGTGTATATATATAGTATTTGATAGTTGAAGAAGGAAGGATTCACGTGAATGCTTTGTGGGTTTTCTTAGAAAAAGTATATATAATAGGAGAATGGTTGGTTTTATGTGTAACATAGCTGAAGAAAAAGAAGAATCTGAAGAACAAGCAGGTGGGAAGCGAGAGAATGGAGATTCTTGGGCACGCTCAGCTGTTCATGCCCAGCACAGGCGTTCTAAGAGGTGCAGTTTTAATACTCAAATCAATGTTGTTATTATTATTGTTAAGTGCATCTTTTGTTTTTCTATGAGGTGGATATTTGCATTTCTATCTCCTTCATTTCATGGTTATGGATTTTTGTGTGTTGTATTATGATATATGATGATATAATCTGTTAGGTTAGTATCTATTTGTTATGGCTTTTAAGTTTTTAGTTGAATTTTTTTTCTTTTCTAAATCCCATGATTTCTGTAATTTTATTGCAAGGAAATATATTTTCTTTATGTGTGCTGCATCAGGGAAAGAAAATTCCACTCCAAGGGGTTTGACTGTTTGAGTTCTTTAGGCATCCTTTATTTGTTTTTCTTACAAGTTTTTATTTGTGTTTTGTGATTTTTAAGTAAGATTGTTGGCATATCATAGAACAATGTGATCATAGATGTGTGTAATAGGAAGAAAAAGATTTAGTGAGTAGTGACAATCAAAAGACTTGGGTAAGGCTGTTTTGCAGTGACTGAACCAAAGAGATTGATCATTTCTCTTCTCATACATGTTGGAATCGTCATGTTTTGGTTTCACTTTTGAAATTTATGTGGTTCTCCCTTTTCCTTTCAGTGCTTCTGACAGGAACTTAAATGTTCCAAGAAGTAGAGTTTCTGCGAAGAAGGACCAAAATGAAACGCAGGTGAGATCACTTAACCAGTTGAAGTTAAAATAATAATTGTCTCCTGCTATTTATTGGTATGTTCAAACTTGACAATGTATAAATTCATAACTGACTGCAGATTGAATCTTATTTTTAATTGGATTTAAACAAAGATGCTTACTGTTTTCTTCATGAATTTAACAGATGTCATCACCTTCTACAAGTGCGTCTAGGGGACAAAGTCCTTGGCATGACAATCCTGTTTATATTAACAAGAATATGCCATCAAACCACAGAGCCTCTTTGGAAAAAGACGTAAGAAATGGAATTCAATTTCTCTGTCTTTCAAAATTGTGTTTCAATAAATATTTCAATAGCGTGAGGTGTGGCTGAGATTAATATGATTGTAGTATGCTTCACAGTTAACTTATCTTTAATTGGTTGCAAGCATTGGGTAGTTATAGACTAGATATTCCAAACATTTCAAGTTATACAGCTTCCATCTTCTTCTTTTTCTGGTGGTAGGGGAGTCTGGGGAAGATTTCGACTTACCGAAAAATGTGCAAGGTTCCTCCAAAGTTCCTATCTATAGAACATGTGTATGAATCTGAATCCACAATTATTTTACTTTTGACATAGGAAATTTGGGTTTCCAAACTATAGGCACGCCATGTCTACAAAAGTGGATGGAATGCATGACTTGGTCAGGGGTGACTGGACAAATCTCTAACCATTACAACTGTTGGTTTTCCATGTCATTTATGATGCGAGCATAATATGGTTTACCCAAAACTGTATACAATTTTGCAGATTGAACAGCTGCAGTTGCGTTTGCAGCAAGAGAAATCGATGCGCAATATGCTCGAGAGGGCAATGGGACGAGCATCAAGTACTCTATCACCTGGACATAGGCATTTCTCTGTCCAGGTAGTTACTAAACTTTTCTTATTTTACTTTAAAGAGCTGTTGCGGAATAATCCAGTAGTTAACGTATTAACTTAGGCCTCAATGTCGTACCTTCATGTTTCAGCTGATCTAGTGTGGAAATGATGATAACATGCATCATTTAACTAACACTTCGTCAACTATATATAAAGAACTGCTTTGAATACACTCTTAATTATTAGTTAGCACATAAGCCTTTGGTGCAGTGCTGTAAATCCTTAATTTTTTTGTTCTGTATTTTTCATACTTCAACTTAAATACATATCTCCATGGCCCAATCAAATTACTCTTAAAGTTTGGACTGTTGAGCTAAACAGAGCAGTCTTCTACCAATGCAAATGAACCTTTTCCTGTGGTTGCACCTGAACCTTTTTCATCAATTATTTAATTGCCTTCTGTTTTCTGCATGCCTAAAACTGTATTATAGCAAATTCCAATTTCACTGTGTAGAATATGAATTGTCAACTGTACTATGAAACATACAAATATGTGTGCGTGTGTGTGTGTGTGTGTGTGTCTGTATATATGCATATATTCTTTTTTTATTTTTTCAAATTTGCTACATCTACTTATTGATATCTCATTCCACTTATTAGCTGCGATTCTTTGAATATGGAATTAAGGACTGCAAATTGTTTTATTTCTTTTTTGTTTAGACAAAGGAATTGATTTCTGAAATTGAATTACTTGAAGAAGAAGTTGCAAACCGCGAGCAGCATGTTCTCTCTCTCTATAGGAGTATTTTTGAGCAATGCATTAGCAGGCCACCTTCAGAGCAGAACTCAGTTGTGGCTTCCCCTGCCCATATGAAGAATGGATCCAGGAAACATCCGAGTATCATTTCAAGTGCATTTTGTTCCTCAAAAAAGTTTCCTTTCAGACATTTGCGAGCCCTAGTTGCTATTGATGACTCAGGAAAAAGAACTTTAAAGACTAGGCATACTACACAATCCAGTGACAAAAGTGACATCGATTTTGCGAAGACTTGTTCAAACCTAGCAAAGGTAGAGCATAAGTTTACTCTTGTTCTTTCACTGATGGACATTTGTTAAATGTATTTGTGTCATTTTATTGAAGATCATTGCTTGTGTAACACATAATATATATATATATATATATACACGTATAGGATTTGTGTTCAAAGTGTTGAGTTTGGCTGAGATATACACATTCATTATTAATTTAGTTCTAGATCCTTTTTGAACAATTTTATTTAGTTAATATATATCAAACTAGTGAAAAAGAATTTTAGTAGGCAGTGTAGAGTGATTTTCTCATTCAGGCCACTCAGAGAAATCAAAATGAAAAGAGGGGATATTCTGATACCCTTACTATTGCAGAAGATTTTGAAGTTAGTATGTCCTCCATGTTACTGGCCAATCATATAATGATCTATTTCGTCGAAGTGATTTCAAGTCATTTATTTTCCAGGTTCGTGAAAGGGTTCCAGCCCTGGAGAAAAATTCTATGCTGCGAACTCTGAAAGATCATCTCCACCAGTGCCCTAGTAAGTTATCTGAGGAAATGGTCAGGTGCATGGCTGTTGTTTATTGTTGGCTGTGCAATGCAGCGTCTGTGAACATCGAAAAAAATAAATCACCTTTGTTGTCGAGGTCATCAACGAATGTTATACAACCTCGACATGGTGCTGGAGATGCCCCAGATTGGTCTGGAAAATCAATGGTAGAAATAACTTGGATATCTACTGATAAGAGCAAGCTTCCTCATGCTTCTTTTGCCATCAATAACTACAGGTTGGCTTTTTTACATTTAATCTAATCACCCAAAAAATAACTCTACAATAGTAGAAGTAAAACAAGGGTATGTCCTTTGCCTTGAGTCACTGTGAATTTAACTGGAACAAGTTTGATTTCAATTATTTAGACCCTGTGTGTGTCAACTGCACTAAATTCAGGTTGTTGGTAAGAAAAGGTTAAGGGCACACCACTGACTAGCATGCCCACTACAAACCTCTAATTTTTGTCTTTAGAAATCTCCCCCGCAGATGCTTATCTAAATTTAACCTTTTTGTTTCTATTTAATCTGCTTAATAACATTCTAATATTGGAGCACAATAATTCGCAACCCATAAATCTTAGAGCTATATGATTAAACAACAAATCCATAATTTTTGGATCCTAATATGGTTGACGGGGTGATGACTTGTGCACTTACTAATTTTCTGTATGTGGGGCACATAGTTTAAGATACACAAATGCAGCTAACACATTTGCATCGGATCTCCTCTTATGTTTTACCTCATCAGGAGTGCTGACTCGAGATATACTTCATGTTTCAATTTCAGAATCTTGGTTGAACAACTGGAGAGGGTGAATGTCACTCTGATGGAATTGAATGCCCAAGTTGCATTTTGGATCAACACGTACAATGCTCTTGTTATGCATGTAAAAGTCTCTTAACCAACCATTGGTTTTCTCTTATTGATCTGTAAGTCTGTCTAATTTTCTCCTTACCCTTGTGCAGGCACATTTAGCATATGGAATTCCCCACAGCTCCCTAAGAAAGCTGGCTCTGTTCCACAAGGTAATTCACTTATTTGCTAGTACAATGGGTTTTGCTGGCAGCTTAAGAAGACTTGTGCATCTCATTGCAAATGAATGCTTTCTCTTGAAGTCCTGTCCACCAAGCATCATTTCGTTTTTTTTTCCTTTCTGAAAGATGGATTAATACATTATACATTCATTGGTTCATCCCATTTTAAAATTAAATTTTAGTTGGTTTGATCTTTGTTTCTTTCTTTTATATTCAAGTCTATTGCTCTTGCCTTTCAAGACATGGACTAGAAGATCCCCATTAAAGACAATCAGAATATCATCTTTCCCTTTTTGGCCATTACATAAAATGCTCAAGTGCCTTTTCATTTTCTATTGTCAATGTTTTTGAAGTTATCAAAATATTTGGTTTTCATGCCCAAAAAAAATGGTTGAGTCTAAAATAACTGAAGCAAGAAAAAAGAACCAATGCATTGGTCTATCTGTGTATTCTAAATTTGGAAAGAAAAGAAAAAGGATGATGAGCCTTTTGGTATAGTGCAGGCTGCTTACAATATTGGGGGCCAAGTTATCAGTGCAAATGCCATAGAGCAATCCATATTTGGCTTCCAAACACCCCGAATTGGACGGGTACTCACTACTCACCACTCTTTCTCTGATAATGCAAGAGGAATGCTAACATTCATTGACTTATTTCGTTTATTTCATAATTTAAATGGTTTGGCAAATCATTTGAGCTCTTCTTATGAATGACAACTTGAGCAGTGCATTTTCCTTCTTTCTTTCTTTAATATGAATAAGAAATACCATGTTTGAGAATGCTCATTCGGTCTACTTTTGTGTTTCCAGTGGCTTGAAACCCTCCTTTCAACTGCCTGGAGGAAAAAATTTGGTGAAGACAGACAACTTCGCAATTCCAAATTGGGTCTTCCAGTTTCTGAACCCCTTGTTTGCTTTGCTCTTTGTACTGGAGCCTTTTCTGATCCTGCGGTAACCATTTTGCTTTTATTGGTCCTGTTTTCACTTATATTGAAAATTTAATATATAATTGTCTAATGAATGTTAGGTTCTTATTTTCAGTATTTTCCCCTAATTTTACACACGTTTATTGGTCAATTACAGTGCTTTGGCACATGTTCTGTTCATAACTTATTTTTTCACCTAAAATCTGGTACTGCTGCAGAAAACTACTTTAAAAACAAATAATTTTATTTTTTTTTTATGATAAAAAACATATGGTAGCAACTTTTACTACTGAATTGTTTTTATTGTAAATCATTCTTCTAAAAACACACTCTGATCAGTGATATACTGCTTCCACTACATTGCTAACGGCATTAACGTTTGCTTGTCAATTATTTGTAGCTAAAAGTATACACAGCCTCAAATGTTAGAGATGAACTTGAAGAGGCAAAGAAGGAGTTTATTAAAGCAAATGTAGTGGTAAAGAAGTCAAGGAAAGTTTTTCTGCCAAAGATACTTGAAAGGTTTGCAAGAGAAGCGTCTTTTGGCTCCGATGATCTTCTCAAATGTGTCACTGAGAATGCTGATAAGAAGCTTAATGATTCAATACATAAATGCATTGACCGTAAATCCGGCAAGAAGGCATCTCAGATCATAGAGTGGTTGCCATACAATTCAAGGTTCCGGTATGTATTCTCAAAGGAACTATCTGAGAAGCCATGGTGGTTGTGATTCATTCCAAATGCTGGAAGAAACAAACCTGACTGACCACTTGAGGAAGCTAGTAGCTCATCAGACTGGTCAATCAAAACCTTCTAATTGTTTTCTTATTGTGCATCTGATCTTTTCTTGCTTTGAACGCTAGTTTCTTGCCCTACAAGCTTCCGTCTCACGAGTGCTTTGTATTAACCGGGTAGTTTCGATCTAACAAGTTTACCATTACTTGCAGCTGTTGTATAATTCAAGTTTCGCACCTTATTTGTACATTAATATGGTTGCTTGGTTTATGCCTTATGGCAGTAAAGTGTAATTGTTTGTCATTTCAACTTTATCCATGCCTCTAAATTCTAATTGCAGCACTGTATACAGTCACTTGGACAATTCTCACAACAACAAAACGTAGAATTAAAGAACTGAATTGGAACAATAAATCCGATTACATGTAATGAAATTAAGAATTTAATTGAAAGAACAACGAAATGAATCACATAAAATACATTAAAATTTCAATGTGGAAACCTAAACTCCACGTCATCATCATCATCGACTAGGACTAGGCAGGCAAGGAGAAGCGACACAGAGGGCAGAAGTGGCTTTTCTCCAACCACTCCACGATGCAAGCCTCGTGGTAAATATGCGAACATGGCAGACCACGACCTTCCGAACCCACCGCAATCTCAGCTATACAAACCGAACAACAAACCCCAGCCGTTTCCACTCTCACCCTCTCCAGCTTCTCAATTGCAGATTTACTCGCCGGTACAAACGCGGGCTGCACTTCATTATCCGCCGCCACGTCCTCAACGATCGCATCAATCTTTATGCACGCCTCCATATGCACACGTAACCCCCGGCTGCCGCTGCTACACACTCTCCCAAGAAGACTCCGTGAGGCGTCATGGACTATAGTAGCAGCGACGCACCGAAGGTCCTGGGACGAGACGTGGATAGACTTGGATAGCTCGTTGGATATGGTAGCCAAAATGGATGACTTGGACCTGTCCTCCATTAGTAGGTCAATCTCAAGTTTGTCGTGGTAATCGAAGCTCTCGGCGGGTTGGCCCACGTGATCATCTTCTAACATCATTACTTTGTAGTGGTCTTCCAAATCCTCATCGTCCTCTAAATTCGAAGGCAACACAATTTGTGTGACAGTGGCGTAGATGTCTAGCCACAATTGAGATTTCACGTCGGTTTCAGGTAATTCGGAGACTTCGAGAATCCGTGTGGCGTAATAAGGATCACCCAAAACCTCCCAATACTCATCGGCCATAACAACAAGAAGAACAGCAAACTAGGGTTTAGAGGGTTGAAAGGAGACGCTGAGAGTTAAAATGATAGGCGTAATGAGAAATGCCTAGGATATATATATACAAGGATTTTGGGGTTCTTGCTTGGCAATCAAGTCACGCGAATTTAGTGTTTTCGTTTGGGCTTGGCCGTCTTTTCACCCCCAAAAAAAAAGAGGCAAATTGATATGCAATTAATAATCCTGCAACCAATAATCCCTAAATTCTAGCATTAAAATTCTCCAAAATAAGCAAATAATCAGGTTTATACAAAACGGGAATTGGAAGAAAAAAAAATTTAGAAATTCGGTTAAAATAATAGTTGACTAATCAATAAGTACGTTTGCTTAGTGGAACAATTGTCAATGGGCTACATCAATTCCCAATCTAATTGTTATTAGGGAAATTTGTATAACTGCCACCTGAAAACAAGTAAAGTGTTGTAATTTACCACCTAAGTCTAACTCTGTTAAAAACTTACGTTAGATCAAGTTTTTAAATATTATTTTCCATCAATTTAGTATAATTTTGAAAAATTAAATTTTAAAACTAACATATTTATAAAACAAACAAACAAAACAAAACCTAATTATCCACGGCTTCCCCTACCCCCACCCCCACCTTCCAACACACCCCACTGCCCAGTATACCCTCTCCCATCCACCCTCTCCCAATACCC
>NC_024132.1:5213299-5252045 GCF_000346735.1 Prunus mume
TTGTTGAATATTTTATGTGAAATATCTATTTTATTTATTTAAATGTCTTCTTCACATTTTAGTTATAGTTTTTATTAAATTCTATAATTAAGGTGTGAATCACGTCGTAACCCAAGGTTTTGTAAATCCGAGGGTTGGGGTGTGACACTCTCTCTCTCTCTCATGCTCAGTTCACACCAAGCAAAGCCAAACCAAGCATCATCAAAAATCACAAATAGAGTTCGATGATGGATTAGTCCCTTTCACGAGACCCTCTCCTATTTACTTCTCCTTTTCTTCACAAGCTCTCCACTTTCTTGCATTTCTCCCTCCCTAAATTTTTTGTCTTTTTGTTTTTCACAATATATTGTTCATCATCTGACTTTTTTCAAGAACATAAGCAGTGCTACTACATAGAAATCAATTGCAACTTGGCTACTCCAGGAGATGAACTTTTTAGAAAATTGGAGAGCTAGGAGATGGATTTGGAGGGTGTATGCAGAGGTGGCAGAGAATTGGTGTTCAAGGGGAGTGGGAGAAGTCTTTGGATACTTAGGTTTTATAAAAATAAAAAATTGTGTTAGTTTACAAATTTTTAATTTGCATATTATAGTGAATTGACAAAAATGCCTTTAAAATATTGATGTAACGGAAATTTTAACAGAGTTAGAGATAGGTGATAAATTACAACACTTGACAAAGTTCAAATGGTTAAAAGTAAAAATTAAAAGTTTAGGTGATATTTATACAAATTTCTCTTGTTATTATTTACCTTAGCTTGTATTCCCATAAACAACATTAAATAATGAGTTAAAACAAAAGCGTTCAAGGGGTAAAAATAGGAGCACGCAAAAATTAACTAATGGGAATGATAAATATTGACCGACTCATCATCTCGTTATGGTATGTTTGTTGACGTAGAAGGCTAGTCATTAGGTTTACATGAAAAATCAAAGAGTACGTGCGGGTTTTTCCTAATAAACCCTAGAACATTTGGATTTCTAACTAATTTTCTGATAAAGAAAAGCCTAGTAGTTAGGAAATGCCAACCACATGGTACAGGGGCGGCCCTAGGGTGGTGCAAGTGGTGCCACCGCAGAGGGCTCCCGATTCTTAAGGGCCCCTGAAAAAAAAAATTCTTTATATTATATATATTAATATTGTAGGAATTGTATATATACTATAGTGTGCTAGACATTTGCAAAAAAGCGTCTCTGGTGGAGTTGGCTCCAGCGCTTCTCCATTTAATGAAGCGCTAAAGTTCGAATCTTGTTGAAGGCAATCTATTTGCCGTTTTTATATTATTTTTGCATTATAACTAAAAAGAAAAGAAAAACTTTACATAATCATTAAATAAATAAATAAACAATTAAGGAAAAAAAACATAAAGCCTATAAATAAGAGCAACTCCACCCATTTGCCCCTTGCTAGTTAGGGCAGCCACTATTCAAGTGAATAGTGGTTGCCCTTGCAAATAGTATTGTGTTTCCACTTGTTGCCATGACAAAGGGCAATTACTATTCTGTTTTTTTTTTTTCAAAAATTTGTTTACCTAAACAATTAATTTGGATAATATTTTTAGTTTCGTACGTGTCAATATTTATTATAAAATTCATATCTCAATCGGATAAAATTTTGGTATTTATAGAAGAAAAAAAATCATTAATTTTTTGGTTTTTTTTTATAAAAAAATCGATTTTTAAATTTTTTTAATTGCACAAAAATTGGCTGCCGTTGGATTAGAGAAAAAAATCTTATCAGAGAGCCCAGAGTGGGACACGTGGACTTTAGCAAGTAGCACTGTAGCAGTAAGCGGTACTGTAGCGCTGACGTCAACACCAAAACGAGGGCTGGAGCTCGGGCCAACCTTGCCCTCGGGCCAGCCCAGGTTTCTGGGACCCACTCCCAGCTCGAGCTTGGGCTCCTCGCTGGAAACAAATTTTGGCAAAATTTTCCCCCAGCTCGAGGCTCGGTGGAACCGCTGGAGTTGCTCTAAAAGGAAACATTGAAGCTAACCACAGGAGGCCTGAAAAAAAAATAATAGAAAAAAGCTAACTACAGGAGGAGTGTATATATCCCCCAAACACTTTCTACTCCTTACGTATCAATCGTTCTTAAAAACAAAAAAAACAAAAAAAAAAGATTTCTCCTCTAAGAAAAGTACTTTCTTCATTCAAAACAAAACAAAAAAACTTCATGGCTTCTTCTTTCTGTTAAACTCTGATTTTTTGGTAAGTAATCATCATCATTCATCAATCTGTCTTTGGTTCTTTTTTCAATCCTTTGACAATTTTTGTTATTCTTTCAATTTTAGGAATTTCAACACCAAAAAGAGAAAACCCTAATTCATAAATTCATAAATACCACTCAAAATCAAATAGTCAGATTCAAATTTCAGGAATTTGTGTGCAACTATTCTTTAATTTGTGATTACCAATTGTTTTTCCTATTAAACACAGATTACTTATTGGAGGCAGCAAGGGACCTTGTAGGGGCACAATGAGCTTCTTTTTGTAGCAAACATTTAATTTTATCAAATAGAAACATTTAAAGTTTTATGAATTTGATTTCTAATTGTCATTACATATTTATTCATGGTGACTTTTAGTTATAAAAAAATTATTTATGACATTAAGTTATGGCAAATTTTTTATTTATTTTATTTTCGTATTAGATGTGTGGCTCTAATTTAAGTTTCGCACAGGGTCTTCAAAATCTCAGGGACGGCCCTAACATGGTGAAGAGACTATTCACTATGATGGCATGACATGTTCTTCGAAGTGTGTTTTGCGAGATTTTAAGAACATATTCACTTATTTGGGGTTGTGATAATTACTGTGTGTTGAATAGCATGAACTACAACTGGTAGGTTTATACTGGAGGATTACAAATGTAAAGTTCTTACGGTATCAAGGCTTTCAATTATTATTATTGGGTTATTGGAGGAAATTAAACTTCAAAAGCAAAATTGTGTAGGTTAGAAAGAAGCGATGAGTTTCCACAATTTGGTGGTCTTGTTCTCTCTTAATCCAGTCTTGAATATGTCAAAATGTAACCAGTTTTCTGCGCCTTGTGTAACTAATTCAGAGGCACTACCCTTTCATTAATCCGCCAAAATTAATAAATAATTATACACTCGGTACTCATCTAAGTAGCTTTGAATCCTGGAAAGGGGTTGTGCGCCAATGCTTTGGTTATCAACACACATGGCCTTCATTCTCTCTCATAATGGTCGGGATTCATTTTCTTGTGATGGTTAAATCATCAAATCAACTAGCTAAATAAACTCATCATGGATCGAATTAAACCCACGGAACCCAAATCGTTCTAAATCATCCACACAACTAATTGAAACGAAATTCATGATCAAGCGTTGTTCTTCTATCCACATAAAAATGAAAATAAAATAGGAGAGCCAAAAGAACAGCATGACCTACTTGGAGATGGAGCTCTCGACTCGAAAGTGAAGAGCATGAGCTACTATTACTAACTCTGATTTTTCTTCAATTTGCGCGTGTTTATTAACATACATTTTGGATTAGTTATTTATAAACTTACTTGTGATTGAATGAGGCGAGTTAATATGATAATTAAGAATATAATACTATCGTATGATTTAAAAAATATATACACTAAGGACTTAAAATGAAGGGATAATTTTTTTTTATCGTTTTTCAGAAATTAATACAAAATGATACAATAGAGACTTTAAATCGAGGGATAATTTTTTTACTGTTTTCAGAAATTTATAAAACTCTTGGGCCTGAAAAGAGTACGGAAAAAATCCATTACAGAGATAAATGGGCTCACTATAAAGGTGAAATTTTATAGAGAGGGTGCCATATATGGATTCCTTATGTGAACCTTTATATTAGCTACATGATCATTTCATTAAACTTAAGTGAAGTTCCTACTTAGAGGAATTATGTGGCTAATATAAAGGTTCGCATATATGGTCCATATATTCACATTCACTATAAAACAACCCTACCATGAAGACAATCTGACCAAAATCAGCCATTTTAAACAGAAAACAAAAGGCCCAAATGAAAATGTATAAATATCTATAATTTGTTAAGCTGTTTCATTGCTGGTTTTATTTTGAATGAAATTTCTATTTTACCAAAAGAAAGTGACAATGTTTCTAGTTGTGCTTGTGTTATACAGATTTTGCTTCGGATTTATTAATATAAAATAAATAGAACTTTCAAATTGTCTACTTTTCGAAGAGCAAGCTTGCCTCCTTGATATTAAGGAGGAGCTCATCTTCCAAACAAATTGGATTTTAACACTTGCGGAAAATTTCAAAACAAAGAAAGTTAAAAGAATTAAAATAGAAAGTTAAAAGAATTAAAATCAAAAGTTAAATGAAATTAACAACTGTTAAAATCCCATTTATTTCGAGGAGCCAAATTTTTTCCCTTGAAATCAACTTTTCTCGGTTAACATATTTTGTGACTTTAAAAATAGGTTCTTCAAAGCATTTCACATTTTTATGACTTTCTCAAGAACCAAACACACAACCTCACATTTCACTCCCTACAAAAAATAGTTTGAATAAAAAATATATCAATAAAAATAGGGTTTAGGAGTGTTTTAGAAGCCTTAGGAACAACTTAGAGATGTTAGAATGGTTAGAAACAACTTTGAACCAAATCTGGAAATTTGCATTTTCTGGAAATTTGCAGTCCACGAGACTCATTTTGGCTTTCTTTTTCTCCCAATCCTTTGCATTTTTTAGGAAGCCATTTGGATTTTAAACTAGACTTTGCAAGGAACAAAACACAATTAGAATTTGGTTGAGTTTTGATACGTCAAACACATGTGCAAAGTTTGGAAAAAAATCTGTTTTCTGCAGAAAAACAACAACGAGTACAACTTTGGAGCTAGTTTTCTCCTTCATTTTAGCTCCGTTTTGAGTATGGTTTATTGGTTAGAAACTAGAGAGAATAAGCTTCAAATCCACTGCAAGTTTGCCCAGTTTCGTTAACTTCAGGTTGGTCAAACTATCTCACAAAATCTGACATTTAAACTGAAAAACAGGGGAAGTTGCAGGATTTTTTTAAGACGATGAACAGTAATCGGAAACAAGCCCACTCGCGGCTCCGGCGAGTGGCTGCGTGTGGAGCCTGTTCTGGTATCCTCTGACGCCATATTTTTAGTCCATCCGACTCGATTTCTCTATCCGAGTCCGATGGTATAGGTTTCGGATCGTTTTGAAGGGTTTAGCTTGGATAGTGGGGTGCACTCTCTATGTTAGGAGAGAAAAATATTTTTATAAAATTAGATTTTTCTAACTTCATTTATGTTATTTATTTTTCAAATCTAGGAATAGGAGAGAACCCGGCAACCTTCGAAGGGTAATTTTATCATTTAGCTTCTTGAACACGAGGTAAGGTTTCTTGATTCCCGATGATTGGGTTATGTTACTTTTAATCTTGGTGCTTATATATAATACTATAAATATGAATATTATTGTTGTTTTACTTGGTGAATATTATTTTTAATGTTGGATGAATATTATTATTCATGTGATCAAGCATGATATATATTATTGTTATTATCTGTATTATTATTCAGCATAGATAAATGATGTTTGCGCTGCATTATATATGCATCATAAATACAGTGGTGTTAAGGGGGTGTGTGTGTCATTTGACGTATATCTAAGGGGTGAGAGAAAGCCTTAGATATATCTGAGTAAATAAAAATGTAGAATATATTCAGGTGATGGGAGCATGGCTTGAATATATTGAGGTGATTGGAGCAGGGCCTCTAATGAAAAATGAAAGTTGAGAAATTCGTAAACAAAAGAAAACTAGGTTAAGGAACGGATGAGCTCTAATTCATATTTTAGGATATTCGGAGCCACAGTAGTAAAATGCATGGTATGAGACATGCAGGCTTGTTGCTCTAAGATATGAATTAGTGGGATTAGAAGGGAGTGAGTTCATGGCATCACTGCATATGCAAATTTATTTATCTAGTATGGTTGGATAATTTCTGTATCTTGTATTGTTTGATACTTGACACTTTGATTAACTGTGATAGTTGACCTTGAGGGGTTTGACGGTACTCTACTGGGCATTAGAATACTCATACCCTAATAGATTGTGCAGGATTCAAAGCGAAGTTTGAGAAAGTGGGTTTCAACCAAGCTATTAGGCTTTTATTGTTGATTTGTGTAATTAACATTTGTAAGTAATCAACCGTTTGATAAAGATCTTAGTGTGTATTTAACTACGAGTTATTGCAACTCTAATTCTGTGTTGTTAAGTAAATTTATATTAATTTGTAGCTCTTTTTCTCATCATATCATGGTTGTAGAATTTTATTCTTATGACTATGGTACGACTCACATCTTGATTCGGGAATATTTCTTATTTTCGAATCGGGTCGTGATAGACCCAGACCCATCCCATTCCCTAGTCTTGCCCCCTTAGTCGAGACCCATCCCACGACCCCATCTATGTGTGAGATCCACCCCTAGACCACCACCCAAGGCCACCATACAACCACCTCCATCGAGAGAGAGAGAGAGAGAGAGAGAGAGAGAGAGAGAGAATATTAATTTTCTGTTATTTATTTATTTTTAATGTACTAAATGACTTTTTTACCCTTATTTTTAATGGTAAATTGGCAAAAAAAAGTTCACATTCTTAATTTTCTATTAAAAAAAAAGAATAAAATGTAAATCAAAAGTTATGTACAAATTTAGAGAGCAAATCGCGAATTAACCCATAAAAATAAAATAAAAAATGAATTGGCTAGGCTAGTAATTATTGAATTTCAGTTTATGACAACAACAAAAAACTGATTTATTGTAAAAGGCTTCTCCAATAATTTTCACATCCGTAGCCACTCAACTGTTACACGTGTCCCTCAAAGTCCCCTCCCACCGTTGATTAGGTTAATCGGTCAAACTCGTTCTCGAAGCCACCCAGTGATTGGCTGTAACACAACAACCAGTAACCGTCGGGTAATGGAGTCTGGCCCCAGATGCTGTCGTCTAGCGACTCGTAACAAGCCACTTGTCGATCCCATACTCATCAGACATTAACCAATTTACGAAAATGCCCCAGTTTTCCAATTTTCCGTTTAATTTTGATTTTTCAAATTCAATCACCAATTCTCACATTTTCTCTCTCTGAAAGAAAAGTCGAGGGGTCGAGCGCAGAGGAAAAGAAAAAACAACCGAAAAAAAAAAAAGACAGAGTCTCACTCACACTCTTCTCTCCTTTTTCTCTCTCTTCGTGTAAGTCTCTCACTCTCTTCGTCTGTAGCGCCGTCGATTCGCCGGAACCCTAATTCGATCCGCCGGAAACTCGAACACTCCGGTAAGGAACTCAAAACCTCCGGCGACCGTTCGCTTTCGTTTGTTAGGGTTTTCAATTTTCTTCGCTGATGCGTAGTTATCAACTAGGTGAGGGGTGTCTGTGAGAGAGACTAACGCCTAGGGTTTTGGTTTGCAGATGACCGTACGATTGGGGAACAGTTGAGAGATCAAACGGGCTGGATTTCGTCACCGGATGGAGGGAGGTAGCGTCTCTAGACTTCTTACTTCTTCTGGTACTGTTCATTTCCTCTATTTGGTTCTGTAAACAGTTAGGGCGTATGTGTAAAATTAGGCCAAAGTTGTTCCTTGCTTTGCTTTGAAATGGTGAGTTTGATTAAAATTTGTGTTTTTGTTTTCCTTTGTGTACTTTGAGCTAATTAGAAATGACAAGCGTTAATCTTTGAATTTATGATATGAAGTGTATGTATTTGTTTTCATATCTTTTTTAAGTCCTCAATGGCGTACTGAGTTAAATTTTATTGTTTTATGATAAGATATTATTCAACCTATACTTACTATAGTGTTAATAAAGGTGGATTTTTGTCCAGGTCATGCGTGTTTTGAAAAATAAAAACATCTGAATGTCCAGTTGCAAGTTTAACACGCATTTTCTCATTTTCAATTATTTGAGTTAATTAATAGCTGCTAGATATTCAGAAACTTAATATTGAATGTAGGTATAGTTTTCTGCTATTTTACCTTTACTTAGTATGCTGTCTCATGTCCTTTGGTACAAATGCAAGAAATTTTGAAACTTTTAGGATTTCTCGAGGTCAGTGAGTATGTATTTAGTTATGATTAGTGTTTGTTGCATAGCCTCAGCTATTCCTTATAATAATTTTATTATTATTGTTTGAGTTAATTTTTGAATGATATCTTGGAGCTTACCAATTGACTATAATTTCTGAAAATGGAAATAGAATCTTACCATTTATTCTTGTATAATTGAACCATTTTTCTGCATTTATGGGAGGAGTGATATCCGATGTTATAAAAAGTGCCTTGACCTCCCTTTTTTGTTATTATTTTTACTTTGGTTTGCGAGTTGATATTCTTAAAACATAAACTTTCAAGTATCTTGTCTGCATAAATAAATTTGTATCTAAATGTTTACACAAGATTCTATTAAAAAAATGTTTACACAAGATAATAGGGCATGTATGATTTGATTCGTTATAATATGTGTGTTATCTGTTAATCACATGGTGCATGTATGATTTGATTTGGTTTGATGCATTACTTTTCTTATTTTGTCTTTGAAAAAAAATGTAAGTAGACGATTCATTTATTCATTATTGACTACGTTTTAAACATGCTTTTGTGTCAAGAAGTTTGTCTGATATGTTATTCTGAGCATTTTTCTGTGTTAAAGTTTGTAAATACTTGATTATAAATATTTCTTGAATATATAAAGGTTTATTTTCCAGGTAAATAGTATAGTCATCAATCCTTGATTTATTACATGAAGAGGCAACTCCTATATATATATAGGCAATCCTTGAATTGAGTAGATTGGCGTTCATTTGAATGCTGGGCACCTTTGTTGTGATAAAGGTGCTGATATTTATATATTAATATTAGATGCTGTTACCCTTTATTGATATCTCAAATCAATGAATGATTTGATTAAGGTATTTGCTGGGTTTGCTTGGCTGTTGTTATGTGATGCCTTCATCTCTGGTATACTTTAGTATAATTCACAAAATCATATCATGGTACTTTCCCCTTAAATTTAAGAGTTTTGGGAACTATTGAAGTTCAGCATTTATAACTTGGTTGTGGTTTTGTTATCTGTTCAAAGTTAGTGGCATTATATTGGAAAGTCTCACTGAAAGTATTGAGAAATTGTGAGTTTAAGCATAAATGGGGAGAACGGCTAGGCTCTACAAATGGTTTGAGGATGATTAGCTGTTTGATGAGCAAATGGCTGTAGTGGATTAAGATTCTTTTCTTGTGTAGTGATTGCATTTTGACAATTTTACTTGTTAATAATTGTGGTGTTTAGATATAATTTCGTGGGTTATGTTTCTCAGGGTCTGAATAGGTTTAATTATATCAAAATCGACTTTAGGGACAACCTTGTTTCTGTTTTATTATTTTGGAGTATTACATGACTCCTATTTCAAGTTATAGGTGTATGTTGTATTTGTGGTTGGTTATCAATTTTTGTAAGCATGGGTGACTAGGTATTATTGGTTTATTCTGTAAGATGGTGGGTATAAAGCTTGTAGATTGTCCCATATAATGTCTATGTATATACTTGTGCATATTTTTGTCTCTCCCTATATTAGCTATTTGGTCAATGTGGATCACTATTTGTTTTGCACTTCTCCCTGATTGCTTTTCTATTGTAGGGATACACCCATGGATTATGATGACAATGATTTTCAAAGCCAGAATCTTCATTTAGCTGGTGAAGGGAACACTAATTATCCTCCAGTTTTACGGCCATATGCTCTTCCCAAGTTTGATTTTGATGATAGCCTTCAGGGGCATTTGAGATTTGATAGTCTGGTTGAAACTGAGGTTTTTCTTGGCATTGAGAGTAGCGAAACTAACCACTGGATTGAGGATTTCTCTCGTGGGAGTAGTGGGATAGAGTTTAATTCAAGTGCAGCAGAATCTTGCTCTATATCAAGGCGAAACAATGTTTGGTCTGAGGCCACTTCCTCAGAATCTGTTGAAATGCTATTAAAATCTGTTGGGCAGGAAGAAATTATTCCCCCTCGGACTATCTTTGAGGAATTAGATGCCTGTAAGGAATTGCGTTGCTTAACAAAGCAGATGGAGCCTAGTTTTAACAATGATGATAACATTCTTTCTCAAATGGAGGATGTTACAGATCTACAGCCTACATTACCACAGGATGATATTCCCGAAAACCTTTCTGGCATAGAGGATGTAGGAGTAGATCAGCTTCAGGTTGAGGATGCTTCACAAACTCATGAAGGTAAATTATCAGTTGCTGGAAATTCAGGCGACTCAGATCCAAATGCTTTAAGTGGAAATCATAGCCCACATGTAACTAAAGGGAGTCTGCTTGCTGATGGGAAATGCAAAGATGCAGATCCGGTGGATTTTGATAATTTGTTTGATGAAACACCAGATAAAAGAGAAGATTCTTGTGCTTCAGGGATGCAAATTGATGTTATGACAACCTCTGTGCAAAATATTATGGCTATCGGTGATGAGTTGAATAATAAGGATGTCCAACATAATATAAAAAATGTTAATGAAGAGAATCCAGGCGGTCATGTGTTGAGCATAGAGACACAAAACATGAATGAAAAAGCAGGTGAAAAGGTTACCTGTCATTTGGAAAACCCACATTGTTCAGCATCTGAGGTGGAGTCTATTGAATTAGGAATTGCTAATCAAGACAGTGTTATTAATGTGGAGGAACAGTCTAATGTAATACTGCAAGGGGATTCTAACTTACATATGCTGGGTGGATGCAGTGACAGGGTATATGGTGGAGTTCTTGCTGACACCAACAAATGTGAAGACATGGTCTCAGATATAGGTATTGATCAATCAAAATTAAACACGCATGATTTATCACCTATAGCTTACAAAATCGATACTGGGTATGCAGTTGAGGTTAGCAACAACAATGCTGAAATTTCTTCAAGTCTAGAACCTACGCTGAAAGGGGATTCTGACTTACATATGGTGGATGGATGCAGTGACAGGGAATGTCGTGGAGGTCCTGCTGAGACCAACAAATGTGAAGATATGGCATTGTTTAAAGACACAGATACTGGTGATGATCATTCTAAATTGAACACAGATGATTTATCATCAGTGGTTTACAGAAGCGATGATAGGTATGCAGTTGAGGTCAGCAACAGCAATGCTGGAATTTCTTCGAGTTTAGATTCTATGCTGAAGGTGGATTCTGGACTGAGCAGCCCCAAGGAGAATGCATCAGAAAGTAGTTTCCGACCAGATAGTGAAATTTTGGTCAAAAAGTCCGAGGTTTCTTTGTCAGTCATTAAGGAAAATGATGTTTCTAAGGATGAAAGTGATGAGAATAAGGAAGTTCACTCTAATTTGTCTAATTTGACTGCAACTTGTTCTTCAGCTGAAATAGTTAGTGAAGCGCATGTGACTGGAGCTTCTAAAAGTCCTCATGATTCTTTTGGAGTTTCTGGAGAGAAATCAAATGTGGACGGTGCATCATTTTCTATTCTGGGGGAGTCTACACAAATATGTGATGAAAATGAAGTTTACAGAGATGGTGATGTTGGTGATGGTAACCTGGATCTCTCTCACATTGAAAAGGACAGTACACAATTGTTCAATGAGTCTAATAATACAGAATTGGAGATTGGTGGATCTGTTGATAAGGAATTTCAGCCCTCATCAGTTTGTGAAGGTAGCGCAGAAAAAGAGCAGATTGTCCCAAAATTAAAACATGGTGCTGATGGCAATGAATCAGGTATGTTATGAGATTGAAACTTTAAATGGATAGAGATGTAAAATCCGTTGAATGTACTAACTTGGTCTGTCTGTCTCTCTCTCTCTCTCTCTCTCTCTCTCTCTCTCTCTCTCAGTGGCCAATGTTTCCTTGGAAAACCCTGATCTGGCTTCTTGTGTCACAATGGATGCAGTTCCCTCGTCTTCTGGGAATGGCACAACCACCAATATTAACCACTCAGAGGTTGAAGCAGAGACTTCTCCCGATGTGGGACCACACTGTGACAAAAAACAAGAAACTGCATATAAAATGTCGAAAGATGCTAGTTTTCCATGTATAGTGTCATCTCCTTTGGCAGAAATTGGGCCTGGCTCTGTTTCTGAAGTGGGGAAAGGTGTTTCTTGTGATACTTCTGGACCGTTATTATGCAAGGGAGTTGATCAGTCTCTGCCAGTTACAGATAGTTGCAATACAGAATGCCAAAATGAACCTCAAACTGCAGTTGCTACTGAAGTGAGCAAGAGAAGCACAAATGAGATGGAAGCGTCTTCTGTTCAGTGTGAATCTTCAGAAAATGTTGGTGATGGTGCTGGAGCAACCATAAAAGACAGTTTTGAGAAGGCATCTGCAAATGTAAAAGGTGATAAATTTGCATTTATCTGTCACCATTCCGTCTTTCCTTTGACTAGAAACCATTTAGAGTTGAAAAAGTATAAGGCCAGTGCAAGTTATCTTTTTGGTATAATCTTTGGCATGTATTACGTCTTACATCTTTTGAAGTTGACAGTTTCTATCTGTATGGGTTGGACTGACTTTCGTCACTATTAAGCAATCTGTGCTCAACTTGACCCCTGGTCCTTTTTCATAAGTTACAAATGCTAATAATGTGGTTTGAACCTAGGACCTCCTGGAGAAATCTACAGCTTCTAACCATTTTTTTCTTTTTTTATATGTTATTTTTGTTGATTTTGCAATCATTAACTTTTTTCCTTACTATTTTCTCTTCATTTGTATATTGATGTTTTAAAATGATTTCTACTGTTATGCAGATCCAATTATGAACTGTGATACGAATGTCACACAGCCTGGGCCTTCACTATTGGTGGAAATATGTGGTGGTTCTGCTAAAAAATTATTGGAAGACATTGACACTTCTGAAGTGTCTGGAGATAAGGGTTCTGCACAGGATGCTGTGCCAAGCATTAATAGTGAGTCTTCTAATATGGTTAATCTTGAATGACTTATCAAAGTAACAAAAAAGATAAACCTGGAAGGAAATATGGATGAAAATTTGAAATTTCTATTTGTTTCTGCCGTAAACTCTTGTATATTCTGCTGCAATTAGGCAATGGCAGGTAGAATGGCGTTCAGGTTTATTTATGGTTTGCTAGAGTCATTCTGTTTCTACGTGCTGGCCTGGTTCATGATTTTTGGGCTTTTGAGTGTTCATGGGATTGGTATGCTAGATTTGGATAAGCTGTGTTAGAATCTTTTAATTTTACATTTTTAGGAAGTAAAAGACTAATTTTGAGGTTTTGTACAGTCTGGTTGGAATGGTACTTCTTTTCTAGGAAAGCAAAGAAATAGAAGAGAATTTATAAATGAAATTTTTAGATACAGTATTCGGGCGGAGCTTTCGGGTTGGGGGGCGGAGGTGGGGAGGGGGGAGAACAAAAGCGATATGCAGTATTTAAGCTTCTTTTTTTGGGCTGCAGTGTTTAAGCAAATTTGGAAAGCTTGAGTGATGCATTTCTATACCTTGTTCTTTCTTTTATCAAATATTAAGAATGATTCATATTTGTTTATTATATCCTTTATATATAATGTGTATGAGGCAGATAAAAACATAAGGCCTAAAAGGATTAGAAGGAAAAGATAAGGGTACCACTATGCTTAGTTGCAATAAGAATAAGAAATATGCTTATTAATGCAAATGAAATTGAAGAATCATGTATATTGTTGTAAACCTATCAAATTCATGTCGGCTCTAGATTATCAAGTGTGATATCATACTAGTCTACTTTTTTTTTCTTTGTTAGCTGAAAGATTTGATTGTGATGTATGAACTCTTTAAGATGTGTCATGTTGGTCTTGGCGATAGTCAAATTTCTGCATTAGAGAGTAAAATCACAAGCAGATTGAGAACACCTATTTATGAAAATCATGATGCAGTTTCTGTACTGAATAGTTATCATGGTTATGGGTGCACCATGCATTTTATTCTTTCTACCAATTAGTACTTAGAATAAATATCTCACCATTGGAACGAAAATGATGGAGGCTATCATTATTGGCATTTAATAACAAGGATCTATTATGATAATTTCTTTTATTTATTTATGTTTTTGAATCATGTTTCCATTTGACTATAGGATATACGGTTGTTACTTCCACTTCTTGGTTTAATTTTCTTTGCTGATCATCATCTTTCGTTCTACAGGTGATGCTTCTATGATCTGTGAAGTTTCTACTTGTTCTGCTGCTTTGCCTGAGTCTCATACTGAGTTTGTTGCACCAGAAAGCGGTCGAAGTTCTGTTGATCCCCACAAACCTAATTGTGTTTCTCCTAAGGTTGTTGGAACCACTGAGCCTTTTGAGACTAAACATGAATTAGGCAATAATAAGGAGCCCACAAATCAGAGTGGCCCAGTTTCTGACACTGTTGGGGATGGGGGCAATTATTCTCCTAATTCCCGGAATCCAAATGGAAATGATGCCTTCCAGGATCAGAGAAATGGAACTTCGGATGTCAGCTTATCTGCAGATTTGCCTAAAGCAGATGCTGCCAACATCGTGCAGCGCTCTCCTGCTATTCCATCTCCCAAAGTATCATTTTTAACCTTCTTGTTACTCATGTTCATACTGAACTATACTTGTGTCTTTGATCCCTTATATTGCTTGATATGCGTTTTTAACTAGGGCAATGGGGATACTTTCTATAGATATATACTCGTAGCATTATTGATATGTCCTGACATCATCAACATTTCAATGTTCTGATTTAGAACTATCTTTTAAAATCTTGTGTCTTTGAAACTTATATTTCTTCACATTTTGTTTATTTTAGGCTGTTGGGAACTCTTGCTATAGAAATATTCATGTATAATTAATGATGTGCCCTGACACCATCAACTTTTCAATATTCTGATTTAGAATTATTTTTTAAGATTGTAGAGGTGTCTAAAGAAAATTCTGGCTCAGGCCAGCTGGATGCAAAAATCTCTCAAGATATTTCCCATGGAGCTCCACTAGTATCTGGTGGAGACATTGGACGTGGTGGTTCTAAAAGTACCCCTGAGCGGAGAACAAGGAGAGCACCTAGCAAGGCAACAGGTAAACCGAGTGCTAAAAAGGGAAGTATGAAAGCAACAACTCCTGTGAGACAATCAGAAAGAGGGGACAAATCAATCAGTGTGTCCCAGAACCAATCAGGAATCTTCCAGCTTGTGCAACCTAGTGAGACGCAGCCCTATGGGCATGTGGATGGTTCAATAAAGCCTTATTCTGTTCTTACTACTTCAACATCTAGTCTGCCAGATCTGAATACTTCTGCTCCACAATCTGTAATATTTCAACAGCCATTCACCGACTTGCAGCAAGTGCAATTACGTGCTCAGATCTTTGTTTATGGAGCTTTGATGTGAGTCACTTACTGTATATGTTTTTACTAATTGTTTCTTTTTGGGCTTTAGTTAAAATTTATTGACATAAGCAGATTTACTAAAATGAAGAATGGCAGGTGCTCTTGAGACTACTTAATTGAAAAAGATTAGTTTTCAATTTGGATTAGAGACATAGAGAAAGAGATAAATTTTGAACTGCAATAGTGTATATATTGGTAAGAAAAGTAAAGGAGGAGTGTTTTGATACTTGTGCATTTGTTTTGAGGACATCATTATGGCATGAATAGCATGCTCCATATTTTTTTTTTAAAGAACAGAACATGATCATTAGGGACCACTGAATCTAATCAGGTTTTGATCATAAATGGAACTATCATCAATTTATGGGATCAGTGCATTTATACCAAATCTTGAAAGCATTAGAGTGATCATTCTTGATTTTACTGAGAAGGGAGATAATTGCCATTTCGAGACAGTGAATGAAACATGCTTTTCTTTTTCTTTCTTTTTATTTTCCATTTCTTGTGCAGTCAAGGGATAGCACCTGAAGAAGCATATATGGTGTCAGCATTTGGGGGACCTGGTTAGTTTTTTGTCCATTTTATATCTATTAATAATCGTTACAAATGTGTAATAACTTAAAGCCCTTTTTTGGTCAGATGGTGGACGGGGCATGTGGGAGAATGCCTGGCGTGTCTGCATAGAGAGGCTACATGGTCAAAAATCTACTCCAATTAATCCAGAAACCCCATTGCAATCACGTTCCGGTACTTTTTGTTTTCTTTATAAGCAGTTTGATTCTCTCTTGATTTGATTATATGTGTAACTGTGCTTCAGAATTGAGATTTACAGGTTCTAGGGCTTCTGATCAAGTAATTAAACAAGGTGCATTACACAATAAAGGTCTTTCCTCACCTGTTGGTCGAGCCAGCACGAAGGGTACTCCACAAACAGCAAGCCCAATGATACCTATTTCATCACCACTTTGGAGTATTTCTACCCCTGTTTGTGAGGGCCTGCAATATAGTGTGATTCCGAGAGGCTCAGTTATGGATTATCAGCAGGGATTTAATCCATTACATCCTTTTCAAACACCATCTGTAAAGAACCTTGTTGGCCATAATACTACATGGATGCCTCAGTCCTCTTTCCGGGGTCCCTGGCTTCCTTCTCCACAGTCTTCAGCTGAAGCTAGTATGCATTTTTCAGCATTTCCTAGCACGGAGGCAGTGCAGTTGACTCCTATAAAAGAAGTATCTTTGCCACAATTGCCTACTGTAAAACATGTTCCTTCTGGTCCTTCTGCTCAGACTGGGGGTCCAATCAGTGCTTTTGCAGGGCCTTCTCCACTGCTTGACCCAAAGAAGGTGTCAGCATCACCTGGCCAGCATTCTGCTGATCCAAAGCCTAGAAAAAGAAAGAAGATTTCACCGTCTGAGGAACTTGGTCAGATTAGTTTGCAAGCTGAATCTCAACCTGAGTCAGCTTTAACAGTTGCTGTTGTTAGTAGTACTACCCCAAGTACCCTTTCGTCTAAGGCCATGCCAGAGAAATTGATTATGTCTCTGCCTGCTATGTCTTCCTCTGATCAACTCAAAAAAGCAGATCTGGATTTGGAGCAGAGGGCAACTTTATCAGAGGAGACGCTTACTAAAGTTAAGGAGGCTAGGCAACAGGCAGAGGAAGCTTCTTCTCTTGCTGCTGCAGCTGTTAGTCACAGCCAAGCAATATGGAATCAGTTGGAGAAGCAAAAGAACTCCAAATTGATATCAGATGGTGAAGCTAAGTTAGCTTCTGCTGCTGTAGCTGTAGCTGCTGCTGCTGCTGTTGCAAAGGCAGCAGCTGCAGCTGCCAATGTTGCATCAAATGCTGCATTGCAAGCAAAATTGATGGCTGAAGAAGCCTTGGATAATTATGAGAATCCAAGCCAAAGTATGAGAATGGCTACTCCTGTGTCCATTTTAAGAGGTGAGGATGGAACAAACAGTTCAAGTTCGATCCTTGTTGCTGCCAGGGAGGCTGCTAGGAGGAAGGTTGTAGCTGCATCTGCAGCCTCAAAGCGAGCTGAAAATTTGGATGCCATTGTAAAAGCTGCTGAGCTGGCCGCAGAAGCTGTTTCACAAGCTGGAACAATTGTTGCGATGGGTGATCCTTTGCCATTGAGTGAGTTAGCAGAAGCTGGTCCAGAGGGTTATTGGAAAGTACCCCAAGTTTCTTCAGAGCTCGTTACAAAATCAAATGACGTGATGAGAGAACAATCAAATGTAGGTACTGTTGAAGAAGATGCTGGTACATCTGCTAGGCATTCTAAAGATCGACAATCAGATAAGAAAGAAGCGCAGCCAACACATGAGAAGTTGCCTATTCCAATAGAGGTAAATAGGGAATCAACAGAGGATCATTTGAGATCGGTAGTTGGCTTCTCGGGCTTCGATATAGTCAACGAAAAAGGGTCAAAAGGACCAAAAGGCCGCAAAGTTTCTGAGATCGGATCAAAGTCTGCTTTGATGACTGTTGAGAATGATTTTGAAAAAGAAGAACACGCATCTGAAGAAAGTGGCATCAAGGAGGGTTCTCTAGTAGAGGTATGAAGCTGAGGTGTATCTGATATGTTTTACTATATGTAGTTTTCGAAACTTTTTAAATTAGCTTTTTTCTTAACCTTTTTAGCTGCTCACTGGTGCATCTTGCTTGTGAAGCTTGGAATTGCTATGTATTATATGGGCATAATATATTATTCACTTGGTTTCTCTCTAGGTTCTCAAAGATGGGGGTGGATTTGGAGCAGCCTGGTTCACAGCTAATGTATTGAGTTTGCAGGATGGTAAAGCTTGTGTGTGTTACACTGAGCTTCAGTCAGATGAAGGTATACCACCGTTAATCCTGTTAGAAGCAGACAATCACGCCTTTGCCTCATGCCCTGTTTCCTTTAAAAGAATGTTTTTCCCTCATGTTATAAATTCCTGGTCACTACTTTTAATTAGGATCTGGTGTAGTTGTATTTGATACTTGCATTGGAACCTTGCTACTCATATGATTCATAATGAGAACTCTTTGTAAAGATATTATGCCTGCGCACCTTGTTTGCTTAATGTATGTTTAATTTCTCATCTATATAGGCTCAGGGAAACTACAGGAATGGGTGGCACTTGAAGGCGAAGAAGATAAGCCACCGAAAATTCGCATTGCCCGCCCTGTTACCGCTTTGGGATTTGAAGGAACGAGGAAAAGGCGCAGAGCAGCGATGGCAGATTATGCTTGGTCTGTTGGAGATAAAGTTGATGCATGGATACAGGACAGGTGAGCACAAGTTAATTATGTTAAAAGGTGATTGGTTTTTTTTGGGGAGAATCTTGCTGGAGAGATATTTGTATAGGAAGATAAATATAACTATTGCCTGCAATCGCCTACATTTATCTGTATCTTTCATCACTATCTCAACCATGCCTAGTCTTGGGTGTTGAAGCATGTTGGCAGTGTTGGTATATTAGATATCCATGCACTACGGTGATTATAAACTTGCATCAGGTCTTCCTATTTTACTTAATGGCAACTTTGATTTTGATGCTGTTCTTCTGTCCAATTTCCACATTGAGTTTGTGGAGTTTTCCTTGATTTCTTAGCCATCAGTATGCTTTAACTCCTCTCATGTGTATTGAATTATGTTTTCAGCTGGTGGGAAGGAGTTGTCACTGAGAAAAACAAGAAAGATGAAACTATATTAACTGTCCACTTTCCAGGTTTGTATGGATCATTTTGTCTTTTTGTGGGTGGGGGGGTGCTCTTATTAAGGCCCCAACATGTAAATGCTTCCCATTGTATTGTGCAAAAGTTGCTGTTTCTTAATGCGGGATTCTCTGGTTATTAATTCTTACAGCCCAAGGGGAAAAGTCAGTTGTTAAAGCTTGGCATCTTCGGCCTTCTCTCATTTGGAAGGATGGGGAATGGGTTGAATGGTTCAGTGTACGAAATGACTGCGCTTCCCATGAGGTACTATTTTTATATCATTTAATGCTTGATTTTGTCTGGTTCCTAGAACTTCTCAATTGAATTTATTTTATTTTACTGAAGTCCAAATTTGTTGTTCAGGGTGACATGCCCCAGGAAAAGCGACCCAAATTGGGCAGTCCTGCAGTGGAAGGCAAAGGGAAGGATAAGACATCAAAAAGCATTGATATTGTAGATTCAGGGAAACCTGAAGAGCTAAGGTCACTGAATTTATCTGCAAATGAAAAGGTATTTAATATGGGTAAGAATACCAGAACTGAGAACAAGCCTGATCCAACCCGAACAATTCGGACTGGGTTGCAGAAGGAAGGAGCCAAGGTGGTTTATGGTATTCCCAAGCCTGGAAAGAAAAGAAAATTTATGGAAGTTAGCAAACATTATGTGGCAAATCAGAGTACTAAGATTAACGAAACTAATGATTCAATGAAATTTGCGAAGTACTTGATGCCTCAAGGATCGGGTTCCCGTGGATTGAAAAATACATCTAAAATTGACACAAGGGAAAAGCAGGTGACTGAATCCAAGCTGAAGGGTCTTAAATCTGTAAAGCCGCAAGGTGTGCCAAGTAAATCTGTTCCACAGAAGGACCACCTCTTAACAGATGCACGTACTGTCTCTGATGGTTCAAGTGAAATGGACCATACAGGAAAGATCAAGGATTCTGTAAGCCGTGTTGACAGTGTATCTGGAAAGCATACCCTATCACAACCAGAGGGCCCAATCGTATTTTCTTCACTAGCTCCCTCATCTGATTTTCCTTCCTCCAAGAAAGTGTCCGCATCAACTGCTAAATCTCGGTCAAACAAAGGAAACCTTGCACCTGCTGGTGCAAAGTTGGGTAAAATTGAGGAGGGAAAAGTGTTCAGTGGTAATCCTGCAAAGTCGACTTCTGAAGTTGCTGAGCCTCGTAGATCGAATCGCAGAATTCAGCCGACATCAAGAGTAAGAATTTAGATATATTTTGGTCTTGTTTTGCATATAGATGTCGTTCGTTCTTTTCATATTATGACATTGTGGTGAACTATTCTGATGTTTTGTCTCTTGATTTTTGGGTGCTTAGCTTGGTTCTATACTATTTTGGTGTGAATTCGGTGATGTTAGTCACTTGTATAGGGTGTTTTTTGAAGTTAATGTGTGCGGTGTTCATTGCAGTCTAGGTTTTTAGAATTATATCCCGACATCTCTTTCTTTGAATTTTTTTTTATTGTTGTGGTCCTCGTATTATTCACATTAAATATTTTTGCAATTTCAGGTACAGATTTATCTAATTTTCTTTACTCATTTGCTAACCATGTAGAATCGGAAACTTTCCTCTTTCATGATAGTTCCCTTGCTCGTGTTTGAATGCAATGTAAACATTCTCTTTTTCTATAATCTAAGCCTTGTGTTGTTGACATTGCTGGCCGCAGCTATTAGAAGGACTGCAAAGCTCGTTGATCATCACAAAGATTCCTTCTGGTTCACATGACAAAGGTCACCGAAGTCAGAACCGGAATGCTCCTAGAGGTTAATTATTAACCCCAGCGTTTATTTTCTTTGGGAACATTTTGCAGGACATGTTTATTGTTTATGTGAACGCAATTGTGTTATCTGACAGTTAGACTGTGACAGGGAATAACAACGGTTGAAAGAGCTCTACTGATGATGGGTTCCAGTCCAAGGAACGTCAATTATTGGACGGCGTGGCCGACATGCCCAGCGTAGTTTGTGTATATTTATGATAGAGGAGGATAAGCGTAGGGGTGGAAATTCTTGCTTCCTTGGTTTCAGTCAGTCATAAAAGTGTAGAATCAGTAGATGTTCATAGTGATTTTAGTTTTCTTTCACAATTTGTGGTTTCCCCTGGTAGGTGGATGTCGCCCAGATAGGTTGTATATGGACATTGTCCATGTAGTTTGTGGCTTGTAGTGCAAGGAAGGCTTTCAGAAGATTAATCATATAACCTGTTGCTGTTTTACCCATTTTAATGTTATGGATAAATCCTTTTCATAAATTGGTGGTTGCAATTTTTTTCCTTCCAGTTTGGTCGTCTCCTGTCCGTCTACCACCATTACCGTGGCCACATCGCCGCCACCACCACTATTATCACTCATTTATTGATTCAAACCTCACTCATTTAGGTTTTAGCTGAAAAAAAAAATTTCACTTTTGGAAAAAGCCAAAGCTTTTTCAAAAAAGACAGAAAAACCTCTAAACTTTTAAATCAAAGACATGCAAATGTAAAGGATTTCTTAGGAAATCCAAAAATAAATAAGGGCAATTTTGTCCATTTTGGCTTCTTTTACAAATTTTCTCTCTCCTTTGTGTTTTTTCAAAGTCTCCCCTTAATAGGTTGGATAAGCAAGAAATTATACATTTTGGAATTTTATTTCTTTTGTTTTTCATAATTTAGAGATTTCTTGATACACAAATCGATTCTCTTGCTAGTCCAAATCGGAGCTGAAGCTTATTACTAATTATATCGTCTTACACTCGTGAAAAGATTGCTTAGGAATTGGAAACGAACCCCTTGGGAGGATGAAACATGAATAATATTGTTTTCCATGTGTGATAACTTTTACACGTGACATAGCGTTATTGGCCAGGCATAATAAAATAGTTATCGATGTTGCAGGAAGATGCAATTTCTACTCGCATCGCAACTTGTACGGATATTTAGTCCATCTACTCTACTTGGCCTTGGGACTAATTCTCTACTGTTGGGTGCATTTTTGCTCATAATCCTAAACCACGGTGTAGCATCACCCCCCCTCCTCCAATACACGCCTGCCATATGTAATATTGAGAGAAATTTCTTAATTAAAAAATAAAGAGATTTTTAGTAAAAAGCCTATTTTTGCATGATATACGATACAAATACCCATATAGAGTCTATTTGAAGAGAAGACCCAAAACTAGCTACTTTTTTTAATTGATTCTTAGTGTTAAAATTTTCTAAGAACCAAATAGAAAATGACAGGTGACTAGTTTTGGGTTTCTCTGAATAGATTCTATATGGATACTTGTATAATATATCATGTTAATATGAGCCTGTTCATAAAAAGCAAACAAATAAAATGATTCAACTCCCAAGTTTCAACAGTTCTAATTGTTCATGGTGCAAATTAGTAGTAGGGTTATTGTTCAGGGGCATTTTGGCAAACTTGCCTTTCAGCAAGTCTAAGCCCTTTTTTTTTTTGGTGTACCTGAAAGTCCTACATATCAGAAGTCAAATAAAATGTCGGAAAGTTGAAATAAAATTGTTTGCAACCAGTCAAAAAAGTTCATCACTCGTCAAAACAAGTGATTTGATGTGAAGTTAAAAGACATGGAAACTGGAAAGGAACTGGAGGCAGTGATAGCTAAAAATAAACGTGTTTACACTTGTGATCTCAAAGTGGAACCTAAAATGCAGAAGAAAAACAAAATTAAAGAAAAATAAGAACTTAACTTTTGTTAATGCAACAGATGCTGGCAGCGATGGGTTTCTACCATAGCTACAGAGTTATTTACTAGCAAAACTATTTATGAACAATTGCAGCTCATTGAACCTCTCTCCTATACATGGATTCAATTCAGTCATTCACCAACCCAACCAAAGATATTGAACAGAAACCAGACATCACCTCTGAAATGCAGTGTGCCGTGGATATAATTTTGTGCTGGCAAGATGAAAAATTTGCCATGCTAAGGAAGCGGCAAGGTCACCCCTATACCCCAATTAATTTAGATACGAAATACTTTCGACCACTAGCTTGTTGGCGTCTTTTTTAGTTTGCTTCATTTCTTCAACCCCTTAGTCTGCGAAAATTTCATCATCCTCATTATCTCCTACAGATATACGGTCCTTCCCAATTTTCCTCTTCATTGACATATGTCGTGCCTTCTCACCTGGATTCTCTACACTGAATGTACTTTTGGTTTTTCCTGCTGTGAGAAGATTTCCATCATTGCTTTTTGCAATATCTTTGAATGGTTTCTCGCAGACACAAGTCTCTGGAAATTCATGAAACTCGCCCCGACCAGGTTTCATCTCGTCGGGGTCACCCATGAATCCTTTTTGGCATGACTTCACTTTTTTTGCAAATGTGTCCCAGTCCATCTGATCCCTTGCCATGAACAAAGCACTGAGCCTCTTAGCATTTGGCCTGATGGTCCTCTTATGACCCATATACCTCCTACCAATGATGAAACAAATGCAGTAACATATGGTTAATAAATAACTCAGAAAAAGGAAAGAATTCAATTAAATAAGCAGAAACAACTAGTAAAAATAGTTATACAACAATATCCATGATACCAAACTATATCGAAGAATTTTCTGAGATCTATAGATTAAACATGAAGGTTCTCTCAATGAGGTTTTCAGTTGGGATAAATCTCCTTGTCATCAATGGATGTCAACCCAAGGTTATTCATCTGGGAAGTCAATTGAACAAATATACACTAGACCACTAGCCAATATTAAAAGTTTACCTGGGGAGAGCAAGATCTTACAATCTGTAAGATTTGTTAACCATTTACTATATAAATCATTTGTAATCTTGTATGCGTTTGAGCCTGGCTTAATAATTTCTATAGCTCCACTTGCCGCAGTTGGAATGATTTCAGTATTGAAAGGTTTTAATAGTATATACTAGTACTCAATTTAAGTATAGGAAACTGCCGAATTTCGGCATAATCTAGCCTAAGTCTAAATTTTGGGGAACTACAGGAAAAATCATAATTCACACTAATACCTACAGATTTGCAAATCTATCCCCTGCTTGCTTCTGAACCAGAAAGTGGAATCTAGTCGTGAGATTCTTTAGTGTACCTCATCTTAGTTGACTTCCACAATATAACTTTCTACTGAGAGCTACTACAGTAAAGATGAAAGTAAAACGCAATAAAATCAAAAGCACCAGACTGGATGATGAACAGCTCTAAGTTCGTCTCCAAACACATCTTTCACAGCCAATTGTAGGATTAGAATCCTATATCTAACAGAATCTAGTTTCAACAGGAAAGGACAATAAATTTTATAGTGCAAGTGATCGGGAGTTACATAGACATCCAAATGGCGAAGTACATCATGTGGGACGGTTAATGAAAGATTCATAAGATGTGTCAAAGCACTTGAAATCTTTATAATAAAAATATCAAATTAAAAGGCAGTGCATTTGTTTATTTGGATTTTTCAAATTCTATCGCTTGTGCTTGGGCAAAATTCTCAACTGTAGTTGAACACTGTCATACTTTGTTAGGTTTCTTGAAAGGGTAATAATTACTGCACCGGCATTCTTCAGAAACCAAATTTAGACACTATTAACTGATCCATAACTTTTCTTTGGAGATAAATATGATTTGACAAATGCATTAGCTCAACCCAGAAAAAGACTGATGAAAAAGTGAACTCGATTTCTAACCTTCGACCTGCGAGAATCTTGGCCATATTCCCGTTATTATTAGTGACAAACACATCACTTTCATCAGAGACAATGTAGTCAATTGCAGCAAGACGGGAGGAGAATGGAAGAAAAGGTTTCAGCTCCTCATTAGCAAGCATCTCCTTTGTATAGAAATTTGGGAAGAGCTCTCTTAGAGGTCTCAAAGTCTCATCCCCGCCATATATTTCACCAGAAGCAACATAGAGATATGTGTCATTTGCAAAACCAAGTGCACGTAGCATCAAACCCACTTCATGAGGAGTCAGTGGACATTTTCCTCGCTTTCGCTCTTCCTCAGCATTTAAATCCTAAATGGATAATAAGAAAAAATTACACTGGTAGTCAAATTATAGCATATGGAGCCAACTGTACAATTATCACAAGCATTGTACAATGTCAATTATATATTGATAATTGCACTGCAATCACATGAGCTTTGTATAACTACAAAAGCATATCTTGTTAGGAATCAACTCATAAGAGCAAACAGTTACTAACATAATTCTTGTTGAGTTGAATATGAATAAATATCGTTCCATCTAAATTATAAAAGAATAGCAATCTCACAGGTAATGTCGCCCATCGTTTTCTTATTTCAGCAAACTCATATCTCTCTTTATCACCCCCGCCATAATAACACCCAGAAAATGCTAGCATATCAGGTTCAAACCTGTCATCCAAAATCCATAACAACAGAAATTGAATGATATGTATCAGGAAAAGATAGCAGTTCTTTAAGAAGAAAATAGGTTTTGCATTCCCAAAGAGGTGGCTTTACCATTCCCATCTCCGGTTTTTAACTATATAATAATTTATGATGGTGATTGTAATATTTCAAAACATAGATAATATATATATTCATTGGTGTCCCGATGACACCATTTCCATTCCCAGCATTTTGAGACACTAGAGTGAATGGTGCACTCCAAGAAATTCTAGAAATCCCATTCAAAGAAATGGGCATGAGATTCCTACAATTCCAATCCGCAAAACAAACACTATCTTAAAGATCTTGTAAGCAGAGGTGGCCTATACTCTCACTCCTAGCTTCGTTGACTTAAATGTGTGGGTAGCTTTCCAGCAAAACCTAAAGGGTGTTTCCAAATATGACAAACTACACTGTATAAGTTCTTAATTGTGATATACCATGGCCATTTGCCAAGGTTTCAATAGGCAAATCTGAAGATCAACCAGTTTGATATGTTCTTATATCAGGGAATTTAAAAAAGAAAAAGAAACGTTTGTAGATAGTGATAGTCCACCAGGCACAAACTCACACAAATCTTGCCAACTCAGTACAAATCAATGGTTAGTTGGGATCAATCTCTACTAACTAAAATGCTGGAAATTGGTAAACCTCCACCAGCATAGTTGAGAACGAAGCAGAAAGTGCATGAAACCCAGAAACTCCTAGTTCTCATGTTCTCTACTACTCTGCTCCAGGTTTACATGTATTGATCCAGAGCAACACCCAAACAATCAACCCAACAGAAGTTCACAAAGTCGCAATTATCATCTTTTGTCCGCACAGTTGTCCAACCAGAGGCAACTGCCTACTGAGGAAAGCAATCCTTATCCTCAGACACATGCTAATCTATTTACTTTCTAGCAACCCAGTGAACATACTGCATAACCAAGATAATATAAACATCCTTACACATCCAAATGGAAAAGAAAAGGAAAAAATATACATTGAGTGTAGAACGCAGCTGGAACAAGTATGTGCTCTGTATAGAGTTTTATCCTCCATGAACATTACATGCAGGTTGAATTTAAAATTATCAGCTATGTTCTATATTGATAGGCAATCGAAACAAACCTCAAGTGAACAGCAATGAAACGTTTTTCCATCCTTCGCATTCTCATAACAAGTTTCTGACCGAGTTCATGTATGGATTTTGTAAATTTAAGTGCATGATAATTAACACGACATCGCAACTTTTGCAGTTCATCGTCAAGGTTACTTGAAAGTCTATAATCAAACTTTGTCAACTGCACAACCTGCAAAATGGCTCAAGTGTTAATTGCCCTTCTGAAACGGACTACAAGATTTTACTAAAATTCATAAGTACACAACTTAGAAGGAAAAAAAACAAATCAAAATATTGGATTGTGCATATCTTTTACTGTTTTACACAATCGAATAAGATAGAATTCATCAGATATCGGCAAAGGGGTCTTACACGTCTCCTCAAAAGTATTGGGAGAACTTGCTCGATATAATATTCAGGTTCAGATTTCCTTGGGACACGCATTGTATATGGAGGTTTGTCCATGTTCCGCATGACTTTCTCAGGAACTCTCCGGACAATAGTCACATCTTTTGCAAGATAAGACATAAACCAATCGACATCAAAAATGTGGATAAAGTCACTGCATGCAAAATTAGCATATTTAATAGGTTGATAACTGGAAGAGCCAATTTTCACAACCACTAGCATGAAAACAAATTCAAAAAAGAATAACATAAAACTATAGCTGATGGGGTTAAAACATTGATAGAATCACATTACCTATCATCCTTCCAATAGGAATGATGATCCAGCTCAGGTACAACTAAAGTAGCATTAAGAATTCGAGCAACAACCACAGCATCTGTTATCTGATTGCAGGAAATAAGTTGTCATTTTTGGCAACGTGAAAACAAATAACTACTTGAGTAGAATAACAAAAATTTCAGAAAGCAAAAACCAGAACCCAAGTCTTATTTTCTTTGTTGGGTCTCACTACTCAGAGAAAAATATAAAAAAATGTAGCTGAACATGAAAACAATGTGACTTACTCCTGTTCTTTGTTGGTTCAACCCCCCACTCGTAGCAATCAGCAGATACCCATTTGATGCTCGCTCTTTTACAGCAGCTAAATTCAACATATATATACTGTACATTAAAACCACAACCATAACAATGGCAAATTCAGAATGCAAATATGAAATATGCAAATTGAACTCACGAGCATAACGAGGACCTCTTTGACTGCATCCGTAGTAGAATTTCGAGTACTTGGACTTCCAAACATCAATTGCCTCACGACCATTCCCATTCTAAACTCAAAACCGAACAAATTTTTTTTTTAATTTGAATTAAAAATGACGCCTTAAACAAAAATTAAAAATTGAAGGTTGAAGGTTGAAAAAAAAAAAAAGGGTAGACCCAGTACCAGCTTGGAGTAGTAGAGGGTGTTCTTGACCAAGCGCTGAGAGTACCACTCGAGATCAGATGCCACGTGACCAGTGAAGAGCGAAATCAGGCCCAGCCCAAACAGCATCAGCCCACACACCAACGACCACGACCACGACCACGACACCGTCTGCTTTCTCTGGCTCAGCGACGACGTCGTTTTGGTGATGGTGGTGGCGGTGGTGGCGGTGGCTGATGATTTCAAGCTGAGCACCTGCTTCTTCTCACCATTGTTGTAACCGTTATGTAACAGAGCCAGCTTCGCTGCTGCCGGTGTCAAGCTGAACCTCCACGCCTTCGCCACGCCCATCCAAAACCGCCCTCACTTTTCCAACTTATTCACTGAAAATGCCATTCGTCCTCCGATTCATGCTTCTCTGTGATCAGATTGTTCAAGTGGAGCAGGAGTGCTGTTGCGGAGAGGAAAATGGGGAAGGGAAGGGTAGCTGGTGTAAATAATGCGAATGTGTGGGGGTCGAATGTTTGCTCAATTTGGAGGGCAAACCCTAGCTAGCTAGTGCGCGGTTCGAGACAAGGATCACTGTGCAGCTTTTGAGATGTGTTGCGAGAGACAGTGGAGATCTTTAGAGAGAGAGAGAGAGAGAGAGAGAGAGAGAGAGGGAGAGAGTGCGTGTCACTGTTTATGAGGAAGAGAATGAAGCTTGTTTTGTTTTACTTCACTTCATAGTTTATTTATCACCAAGTATATTTAATAGTGGATAAGTGACGCAAATTAAAAAACAGAAAAATTAACTAAATTAAATATTCTTTCCTTTTTTTTTCTTTATTTATTTATTTATTTATTTATAAGTGAAGCATGTGTTTTGATGAATAATTTATACGGAAAAAGAGCAGATAGAAAAATCACAAGATAGAATTTTACATGGGCAAAATTGGAATAATGGAATTTAAAAAGGGTAAAATGGGAATATGAAAATTAATAGGTGTATTGAAGCATGATGAATTATTGGATCCATGTATGGTGAAAGGGGGAGGAGGGTCAAGTGATGAAATGAATACATGTTGACCTAAAAAGAGAGGTCTATGATTAAGATATGATTTAATTTAAGTGTCTAACTTGATTAGGGTTGTTTAATTATTTAATTACATTAATCTTTGTCATGTTGGTTTGCTTTTATTGTGTTTTTAGGGTTCCTTTTTCTTCATCACCAAATTCTAAATTGAGGCATGCCCTAAATGCACTCTTTCTCCTATGGGTGTGTGTGTGTTGCTTGCAAGGCTCATATGCTTGAGAAACAAAACAAAGCATGTTCCATGTGGGCTTGCTAACTTTGTTAAAGGGGAAGTTAAAAGAATGTTAAAAGAGCTTCGGGACCAGTCAGTCTGAACTTTCAATTTTTCACCCAAAAAAAAAAAAGGATGTCAAAAGAAAGCGAGAAACAACATCCTTTTTGAAAGAAAGCGATATGTCTATCTATAACATAAGCAACAACACATGTAGTATTTCAAGATACTTACTACTTAGTATTTTGATAAGTCAATTACCAACGTTTTTAACCATTGAGTTAAGATTCTTTTACTTAACATGATTAAAAAAAAAATAGAGTTTGTAAGAAGATGGGACATATATTTATCATTTTCATCGACCATTTAGAACATGGTAAATTATTTATGTATAATACTTGGTAATAACTTTATTAATTTAGTAACTTAAGGTGTTTAAGCATTTCTAGTGATATATCCATAAATTTGTCTTGTGGGGTGGAAAAAAACAATCTATTTTTTTCTTTTTCTGAAAGAAATGCAATAGATTGCATTTATAATTTAGGCCTAAAGGTTGTCAGTCACAAGGACCAATACATATACAAATAATCACATAGGATTAATAAAAATAGGGAAGCATAGTAAACCACAAGGGGTTAATCCAAATATGGAGGAGTCCACCAGCAACAACAAGCACCCAAGGTGTACCTCTACTCTTAGTCACACATGGCCTAAGAAATTCCAACAAAAAAGCTATAAGCTTGGAAAAACCATACATATATCTCATTGCACCAAACTACAACTACAACTACAATATTTTAACTCTCGCAAGTGAAAAATACAAGTAGAGACTAGAAACATGTAACAAACTCATAAAGAGTTGATGCACTTATTACAACTCAAAAAACTGCAACACAAAAAAAGTATTTTAAAAAAAATCGACCTACCACCACGTTGTCACCAAGACAGCCAAGGTGGATGGGTTTGAGGGGATGGGCAAGGAGCAGAATAGGGGAGGCATGGAGGCCACCTATCCTTTTGACAACCATCAATGGAATGTGTATTAGCAAGGAAAATGGTGGTCCAAGATTTTCCTCCAAACACCAAAGTTGAGCCACACACAAGGTTTGGTTTGAGCATCAAGTCTTAAACTTTTAGGGGCACCGAAAAGTGCATCATAAGTCATTAACAGCACTATAGCGACCGCTAAAAATTGTTCTTTGAGAAGTGACACAGTGTCCCTAGCCACCTATCCTTCTCTAAAATTTATTCCTTCATCAAAAGAAGCAAATTAAAATGTCTTTTTTGGGGTGAATCGATGGGTTTTTTGCTTAGAAATACATCCTGGAGTTGGACCCATAACACGGATGATGGTTAATGATGACATTAGATTAAGAAACCAATATCTTCATTATGTTGTTGAAAGCGATTGACTGAACATGTAATATGAAAATTACAAGTATCCCTTGTTTGAGAGACATTGTGGGGTTCACTCCACATTCTGTTTTAATATAATCAATACTGTATATTTTTTAAGTCTTCATTCATTAATCATCGATTTTTGAGAAAAATTATGCAAATCGAAAACCGTTAAGGCATGTAATTGTGATGGAACAAAATAGACTGATAATTTTTTTTTTTTCTTTCAAGAAAGGTTAAAATGACTACATTCTAATCAAATAGTCATCAATTACAATTTTGTTGATAGGATATATGAATTAAGACTTGAAAGTTAAACTATCGAATCATTGATATACAATGCAAAGTGGGTCCTACAAAGATAAAGGATCATTTAATTGAAACTCCCTCCTTAGTAGCTAAACTCTTTTAAAAAAATATTACTTATGATAAATATGTATTATCAATAACCATTTAGTTTAGTGACATTCAGTCTTCTCGTACATTACATTTTATTCACATTTTAGGGATGATAATTGCTAAATTATACATGAGGCACCGGATCAAGGCACACGTGATGAGATGAAGATTTTTCTTCTTGCCCTTGATTGTGTTGATTAATTATTATATTTGTTGCATGTTGGTTTGGTGACTTGCATGCAAAACTTATGTATATTTTAACAAAAACCCAAGAAATCCACGCATTACGTGGAGTAGATAGATAGATGGGTGTTGAAATTTATGAGACATGAGATGAAGCCGTTAAGCAACATGCTGGCTGCATTTATGGACCAACATGATATTAGCTGATGCTCATCTTCCTTAATTGAGTTGGGTTGACCTTGTCAATTATTCCGTAATTATAATTACGGATTTGTGAGTGTGAGTCCGTGAGTCCGTGAGACATCGCGTTGTCATCAAAGTCGCGGTCAAACTTCTGAGCATGTGCATATCCTACGCACACATATTTTGCCAATTGGCACTCCTTAATTCCAACTCAAATCCACAAATTTAGACTATTATTATTATTAGTATTATTAAATACAAATGATAGATTCGAACTAGGTACATTTTTCAAGATTCGACATTAGAAAGATAACTTGACATGATATTAACAGTTCAAATTTAGGACTTACTTTGGTGTCATGGTCATTTTAGATAGAAGTGTAGTACTGTAAGTCGAACTAGAGTTCACGTGCACAGTTAAATGCTCTTAAACAACTTGAGTTACAAGCCATTGCAATGAAGGTTTAATTATAAGAAAGTGTGTTAGTTCAAAGAGAAATTAATTAGAACAAGTAGTGCCTGGCCGGCTAGATTAAAGCAAAAAGGTGTTAGGTGCCAGATTAATAGAGCCATGGCTATGGACATACAGGTAGGGGTGGTTGCGGTTCGGTAATCGCGAATTTTTACTCAAACCGCAAACCGACCGACTATTTGCGGTTTGGTGATTTTTGAAACCGCAAACCGATCTCATCAACTTCTCAAGCATTCACAACCTAAGAAAATTAAAGTTACAATTCCAAGCATTCCAATTAAAGTTAAACTTCTCAAGCATTCCAATTCCAAATTCTTTAAAGTTACAAACGAAAAGGAAAATGCAAAGCAAAATGAATTAAAGTTACAACCAAAAAGAAAAATTCAATTTAAAGTTAATTAAAGTTACAAACTAAAAGGAAAATGTAATGCACCAATGTTACAAACTAAAGTTACAAACTCAAGTGTTGGTGGTGAGTGGATTTGAAGAACCCCGTTGTGTTGTTTGAGTACCAATGTTATTTACAAATAAAACAACATAGTGTAGTACATTTTATTATAAGAAGAAGCATAAATAACATTAGTATAAATAAACTAATTACTTACAAGTTGTCATATGTTCCATTTCCTTGTAAAATTCAACTTCATCATCCGTGTGGCTATACTTTGCGGTTTGCGGTAACCGCAAGTTTTGAAAATCAAATACCGCAACCGCAACCGCAATGCGGTTCGGTTCTTAATACCGCAAATGCGGTTCGGTTTACCGCGATTGCGGTTTCATTGCGGTAAATTGTCGGTTGGTTTTTGCGGTTTTTCGGTTTTTCGGTTTAAAATGTCACCCCTACATACAGGTATCACCAAAATGGTGCCCATCTATATAATTATATAGTGGCGGGCCCCAGCTTTGAACAATCATTTATTATTTATGCATTTTCTCTGTTCGTACTTGTCCCTTTCATTTAAAGCTTCTTGCATAGCAGCCATTAAAGCGCAGAGCAATGTAGCTTCTGGAGAGAAGCAAGAACGAGTGAAGGGCCTTTCATTCATTCCTATACAAAGCCAGTACTGGTCACGTGATATCACGTGACAGGTGGGTTCTCCATGCTCGATTTGTATACGCATAATGCATTTCATATCAATTGCTTGGAACAATTCTGGACGTCTGGCTGGCTTCTACACAAGAAGAATATACGGTGAATGTTCTATTGGACTTAGCCCAAATGTGATAGAAGGTCCAACTTCTAATTATTGGCAAACATAATTGTACTCTTTTTTGGAGTAACGTAATGTTCTCTCGTTAGATTTATGTAAGTTGTGAATTTGTAAATCTAAATCATACGTATATTTTTGGTACAAATTTAAACTAATTAATGAAATAGATTCACGTTCAATCTTATGCTGAACAGTATGATACGAGAACATTTCATTGTTTATTGAACACGTTATGTTCGTATATTTATTTGGTCACAATTAGATAATTAAATATCATTGGATTTGAATTGGCAAAAACAAGTGGTCAACATAAATTGGTACTGTAAGCTCACAAGTGGAAATTGGTTCATTTGTGGAAGGAACACTCAGCTTAGAGATTGGTACTTTGAAGTTTAAAATTGGTACTTTTGGATTTGGGGGTAATGATCTACCTTGGCCTTCATTAGTCTAAACATCATGATGATTAGAAGACCCTTTTAAGACTTTACCTTTAGAGTCTTGGTGCTGATCATCGTTCATAGTGCTTTAATTACTCAAAACCCTAATCATTGCTTAATTTAATTTCAACCTCTAAAACACTAAAGTATTTCCATCAAATAATTATTTTCCTCATATAAGTTCGCCCACATGTGAACCTTTCCGCCAGTAATAAATTAAGGTTTCTTTATGGGTTTTAAATAAATGAAAAAAGTGCTAAGGGGTTCGAGGTCTCCAAAAAAAAAAAGATATTTAGTTATATAGCAATTCTTAGCACTAGTGATATAGATAAACCATACGCCATTTAATTTCTATAAACAAACTCAAAAAATGACAGCTAGCCCTATTAAATTTAATTTTGATTATTAAATTACTTTGATGCCCTTTTGAGTGTTCTGGGTTTTTTTAATAAGGTTTTGGGGTTGGATTTGTTTTAAGAAATCGATGGTAATTTTTATAATTTTTTTATAATTTAGACCCCTATATTGAGTATAATAATGAATCTCCTAAAAAAAAAAATACTATGCGACCACCAAACATTTGGGCTGTCGTGAGTGGTCTGACATGGTGAAGCTCAAACATTTGGAGTCATTTTAGGGCTTGTCTGAGCTGGGCAGCATTTTAATCAGCCAATTTCGCAGTTGGGCTTTATTTTGTTAATGTAGCCATGATTTTTCCTTCCAAAAAGACAAAAAGCCCAGATTTTTTTTGTAAAAATTCAAAAAAGTTCGTAATCATAATAATCATGTTTACCATGTAAAAAGACTAATTTCATTTTGCTTATAATTAGCCAAGTCTTAATCCTTGAACTACAAAATTAAACCTGCGGTCTAATATTGATCTTGTTGAACAACCAAAGTTGGTTGTTGCCATAGTATTTGATAGTTTCATGAAATGGGTGAAATGGTCTTCTTGTTTTCTACTACCTTAACCTTCCAAATGTGCCAACCACAATTGTCTCTGTCATCTGATTCGTTATGGTTCCCTTAACCAGGGGTTTGATGAAAATTCCGTCTGCATTTATATTTGATTGTTGGGTCGCCATTTTCAAGTTGCCAAGCAGCCGCTTAAGACACCCAAGTCCCAATCTTTGTACAAGTAATAGGTTACTAGAGTACGTATCTCCCTTATATTTCCTTTTCATTATCTTGAGATTTTTTTTTTTGACGAGTAATCTACTCTAATACACGAAGAATGAAATCGAACTCAGGTGTAAATTATTTACCAAAGTTAAAAAGGAGGAGGAGAATTTTCACACACACTACCAAGGTGTCGTGGGGTGAACTTAAGACCACTAGTTCGCAAGTCAATACCATTTTTGAATCCATTGGCGGCACACTGTCTTGATTAATTGATCTAATCCATGTCTGTATATATATTTGTAATTATTAATTACTTAATAAAAGAATTTTTAAAAGTCAACTTATTTTTCATGAACAAAGGTCAAAATCTTTGAAGATTGCGGATTGTTGGCAAAGTGGTCTGAGCAATTTCTTGACAAAGTCAAGAGAGTTACAAAAATGTGTTGGAATTGGCACGCAATCATTAGGTAAAAAAAAAGATATATAATTAAAACAAAAGGGCATTATTAATAGTGGCGAGAAATGTGTTTGATAACCAATAATCACCGGCATAAACTATTCATAGTGGCTTATTTCAGTGTAGTTGCGTCAGCCTTCATATGATAACTTCAAAGATTTGTCTTCTGAAAGCGAAACTATGGAAAAGGAAGGGAGACCCTTTAGGCCACCAATAAAATACAAATAGACACACCATGACTGGGTTTTTTTAATAAGGTTTTGGGGTTGGATTTGTTTTAAGAAATCGATGGTAATTTTTATAATTTTTTTATAATTTAGACCCCTATATTGAGTATAATAATGAATCTCCTAAAAAAAAAAATACTATGCGACCACCAAACATTTGGGCTGTCGTGAGTGGTCTGACATGGTGAAGCTCAAACATTTGGAGTCATTTTAGGGCTTGTCTGAGCTGGGCAGCATTTTAATCAGCCAATTTCGCAGTTGGGCTTTATTTTGTTAATGTAGCCATGATTTTTCCTTCCAAAAAGACAAAAAGCCCAGATTTTTTTTGTAAAAATTCAAAAAAGTTCGTAATCATAATAATCATGTTTACCATGTAAAAAGACTAATTTCATTTTGCTTATAATTAGCCAAGTCTTAATCCTTGAACTACAAAATTAAACCTGCGGTCTAATATTGATCTTGTTGAACAACCAAAGTTGGTTGTTGCCATAGTATTTGATAGTTTCATGAAATGGGTGAAATGGTCTTCTTGTTTTCTACTACCTTAACCTTCCAAATGTGCCAACCACAATTGTCTCTGTCATCTGATTCGTTATGGTTCCCTTAACCAGGGGTTTGATGAAAATTCCGTCTGCATTTATATTTGATTGTTGGGTCGCCATTTTCAAGTTGCCAAGCAGCCGCTTAAGACACCCAAGTCCCAATCTTTGTACAAGTAATAGGTTACTAGAGTACGTATCTCCCTTATATTTCCTTTTCATTATCTTGAGATTTTTTTTTTTGACGAGTAATCTACTCTAATACACGAAGAATGAAATCGAACTCAGGTGTAAATTATTTACCAAAGTTAAAAAGGAGGAGGAGAATTTTCACACACACTACCAAGGTGTCGTGGGGTGAACTTAAGACCACTAGTTCGCAAGTCAATACCATTTTTGAATCCATTGGCGGCACACTGTCTTGATTAATTGATCTAATCCATGTCTGTATATATATTTGTAATTATTAATTACTTAATAAAAGAATTTTTAAAAGTCAACTTATTTTTCATGAACAAAGGTCAAAATCTTTGAAGATTGCGGATTGTTGGCAAAGTGGTCTGAGCAATTTCTTGACAAAGTCAAGAGAGTTACAAAAATGTGTTGGAATTGGCACGCAATCATTAGGTAAAAAAAAAGATATATAATTAAAACAAAAGGGCATTATTAATAGTGGCGAGAAATGTGTTTGATAACCAATAATCACCGGCATAAACTATTCATAGTGGCTTATTTCAGTGTAGTTGCGTCAGCCTTCATATGATAACTTCAAAGATTTGTCTTCTGAAAGCGAAACTATGGAAAAGGAAGGGAGACCCTTTAGGCCACCAATAAAATACAAATAGACACACCATGATTAGACGCACATTTATGCATATAATTTTACCACAAATGACATGTATATAAGTATATATTTTTATACCCAATTACGATCTACATATCGATAAAAGTTTGTTTCTACCGCGGTGTTGTGTGATGGTATTGTCCAGTTACAAGACGCCATAACTTTAAGAAATAAAAGATATGGTTATCAAAACTTGAATATGTGCTATCTTTTTTCTCCCAGAAAAAAAAAAGTGTTATCTTTAAAACTGTTCTTTTATTGTCAATGAAGGTTGGTTTAGTTGGTAGGTATGGTCTATGCACTGTGTGTAGCCTCATCAGTATTCGAGTCTCGTTGCCAGCAGTCCTCGTTGGTGTGTGATATGTAATTTCCTACATAAATCCATACCCGTGGCAACTGGTAGTTGAATACTACACATAAGTCCTTCAGGCTCAAGGTTGTGGGCAATGGCGAAACTATTAAGGCTCAAAGAGGTGCATAAGTTTTTGTTTCTAGGCGTTGCTACACGCTCTCTCTCTTTTCTTTTTGTCTTTTTTTAAAAAAAAAATTATTTTTAATTTTAATGAGATTGTGAGCTCTCTTTATTTAATTAGGCTTGCACAATTCCTTATTTAAGTGGGATTGTGAATTCACTTTATAAAGGACCAATTTAACATCACCTAATTTTATCTTAGTGTGTGTGCATGACAAGAATCCTGCGTTTTTTTTTTTTCCTTCTATAGTACGCCAATCTAAAGTAAGTCGGATGCTTATATTTTTTCTTCTTGAGCAAACACCAATTTTGTTATTCATTTTGTTGTTGTTGAGCTTTTAGCATTTAAAAATTGCACATCTGTTGAAAAATTATTGAGTCAATCAGTAGAGAGTTTTCATGTCGGTACGTGTTTAGTGAAATTAAAATGCATTGAATCGTGGGGTGGGTCTTGACTCTTTGAATTTCAATCTTGACCACAAGTCCTTTTCTCTCGCGTTGAATTTACTTGGGAAAAAACGTCCGGATGATCAGTTCATACATTGCTTAATGGTCTGTCCTAAGATGAAGAAATTGTCTTGTACAACAAGTTAAACCTCCCAAAAACAAAACCCCTCATTGCTAGAAACTGATTTCCCAAGACTGATCAACAATATAGACGAATGAAGAAATCACCTAATTTTGGTCAACAAAAAGAGTACCATACAGAACTGATCAACTAACTTCATCTACAAAATGAATTTTCACATTTTAAAACATTTCTTTTCTTAATTTCCCCAAATAAACCAAACCTTAATCAACAGAAAACAGACCTAGTGGTTTACCCATCATTGGCTCTTGAAAGTCAGAATCTCCAACTAAATTGCAAACACGGCAGAATCTTCTTAACTTATCTCCCCATCATCATTTGAATTTCTAGTGCTCTTCTCCCATCGATACTACCTACAAACCTTCGATAATTCTTATTCAGATTATTAAAATTCATCGGCTGTTCTTTTAATTGTATTATAAACTTCATTTCTTAATCCTTTTCCTCCATGCCATCAATCAATAAAGCCTATGTTCTGTTTTCCCCCTTGCTGCAATCCGAAGCCTCAAATCCCAAAATAACTAACACACAATCCCACAAAATCCAATCATGTTTCCGTTTGTGAGCTGCAACTCTTTCTTCTTCTTGTTGTGCCTCTGTATTCTCTGTTTTTCCCGCCCTTGCTTTCCCGCCAGAATCTTACCCAACTCAGTAACTGTCTTAACCGCCGCCTCCGACGTCCACAACGCCACGTGGCACGACTTCGAGAGGTTCCTGGATGCCGGGAGAGGGAGCCAGGTCAGCGGCATGTCGGAGCTCAAGAACTACTTCCACCGGTTTGGCTACTTGCCCAATTCCAACTTCACTGATACATTCGACACCGATTTCGAATCGGCCCTGACGCTCTATCAGTCCAAGCTGAGCCTGCCAGTTACGGGAAGGCTCGACTCAGACACCATCTCGGCGATCATTTCACCGAGATGTGGCGTTAGTGACGCGTCGCAGCAAACTGCTCTTCATGCGACGCGTCGCTTTGCCTTCTTCAATGGAAAGCCCAGGTGGGGCCGCCTCACAA
>NC_024132.1:5252223-5272090 GCF_000346735.1 Prunus mume
AGGGACGCGACGCAGAAGACTGCTTGTTCGGCGCCGGGTCGCTTTGCCTTCTTCAATGGAAAGCCCAGGTGGGTCCGCCGCAACCCGGTGACGCTCTCTTATGCTCTCTCCCCCAACAATATGATCAGCTACTTGAGCTCCTCGGACGTCCAAGACATCTTTCGCCGTTCTTTTTCGCGGTGGTCGGCGGTGATCCCCGTGAAATTCACTGAGGCGGAGACCTACGAGTCGGCAGATATAAAAATCGGGTTCTACCGGGGCGACCACGGTGATGGGGAGCCGTTCGACGGGGTGCTCGGGGTGCTGGCGCACGCTTTCTCCCCAGAGAACGGGAGGTTCCACCTGGACGCGGCGGAATCCTGGGCCGTTGATTTCAAAAAGGACAAGTCGAAGGCAGCCGTTGATTTGGAGTCGGTAGCGACCCATGAGATCGGGCATGTACTTGGGCTGGCTCACTCCTCGGTCAGGGGGGCTGTGATGTACCCGAGTTTGACTCCGAGGACCAAGAAGGTGGACCTCAGGATTGATGACGTGGAAGGCGTCCAAGCTTTGTATGGGTCAAACCCTAATTTCAAGATTAGCTCCTTGCAGAGTGAAAATTCTTACAACCATGCAGTTGCTTTGGACACTAGATCATCTTTTAAGTGGGCAATTTCTTTAACACTTCTCATCACTTTGATGTTGCGTTTGGCCGCATGAATTGGTAGCTAGCTAGCCTCCACCTTTTTTTTTTCTTTTAAATTGATTTAATTTATTTATTTTGATACTTGTAATTTTTTTAAATTGAAATTGTGTAATCAACAATACTCAAAGAAAGTAAAAGAATTCTTTTATATCATCGTCATGTGTTTTTGATACAAACGATATTATAAGAAAGGGAGATTCAAACACAGAACCTTTAGTGCATAGCTACGTGAACTACAAAGCGTTGTATGATCGTCATGTGTTTGATTTGGGAATATGGTGACATAGATTATATTGGGATCATAAACTGTAAAAACTTTTTTATGGACTTTATGTTTGTGTCTATAAAAGCAGAGAGAAGGGGAAAAAAAAGCCATAAAGCCCGGGAGAACAAAAAGAAAAGGTGAAGTATGGAAGTGGTCAAAATGGAGAATGAGAGGTCAATGGTCGTGTCTTAAGCTGTGGATTAATTAATCCTAGTGAGAATGGTATGTGGTGATGAGAGGGGAAAGTCCTACCTGCCCAATTTGAATTCGGATCTGCAACTTCATGGGAATTGCAAAGAATATATGCTTAACCTGAGATTGCGGGGGAAACGAAGGTATCACTTACAGCCCAAGAGATAAATTGTACCAGTCTCTCACAGAAGTCTCACAGAAGTCAGAAGGCACATCTTGACGTGCATGGGAGGAATTATAAGCTTGCTGCAAAGGGAAAAGTAACTTGAACCAGACCATCTTGGCTTTAATTAAGATGAGTTTTAGACTTGAGTAAAAGAAATATGACAAATTAAGTAAGATATGCCTTAATGGATTCAAAGTTTTTTGTTTTTGTTTTATGAAAAAAAAAATACAAGCGAAACTGAGAAAGAAGAAATCGATTATATGATATCGAGTACAGAGATAAATAGATTTAACCACTCGAGTTATAAATTATGTTCAATTAATTTAAAGTTTAATAAGAAAGGTTCCGTGATAAAAAGGAAAGGAAAAGAATTGACCCCCCTAACCCCAAATGGCCCTTATAAAATTACAAAACAAGTGATGTATTCATTTGCTATGGTTCACACAACCAGTCAAACTTGATATGGTTTGGAACATGAGAGTGCCATTGATTAGGACCAGAAACCATGCGGTAGACTGACTTTTCATCTTCTAGGAAAATGGGGTAGGCTTATGCATGCACTCCCTTATTACATAATACATATAACAGTAGTTTTCGTTCCAATTAGAATTGAGGTGTACACCATCTATATATATTATATAGCAAAGCAAGCTGACATATCACGACTTGGAAATGCCATTATTTGATCTTCTTTTGGGCAAGTGGAAGAGGAACCATTTGAAAGTAGATTTATGCAGTGGAGTGAGCTTTTAGTCAACAAGCATGCAAAACCAAAACCAACCACACCAAAAATGTATCAGCATTTTTATTTTATTTTTATAATGCAAGTTGGAAATATGATCCCAAAAACGTTAAGAATATGATAAGATTGTATTTTGGGGAGATTTTCAAAGTGTAAACATATGTATTGTGTGAATGTGATTATTTGGAAGATCGTGCAATGGTTCGAATAGGGTCTAGCTCAGTGAAAAATGGTCTTAACTTTCAGATCATAAATCTCAGGTTTGAACCCCCATAATATTTTAGTTGTGTCCGTATGTAAGAAACCGCTCTCCCCGCTAGTTTAGTACTCGAAAGAATTTCAAATTTTTGATTAAAAAGACAGCATTAGTCAATCCTAAGCCCAACTAAAACAAAAAGATCAAAGCCCAAAAGATCTGTACCCAAGCCCAAAACCAATTACAACAAGCAGCACATCTATTCACTGAGCTTATGCTGCTAAAACCCTAAACCCTTTTGAAAACCATTACTCAGATCAGATCTCATCTGCTCGTTCAATCATTCCTCCACCCTCAAACCCCTGTAATGGCTTCAGCCTGCAGGCAGTTCGCCAACAGAGCATCCCTATCGTCCATTCGATCCGCCATCAGATCCAACGCCCCAAAATCTCCCACCTCACGCTTCCCTCTCCCGACATCCACTCCCTCTAGTCCTCTTTGCCGTTCCTCACTCTCAAGGTCTGTGTTTTTAAGGGGTTCATATTCATATTTATTTTTTTAATTCTTAATTGAGATTTTTAACTTCTGGTTTTGGATGGTTGCTGTACGTTTTGTTTGGGGCAGGCCTCCGGGTGCACTGGGATGCGTGCAATCACTACTGCCACTCCACAGCGCGGTGGCGGCGGCGAGAATGACGTCGTCTCTGAGCATCACATCGAGGAGTTGCCGTGCGCTCTCACAGGGTACTCTCTGCCGCACCTCTCCCGGCCTCTAATAAAAAAAATTTGCTTTCTTTTCTAACTGTGAGTCACTTTTGCTACTCCCACCATTGTAATAATTTGTAGTTCTTTCAATCCCATATCTTCATTTTAGCGTTTGCTCACTTGGGTTCTCTTCAGAATTTGATTTTGCCTCATTGTTGCTGTTGAGTTTTGCATTGATTTCTCTGTGTCCACCTGGTTATGATTTGTTGTCTCCCTCTCGATATGTATGTTTTTGTGTGGGCTTGAACTTGTAGACTGCCTTGCACAATTTAATAGATGGTTTGAGTCTTAGCATAGAAGTTTTACTTCTGAGTAACTCAAACTAGGTTGTTGTGTCTTTGAAAATATGAGCATTCTTAGAGACATTTCTCCATGTAAGATTGGCTCATTGGGTATTTTTTTTTTGGAGCTTGTTGGATGTGTCCTGGGAAGGCAATGAGGCTGTAGTGTTGAGAATAAGACAATTTGGGGCAATGAAAATCAAGGTCGAAATGCTTTTCATAGGGTATGTTATCTGACTGGAATATTTGGTTCCTGCAGGCACATAACATTATGCTTGAAAGAAATAAACTGGACCTGGTAGTTAAGGCCTGCTGCGTCATTATCAAGTACGAAACTATGAGTTTTCCCTTAGAACCATAAAAATGTTTAACTATGTGGGTTTAGAGACTTAAATTTCGCCTATGGCTTGATTTGTCACTTTTGATGATTGTACCAGCAGTTGCCACATTGTGGCCTCTGCGTTATGCGCATTGACGTTCAATTTTGATCCCTTTAGTTGTATCAATGACAAGGTAGGAATGTCTACCAATTAATTTAGGATGGTATTATGATGAAAAGTTTCTATTAGGCTGTGGCACTCATAATTTATCATATTCTAGCCATATCGCCACTGCTACTCCATCTGCTTTATTTTTTCTATATATTTTGGGTTTGAAGTGAGCATGTTGAGACATTCTACAGCAAATTCATTTTCTTGAAAATTATAACTAATGGGTTAAGTTTAATGCTAATTCAGCAAGATGATATGATGATCTAAAGGGGAGAGCAGAATAAAATTTTGAGTGCAAACATTTTGCCTCAAGTTTGTTGAACTTATATAGCATACCATGTCTAAATAAATAAGAACACGTTGATAACATAGCTGCTCCTTTTCCCAGATGGAATTGATGGTACGTGACACATGTATGCTGTATATGGAGGTGGGCGCTGCCATTTATGCTCATTGTGTCTGACTTAAAACATTGAGGAAAACTAGATATATGTACATGCTGATCAGTTATTATTGGATTATGTTCCTAGCCATTTGTATTCTGAAAGCAAGCTTTAGTGGATGCTGGAAAGTTTCGCTTACTTTTCTGTAGAACATCATAAATTATCCACAGGATTGCGTTTCTTGAGCTGTTTTAGTGGAGTCTTTTTTGATTGGGTCTTTTGATTAATGAAATTGGACTGGCACAATTTCTGCATTATTCTCTGAGTTATAGATGGCTTCACTTTATGTGTTCCTAATTTGAGTCTTTGTATTCTTTGATGATCCAGAGCTTGGTCTGTCAGTTCCAAGGTGATTCGTAGCAGGTTGTGTCACCATTACAAGAAGTTAGCTTCACAAGAATGGAAAAGCAAAGATTTTGTATTTTTATTTATTCAAACCCTTTCACAGAACTGAAGCTAAATTCGATTCTTCCTACAAGACAGGATGTTAGCGGCTGTTAAATAATAATTCAGTTGGCATGTTCAATACTAAATTTTTATGCATCTCTGATTTGGAATACAAGTCCACGTCTTTCCACGATATCCTGGCTGCCTTATGGCGAGCATACCATGCTTGATGCGATTACTTCTATGTTTAAATCGAAACCCATGTAATCTTAAGGTCCAGCATTCTTCATATTGTTGGACAAGTTGTAATAAATTTGGTTTCATGTCTTTGAGTGGTAATTTGGTTTCATGTCTTTGAGTGGTGGTTTTTACTATAACGTACTGAATTGTCAGTGTCAAATTCATCGTAGCCATGGCAGAATGCACAGTAATCGAACAAATCTGTACCAGATTCAACCGGCATGTCAGTGTGTGTTCTATTTGTTGCTTCTTCACAAGTGAACGATTAACCAACGTTCAAAGCTGAAGAAAGCACAGTTGGCCACAGGCACCTGAAACTGCCGTCAAATGTACGAAGTCTCGGGAAATTTCAGACCTTTCTCGGTGAACAAACAAGCAAACACCACGCTTTACAGAACCGCCCAGAATGCACATATCCAGAAGTCACAGAATTCCAAGAGACTACCACTTGGCCTCTAGAGCCAACCCTAATATAAACATCAATAGGAAAGTGGAGACAAAGACAATGGAGTGAATCAACTTGATCAAACAAAATTCGTGACACTATAATACATGCAGCTGAAATTCTTGCCAATGTTTGCCATTAGACATGTTGATGGCTTTTATGCACAAAATTTCAGCTCAAGACCAAGTTATTCTGAATAATTGACCAGATATATTTTTGTTTGAATGAATATATAGTTCAGATTTTATATTACAATCCAGAACTATTGCATATATTACAAAGCAAAAATGTTAGTCATACCACATTTATATGAAAAATAATTAAAAAGTAACTTTCCCTAAGAGATTTTTGTCGCAATCGCAACTGGTTATTTTATTTTCTCTAGATCTAAAAAGTATATTAAAGTTGAATAGTACAATCACAAACTAAGACCCAAAAGAATGACAAACTCATATGAGGAATATCAGCTACATTTTGATTGTATTCAATTGAGATTTTAAAATCTGAATAAAAAAATTGAGATTTTAAAAGATTATTTTGGAATAAATAAGACTTTTAAATAATCTAAACAAGTCTTATGGTATTCCATTTGATATGCACATAATAGGATATGCTTAGATTTACCTTCGCCCATGCATCAAATACACTTTTCTCACATACCAACATCATCTCCTCTTCATTCCACCCAAAACCACTTTGAGATAATGCATCAGCTAAAGCACCATATTTTCCCTTCAAAGTCTTCACCCTTGATTCAATATGGGGTGATGCCTTCAACCCAGAATTCGGAAGTTTGACTTCTAGCATAGTTTCTAATTTATTCAAGTATCCATTTTTAAAGCCTGAGTCACCTCGCCAATTGGTATTCTGATGGAGTTCCATCAAGCATTCCATCAATGTGTTATCCTCCTTAGTTGTCCAATAGCGCTTATTTTGTCCCCTTCCTCCCCTTACTTTTCCACTTGAAGTAGCAGTAGAACTCATGACGATAAATGATCTACTACAAAAAATAAACAAAAAAAAGATACAAGTGATGAAAAACAATGAATCTGCTATACAAGTGATGAAAAACATTCCAGCTCTAAAAAATGAATGAATGAATAAATAAAAAGGTTCTTAAAAACATGTACTCACATTAGTTGTTCATATTCAATACATTACACAAGCACAATAAATAAATAATGTCTTGAGTACATTAAATAACACGATAAAAACAAACAAATAATGTGCTCATCACATGTCTTCATTCCCTATTTCCATTCCATGTATTCCACATTTCATTTGCAAGGTTTTGCCTCCATACACTCCAATCGTTTGAGGACTCAACTGTACCAATGTAATCATTTGTTTCCAAAGTTCCATCTACAAGCTGATTGTCCACTTGATGTTCAATAGGATCCAAAGCCATCTCTTTAAAGTTATGGAGCATACAACACACAGAAATTATACGACGCTGTGTTATAATATCATAAAAGGATGGACTCCTAAGAATTGCCCAACACATTTTTAATAAACCGAAACACCTCTCAATAACATTTCTAGCACTCGAATGTCTCATATTGAAAAATTCATTTGGTGTCTCAGGTCGATGGCCATCCCTCCAATCATTAAGATGATAACGTTGTCCTCTAAAAGGTGCAAGGAAGCTTGTTCCGTTGGTGTAACCAGCATCCACTAAGTAATAATAACCTAATGTCAAAACAAAACAGTAAGAGACATAAACCTGAAGTTATATTTTATGCATAATGGAAAATGCACTAAATTAAAATATTGATTTTTAAATATTACCATTAGGGACTTTTAATCCATTTCTCCTACTTAGAGCATCTTTAAGGACTCGACTATCATGTGCAGAACCCTCCCATCCAGCCAAAACATATATAAACTACAAGTCTTGAGAGCAAACTCCCAAAACATTCGTTGCTATTTCACCCTTCCTTGTTTTGTACTTTGGTTTCTCTCGTTCTGGTACCTTCACTCTAATATAGGTTCCATCTAATGCTCCTAAACAGTTCTATATTAAAATATAAAAAATTATTAATAAGGTTCTTAAAAGAAAATAAGTATTTTTGTTTTGAATAATTTCATAGCTATAAATAGTGCATACCTTAAACCACTTCCACCTATAGTTTGTTGAGTTCTCAGGTACAGGTTCTGGTGATTTCCAGAAATCCTTTTGGCATCGAATCATTGCCTTCAAGCACTCATGAAAATACTTACTAACAGTTCGTCCCGATCTAGTAAAATTAAATTTTATGACGCGATTCTTATGATGGTGTGCAAGAATATTTAAAAAAATTGCAACCATCTCCTCTGTGGACATGTTTCGGGTCGATCGTAGTTCTCCTTTAGTGACCAAAATTTGACAAAGCTTATGAAAAGATTGTCTATCCATCCTTAGTTGGTCAATACATGTAGTATCACTCTCAAAAACTAGTCCATGTAGGTATTCTAGTTGTTTGTAAACTCTTATCACTGAAGGAAGACTTGGTCGACGAATTTTTCGATAAGCTAAGCGTGCATAGACATAACCCGCAGCACATACAACAAATATTATTCGAAGGTAGACAATCAAAGCATTTATAGTAACACGTAGTTTCCTCTTTGTGGACAAACTTAATCGAGCCATTTGTCTACATGACATTAAAAAATATATATATATTATTCAAGATATCAAAACCTCAACATCTAAGAAAGCTGAATTTTAAGAATCTTACCTAATTTGGGATATGATATTGCTTTGCAAACGTTGCTTTCGTGCTTGACAAGATATACTCACAATCACTTTTATTGACACCTGCAAAGAAATAAAATTGTAAAGCCTACGTATTACAACAAAAGTTTGTTGTTTTTTTTTTTGTTGCTGTAGACATGCAAAAATATATCTATGATATGAAAAACAGTTTAACATATGTGAAAAGATTCTGATCAACACAATACATCGAAACCTGTAAAAGGATATTGGGAAAAACCAAAAACTAAAACAAAAAAGAAACAATTGATCTATGGCATGAAGGCTTTTTCTCTTTTCCTTTTCTGATCAACACAATGCGAATATTGGTTACCTAAGCCTAATCCTTGTTCTGTATGACAACAATAGTAAAGTGGTAAGAGTAGTAATTATCACATATCCCGTATGTAGAATTATAGAGTGGAAGGGAGACTCTAGTAATTATCACGTATGTAGTAATTATCACATATCCATTGATTGAAACTCCAAACAGCAGCAATCACTATGGGTTGAATTGTGTTGTGAAGACAGAAGATATAAGAAGAAGAAAAAGGTAGATAGATAGATAGATAGATAGATGGAGTGACTTACATAGTTTCGCTTCAGGGAGGCTGTGTCTGCAACGTTAAGGGTTTGAGTTGTTTGAACTCCTTCTGGCGTGTATTCTCCTTCTAGCGTGTAATTTTTATTTTTTTTATTTTAGGGTTTGAGTTGTTTTGGAATTATAGTAAAGTAGTAAGGGTATTTTTGGAAGTTAATAAGAGAAAACAGGAATGGGAATCGTATCGACTACTCCCCCCTAGTTGATCTGATACCCAGTTTTGAGGGAATGTGATTACGGATTTTGAGGTGGGGCCAACTTATTTTTTCATTCCTGATTGCAAGTAAACGCAGGAGAAGTCAGGAATGGAAATCATTCCCTTTCCTCCCATACCCATTACTGATACGTAAACGTGCCCTAAGACTATTAGGATTTTTAAAAGAGAGTGTTGAAATATCGTGGTATTGAATCATGACTTTAAATAAGTAATAAAAAGTCTTATGGTATTCAAAAATTTGCTTATTTCGAAGGATTTTTTAAAATGTGGAATTATATGGGACTTTTTAGTGCTAGGTACAAATACCAAACCCTATCTCAAATCCTACCCTAAGAGCATCTTCATTGCAATTGTAAAGGACATTTACACTTAGAGTTGTCGGAAGTTGCTCCAATGGGTGGGGTGTAAATGATTGTAAATATAGCATTGGGCGGGAAAATGTATAAAAAGAAATGGACATTTACATTTGATTTTACATTCCCATTTGTTGAGCCCCATGTGTTGAAAATGAGGAGAGATAATGCAAAAGTGGTGGGCTCCAAACATATAAAAGGTAAGATAACTACCAAAATACCAGAAATATCATTTTGCTTCAACTTGATATAGAATCATTTCCTTTCATGTCCTTTTTACATTTCTCCCATCGGAGGAAAAACGACATTTACATCTTCTGAAAGTGTAAATGAAATGTAAATGTGGATTTACACCTCCAATTTACACCTCTTGCAATGAAGATGCTCTAACCCATCAGATTTTTCATATGAGATTTTTTTCTCCATTGAAGAAGATGAACACTTTGAAAGGGAGAGCTCTAAAGAAATGTAAACTTGCTATTTTCACTTCATGATGATTTCGTCTTCTGCTGGGTATTTGTTATGTTCTATTGTTATATTTAACTCCTTTTGTGGTCAATTTGACTGAATGTGTCATTACATCCATTCTTTATTTTGAGCTAGTTCTTTATTCTGTGTTTGGTTGCCAAGATAACTAAGGGTAAAACCCGGAAAGGACAAAAGTAATTCTTAATTTTAATCTTTGTTATGTGTTTTGTTATTCAAAGTTTGTGAACCTTTTTGGAATTGAAAATAAAAGCAAGCTATAGAATAAAATAATTGCTGGTGCAATAGGGAAACGAAGGGAGGAGAAATAGAGATGAAAGAAAAGAAAGGGAGGAGCGGCACGGCACTACCGAGACTTTTTTTCCCGTTTTATTTTTTATTTTATTATAAAAGGTACAAATTGGAAGTCAATTTACAGCTGTATAAATAGCTTCAATTTACTTTTCTAAAAAGATACGTGACAAACTTTGAATGGAAGTATCGTGGTGAAGATGATGGATGGTTAAATTCATCTGATCTTTCCAAATCTTATAAGTTAAGATGGTGGCCAAGTGTGTGTGAGAAATTCTATAAGTCATTACATTCTACTGAATTCCAGAAGACTTTTCTATCATTAAATAATATTTTAAAATCTCAATTGAATACACCCTTTAAATTGAAGTCTATACTTGTTACAATTTAGGGCAATGACCTTAAATTTAGTCATCTTTTAGTCATAGATACACTACAAACTGAATATCTTACAGTTTTTTCTATACACATGAAGCGTAAATGAGACCAAAAAAATAAGTGTTAAATCACTAGTCTTAATCTCATTTGGAAGGCAAAGAAAAGGGAGGTAGGACAAAGAGGTCGACAGCCATCAACAAATGAGATTGCTTAACTATTTTCTTAAGTTTGATTTTTGTGCTTCTACAAAAGCTAAACTGAAAGATTATTGTCTAAGTGGTATTTTTAGTTGGTGGGTGCAAGTGCAACGTGGAAAGCGCTTGTCCACCAACATGTCCTTCATTTTTGAGAGAGAAAATTTAGCAAATGATATCCGATGTGGTAAGAAAACACACGCAAGCAAAAATCTAGGCACATAATTAAATTTAGGTTTTAATTATTGTTTTTCCCTCTACTCTTCAAAATCGCAGTTTCTCCCTTAATTTTCTTCCTATCTCGCTCACTCCCCTATGTTTTTCTTTTGTGTCTTAGGTTACCCCATTATGTTAATTTTGTCATGACATTCGTTAAATTTTCTGAAGTGGCATGAGTGACTTAATGTAATCTCGTGTACTGAAAATCAATAAATATTTTTAGTAGTATTGTCTCACATAGAGTTGGGTCTCTCTTTTATTTAACATTTCTAACAATTTTTATGGTAATATTAGGGTCTACTCCTGCCACGTCAGAAGATTTAATAAATATTTTGATAGATTAAATAATTTCTTTAATACAATCAATAATTTAAATTACACAAGAATGAGATTTCTCATACACACTAAACTTTGTTGGTGCGGCGACGGACTTAATGAAGTTGGATAACGTAAACCAACAAAAAGTCAGGGAAAATTAAGAATTCGTGAAGAACACGAGGGGCAAAACAATAATTAATTCTTAAGTTTATTAAAATAAGGAGAAGAAAACGAAGAAAGAATTTATGGGGGGTAATTTTAAAAACAGAAGCACTTAACTTGTTATATTTTTTCTAATAAAAGGACAAAGAGAGATTCCCTTTCACCCGAAAGGCCGGGAGAAGACTGGCTGATAGAGAATTGAGATTACAAAGTCTCAACCCCCATGAACGTTAGCTGAATAAGGTCGATGCGAAAACTGAACAAATTAAAGACAAAACCATAACAGAAAAGACGGCAAAAAACCAAACCGAAAATATGAGAAACCAGGAGAGAAGATGAAGCATTAATATATATATATATATTGTCACTTTAACGTACGATATATATAATATTCTATATACTTAGGGGCGACAAATCTCAGGCCTAATTGGGTTCTGGGTTTTGTTTGGTTTGGTGAGAGAGGGCACAAGGAAAATATGTTGGTGGAAATGCTTAGGATGAAGAGGGAGGTGATTGAAGATGTTGCAATAATAGGGGGATTGGTAGGGGTGCAATTTGTGTATGCTGGGAATTCTGTGTTGCTGAGTTATTTTATGTCTTTGGGGCTTGACCCCCTCACCATTGTTATTTTCTCTACCTTGGCCACTTTCATCATCCTCTCTCCTATTGCTGCTTTTTTTGAAAGGTAGAAATGTGCTCTCTCTCTCTCTCTCTCTCTCTCTCTCTCTCCATGGATGATATTTAGTATTTTTATTGATAGTTTCTGGGCTTTTTGTTTCTTTAAATTTTTGTGTTTGAGTGGATTTTGAGGTTTGATGACATATGTCATTGTGTTGCAGGCATACATGGCCCTCGAAAGTCAGCTGGAAGCTGATGATTCAGTTGGTTTTGATCGCCTTTGGAGGGTATGGAAGTTTTAAATATGTTTGTTTCTAATTTAATTTACATTTATATTGAATTTTCCAGGAAACCTTGTTAATACTTTGACCCTTTTTTTTTTTTTTTTTGGGTTGAGAAATTGAAAATCCAATGAGTACTTGGTTTAAATAGAAATTGTTTGCATAAATTAGGGAAACTTTGCATGTCGTGTTGCTCGGTTTGATTTGTCTATTGGAGTTTCCTTGCCCAGATTTTGTTCTATTCTGGATGCCCTCACTTTTTTTTTTCTCTATGAATTCTGGATGCCCTTCTTCCTAGTTTGTTTTAATAAAATATTGGTGGTGTATTGTTGGCTTATGCGGTCCACCCATAGTATAACATGTTTACGACTAGTAATATCCATACCTAAATTCAAATCTTGAACCCAAAACTATGGATGGATTTGGCATGTCATGTGGTGTATATGATCCACACAATGATAACTTTTTTTGTTCTTCGATGAAGGTTTAAAATGCCCCAGTTTAAATTCCACAACTAATCTCGTAGTCACACTTATTGACGCAATATCTTCATCTTTTAGAAAATCACTTTATGCTTCTAAATGGCGCGTGTCGGTTATACTTCTATTATTTGGGTGGTTACAAGTAAATCTAGTTTTCAAAGCAAAGTCCAAACTTTTTCCAAATTACAATTCGATGTGTTATTGTTATAGGGGGTACATTCATGTTTGATGCAATACAAAAGACTTTCTTGTGAAGAAGCTAATCTTAACAAATATTTCTACAAAATCGAAATAGGTTCTTAATTTTCTGACCAATAAAGGACTACTAGATTGAACTTTTAATTTGGTTGAAGTACATTAAAAATAGTTAAAGAGAAATTGGTAGTAAATGTGCTTTTCTTGTTTTTCTGTTTTGCAGGGTAACTTTATTCCAGACCTTATTCCTAAAAGGCATCAAGCTAACTTCACCAGCAATGGCAACAGCCATGCCAAACCTTGCTCCTGGTTTTATTTTCATCATCGCATGTACTGTTAGGTACTTAATCTAACTTCCTTTTTTCTTCTCTCTTTTTTTTCTCCAAGTAAATGCAAAAGTAAGAACAAGACAAAGAGAAAGAAGTAACAAAATATTAGATTAGTTAGCATGACATAACTTAATGCCAATAACTATTTAGTCTTCATCTTGTTAGATGAGATCCTAATTTTAAATTTCATGGACTATAGTTGTTGAATAAAAAACCGTAACGCAGCTTATAACGGTTATGCAGATTGGAGAGAGTGAAAATTAGTTGCCTCTACAGCAAAGTGAAGATTCTAGGCACATTGCTATGTGTGCTAGGCGCTATCACAATGAGCATAATGCAAAGCACTACCACTCCTGCGGAAAGAGAGGCCCAATTTCAAGCTCGTGCTCCTGACGTTGTCTTTGATAGGCAGAAAATTATTGGTTGCTTGTATCTCCTCTCTGCTGTGTTTGTCTTGTCCAGCAATATTGTCTTACAGGTGAATATAGTAACAAGGATGAATAAAATTCTTAATTTTGTGTAATAGGAAAACGCTCTCTTGCTAGACTGCGCGGCAATATAAGCATTGATCTTGGCTTTATATGTCTTCTTTGTGTTATATATGAATTGGTGTTTTTTTGTGATGTTTGACAGGCTACAACATTGCGTGATTTTCCTGCACCTATGTCCTTGTGCGCCATAACATCTTTGATAGGGGTGTTTATAACTGCAGCAGTACAATTTGTTCAAGATCGCAAGATAGAAACTGATTGGCCACTTGTGAGTGCAAAAGACTTGGTTGGCTTTTCTCTACTGGTAAGTATGCCTCTCTGTGTTTCTATTTTTTGGGTACATTTGAATGCGTCCGAACAAACAATTAATCCTAATCCTAATCCTTTTCTCCACCCGTCGTCACCTGGGCTAGTCCCAGGGACTTGGCACATATGACCCTTGTTTTTAACAGGGTGCTTTTTAATTAATCCACAGGCAGGTACAGTGAGTGGAGTATGTGTGAGCTTCAATGGATGGGCAATGAAGAAAAGAGGGCCTGTTCTGGTTTCCATGTTTAGCCCCATTGGAACAGTCTGCTCAGTTATTCTCTCACTTGTGACATTGGGAGAGAGCATCAGTGTTGGAAGGTACATCAATGATCAAACACTTTCCCTTGTGAGCTTAATTCGTATGTGAGAAAGTGTTTGAATTTTGAAACTATTTTTGTTTTAATTTCTCGCTTTTTGGTCTCAATGATGCAGCTTTGCTGGCATGTGCCTCATGTTTACTGGCCTCTACTTCTTCCTATGGGCCAAGGGCAAGGAAGTTTACTTGGATGTTGTTGACCTTGAAAGTGAGTTTGATGCAGAGAAGCCTCTATTAAGTTGATGTACCTATGTTTTACATCACCTGGTTTGTATATACATTTTGGCTTCATTGATAGGAACAAGATTTGTATGGTACTAGTGTTAATGTGGAAATGCTGATCGCTATCTGATCTATGAACAATATGATGAAACAATCTCTGCATAATGACCAAAAATCAGAAAGGAAAAACAGTTTTTACTCTGCTTAAATGCTCAACATTTATCAGTAAAGAGTTCCTACATTTTTAACTGTTTTTTGCAGAAAGGTGATTTGGGGGCTGCAAGCAACCAACCTGTATTGCTCTGTGTATGACTTGGGATATTTTACTTTATAGAGGTGGTGCTTGAGAAGATTATGGATTTGGGCTTCTGAGATTTCCATTAGGGTTTCATTTTGAGGCTATAGAAAATTTCTAAACTACAAGTACAGCCAAATAGAAGTTCTGTGCTAAAGATTTTTAGTTTTTATTGTTTTGGCTGGCATTCTTTTAGGAGGAGAAAGTTACTAACACTTGAGATCATATTGCAAAACCATTTTTGAGTCACTGAGTCTAATATATACTTAACCAAAAAAAAGAAGGTACTTTGGAGTTTTAGATGTAGAAACATTATATATATATATATATAACACCAAGTCTCTAGGCTGGCTTGGGATGGGACTAAATATATTGTATACTGTATTTGTACAAACAAGTTACAACTGATTTAACTACAATTTTTGTTTCTCATGTGCTTTATCTTCTAAAGAACTTTGCAAAATGCGCCCCTGCTCGTCACGTATACTATCGCGCAACATTACCAATTCACTCAAAACGTGTCACTTGTTACAATCACATGCTTTGTTAATTTTGATTGACCAAGATGTAATACGTAAAATTATTGTTAAGACAGATTTGCAAATGCTATACCACGATTAAGCTTGGGGAGTTTGTGTGCTACTTTAAACTTGGTGCTTTTGAAAGCAGCTGACCAGAAAAGAAGATACGAGCAAAAAGCAGAATCCAGCTACAACTCTAGCTTTGGATTTTAAACGTTGATTGTATGGTTGGTCAGGATAATCACCTCTGTTCAAAGATTGACGCTGATTTTCACAAAACTGCTTTATGAAGCAAAGTCCACTTTTTTTGTGTGTGGATATTTTTGGTTGGCCAACAAGGTCTATCTATTAAAGGAACGTAGATCCAGTAACCATTCGGATGGCTTTAGAAATTTACAAATTTATAAATAAATCCAAACCTAAATTTGTATTTATAAAAAAACCCAAACACTATTTAAACATAGAAACACACCCAAAATCAACCCCAAAATTAACATTGTATATTTTTTGGGTGTGTTTATAAATGGGTTTTGAGTGTGTGTAATGATGGATTTTGAGTGTTTGTAATATATATTTTGAAGATGTTCTAATACCACACGGCTTAAACACGTTTTTATTGTAAAGAGTAGACACAAATAGTTACCCCTGCATTCAAGATCGCGTGATTTACCATTAATTGTAGCTCTTTGAGTTTATATATGCAACTAGGAGTGACATGACAAAACTTCTTTTTCGAACGACAATCACATACACCCTTACTAGTTCAAATTGTATTTGTGAAAGACCATATTGAAATGGTAGAAGTTTAAAATTGTTACTTATTTCCAAAGGACCATATTAAACTGAGCCTCTAAATGGTTGGAGTACTAGTCGAATTTTGAATTGTAATATCAAGTAGGAGAAATTATTATATCCAGCGGGTGAATCATGTCATTTTTCCTGCCACACGCATGAATAATGATGTATGTATTTGAGTCTCACACGATACCAGGCTAGTCCCACCCTATTGTAGAAACCCATTTACTTACGCGTGTGATCGACAATGACATGATCTACCCGTCGAACTCAAGAATTTCTCATAAAAGTAGAGTATAGATTAAAAGTTAGGAGGTATTTAACAAATCGTACTAAAAGAAAAAGTATATATGCAGAGGCGTGATGCACGTGACATCCCACGTCACCTAACATTTGGGAATCACACCCATCGCATAGCACAGTAAAACGAAGCAAAATGGAGGTTGGTGACAAATCCTTTAAAAATGAAGTTGGGAAGTTGCTATCAAGTATAAAGATCAACCCTACAAACTAAACTTTCAACCTGAAAATGATGTTCGAATCAACACAGAAATGGTAATTAAATAAAGCATTATATATCATGCAGAAGTATTCCATTTCAATATGTCTCATGAGTTCTCTCAGGTTTCTTTGGTTTTTTTATACAAGCGATATTGGAGGAGGGGGAATTCGAACACAAGAGTGTTAGAATAACTGCTCTTAATCACTTGAGTTACAAGTCAATTACACTTTCAAAAGACATAATGTGGTCGTTTTTTTTCTTTGATTTAACTAAAAATATATTTTCTTCAAGTGGCCCAAAATTTAAAGGCCCCCATGGTACTTAATGGACTTTAGAAGATGGGCTTCATACCAACAAGGACATCAATTTAGACAAAGGCAAATGAAGCCAAACCCAAATTGTATATTCGTTTAGTTTAATGCTAGAGCTGGATGAGGGCAGTAACATGAATCATGATCGTGGTTTTAAAATTCTGAAACAACATTTTTTTTCTTTTTTTTCTAGAAATAGTTTTAATATTCTTAGACAGATTCAAGCAAATAATCACTTATAAGTTTATATTCTGAAACATATGATGCATTATGGACTGCCCAACTTGGACCAAATCCAAAGCAAATCTACATAGACCCGACCTAGTGAATCCACAATGTGCTCTTCACTCTTGCTGTTAACTTTTGTTATTCTGCCAATGTGGTATAGCTGAGTGGAAAATGATCTTGACTTACGGTCAGTGGTTTCAGGTTCTAACTCTAATAACATTGTGATAATGTGTGTGTGAGAAACCCCTCTTTTCTTGTAATTTAGACCATCGCTTATATTAACCCCCCCAAAAAAAAAAAAAAAACCTTCCATTCTTCCTGAGCATACGAATAATGTAATTTACACCTTTTAATCTCTCAAGGATTACAGAAGAAGGTGAGCCGTAAATAGAGAAAAGCAAAAGTAAAAACACACATTTTGATTTCCCTACCCACAATAATTAACAGTAAACTCTCTAATACTATATTCCAAGGTGAAAACGTGAGATTCATGGTCAATGATTATAGCCACTGCTAGCAACCTTTTTTCAAGGACCAAAACTAATTAACTCTTCGTCCAGTGCTATTTATCTTCTCAACGTTGGAGAAAATTTCAACTTCAAATCCTTCCCTATTAATAAAAAGAAAAGGGACAAATAGTAACACCCCAAAGTTCAAGGGGCATCATGTATTCGACAAATTTTTTAATACTTTTTAGATGGCGAGAGTCGAATCCATAGCGTAGGAGTAACAAGTATTCTACAATTGGAGCTACACGTACCGTACTCTTAAATCCCATTATACACACCAAACTTATAACCAAGTGCTTGAGGCCTCTTATTTTGAAGAAAACCTCCCTCAATTTTTTCTTTGAAAAAATTAATAGGTAACGGAGAATGGTCAGTGGTGGAGTGGATAACATACCGGGACGCAATCATACAATCCAAGTAAGCTATGTACAATTTTGGTGGGTTTGTTGGTACACTTGAACTACCTTTTTATGTAGAGGAAACTGAATACTTCAAAAAATATATAGGGGAACGGTGCTATGTTGACAATTTTGTGTGGTTCAGCTTGTCTGAATGTAGCAACACGCATGCCTCGAGGCATAGGTCAAAAGCCAAGTATATAGTGTACACTCATAGTGTACGCACCACGTGTGTAATGTATAATTGTAAATGTCATTGTTAATGGCAGAATCCAGAATTTTAAAGACGTGAGTTGATATTTTGTTAACTAAAACTACGAAAGTAAGACAAATCAAGAACAACTAAATGCGAATTTGCTGGATTTGGAAGATGGAATTTACATGGTTAGAGCTAGAAAAATATAATTTTCATGTACTAGGGTAACTACAAAAAGTGGAAAACAAAACTACACATATGGAAGCTTGTTGGGATAGGCTACAATTAAAGGGTTAATGGCCGATCGAAAAAGCGTAATACTCCTTTTTTAAAGAACTTGTAAAATATTCAATATTAACCCTTTCTCAAAATCTTGTAAATAAAATCGTTAACAGTATTTAGCTACGCAATCGAAGTTTTGTGTTCGATTTTTACACTTCTCCACTGTATACTATAGTTTGATTGTTGTACATTATGCAAACAAAAAGATAACTCAACAGAAAAAGGTTGGATTAAAGGTTAAGACAAGCTGTGAGAAGTGTCATAATTTTGCTATTTATTAACAGAAACAAATCTAGAACTGCTTCATCAACCAACCGCAGTCACATCATGTTCGGTGCCATAAATTGATCCACTTTGCAACAACAAAAAGCAAAGTAATGCTGTTTCTGTTCTTCTTTTTCTTTCTTTTTTTCTTTTTTCTTTTTCATAGATAGTGTTGTATGTAATGTTTTGTATTAACAACTTAAGGTCCGTTTGATAATTATTTTGTCTTTTGTTTTTATTTTTTTATTGAAGTATAGAACAATAAGAGGGAGAATGGAAATGAGAATGAGAGTGGAGATGAGATGAATGAGTAACAAAAGTGAATACAAAATCTAAAAACAAAAAATCTATTTGTAATTGTTTTTATTTTGTTACTCCTTCCTCTCATCCTCCCATCTCAATCTCACACTCACTCTCATTTTCCTCTATACTCTAGCACAAAAAATAAAAAATAAAAACTAAAATTGAAATGATTATCAAACGAGCCCACGGATTATAAAAATACTTATCTATGAATTACGATTTGAACGACATATGAGGACAGATAGAAAAAACAATATTGGGAATAAACGGCCAAAAAAAGAAAGGGGAAGAAGCATGTGAAAGATCACTATCAAAGGATTATCCAGTTAATAATCGCTTTTTTTTTTCTCTAAATAAAAATGTATTACAGTTCATAGATCTCTTATTCGAGTATTAGAAAAATAGAAATAAGCACCCAAGTGATTGGAGCTGGCATTGTTAGCATCCCCATCTTTTTCGAGTTGCCATAGGGCATTTTGGTTGGTTAACCATGGCTGGTCTTCATGGAATTCGAACATCCCAACACAAAAATTTAATCAGCAATGCTTTTCTGATGTGGAATTCTCGACATATGTACTATGGGAAAGTCTAGCTGATTATTTGGAGGTCAGTCATGGTTAGTCTCATCATGATGATTAGTAGCTGAGTCATGTGTTGGTCCGGGATGACCTTAGCGTCACAACCTACATGTAGCTTTATATATTGGGAGTTTCACTAAAACACCCAAAATGGGGGTTGAAATTATAAAAAAACCCAAGCACTATTTAAACATA
>NC_024132.1:5272164-5299933 GCF_000346735.1 Prunus mume
ATTTTGGGTGTGTTTCTATGTTTAAATAGTGCTTGGGTTTTTTTATAAATACATGTCTAGGATTGGGTTTTTTTATAAATTTGTATTATATATTCTTAAAAAAATATTTGTAGCATTATATACGAGTTTGAAAAGAAAATTTCCAATAATGGCCGCCTCAATTAAGATATTTGAACTAGGAGGGTAAAAATCGCTAATTTGCTGTCTTCAAATTATAAAACAAATATTAGAAATGTTAAAAGAAAAAGCACAAAATAGCAGGCGCCTGGATGTAACTGTCCATAGAAAAGCACCGGGCGGCAATGGCATGCTAAAAGCATCTTATTGCATTGTAACAGTTGGTGCTGATTTCCCAGGAAAAAGTAACAGATTCTCAAATATTAATTACCACAGTAAATGTTTTGGATGTTATCACTGATTCTCATTTCTCAGATGGTTGGTAGTGGTGGCTTAAATTTCAAATATAACAGCATAAATAGCTCTACCATTGTTGGTACGAATATCAAAATGCAATAAATACCAAATTGTATTCAATAAAACAATATTATCTAATAACGGGCTTATAACTGAAGCGGTTCAAAGTCGTTATCCTTCTATTCGAAGTCCTGAGTTCAAATTTACTTTCTAATATTGCCTGTAAAATAAATAAATAAATAAAAAGTTGAAAATTCTTATTTTTAACTTTATAGCACATGATCGTATCCTATCATTTAGGGAGAGCCTATTGTTACAACAACAAACCCCAACTATCTTTCTGACTTTAATAAGGGGAGCCATTAATTTTGGAATCCCTCATGCTTATGGTTCTCAAATCTCGCCTTTATTACTTTATTCAAGTAACACAGCCGGCCCTATTTGGTAAAATGTGTGAGAACAAAAGTAAAATCGACCACAAAAATCAACAGTTGAGAGAGAGAGAGAGAGAGAGAGAGAGAGAGAGAGAAAGCATGCCAAGAAAGGGCACCTTTTATTTTTGCAAGATTTGTGCATTGATCAACATTTAAGCAAATGAACAAGAAGCCAAATATATATATATATATGTATATATTTTCAAAGAATAAAGGAAAAAAGAAAAGGAAGAAGAATCATGAACAAATGGGAAGAAAAAAAGTAAGCAAAAGAGGAACAAAAGTATGGGCAAGTGAGAAATTTCTTGATTAAAAAAAAAAAACCTTGGTGAAATTTGAGATTCAAAATGACCAAAAATGGCCCCTCATACATTTAAAACTAAACCATGTTACATAATCAATTTGGTCTTGAAACCAACAAATCCATAATGGCATTGGCAATGAGTGCCAAACTGACACTAAATATATATATATATATACATACATGCCTTCAAAAACATGGCATGGAAGGAGTTTAATTGCCTAATCCAAAAGGTGGTAAAAAAGAAGAGTTTATTACTGAAATGGGCAAGGATTGCATGTTACTTGTCCCTCTTTCCCCATTCATGATCACACTTTATAAAAAAATTTGGCACACTAAAGAAAAATCTAATTAGATTATTATTAATTATTTGAACATTTTACAACTGTTTTTTTTTCTTTCATATTTTGTATATGTTAAAATGATATATATATATTTATTTTTTTGGGTTGTGTGTGTCTTTTGGTGAAGGAATGCTTGTCACCTACTCCTTTTAAGTTCCCAATCTCTCTCTCTCTCTCTCTCTCTCCATACTAGTATTCTCCAAAGGCCAATGCTTTAGAGAGAGAAAGCAAGAAATAGTGCCTTAAAGCTTTGATCTTTGGTTTGCTCTCTGCTCTGCTGCTGTGCGCTGTGCCAATGGAGAGGCACAAATGCAAGCTCTGCGCTAGGACTTTTGCTAATGGCAGAGCATTGGGTGGACACATGAAGGCTCACTTGGCCACTCTTCCTCTTCCCCCAAAGACCCAGCAACTCACTGAGTCAGCCTCGTCTTCATCTTCATCCTCAGGTGAAGAACCAGAACCAGAACCAGAACAAGAACAGCAACTACAGGAAGGAGAAGAAGAAGAAAAGGGTTTGGTGTATGGGTTGAGAGAGAACCCAAAGAGGAGTTTCAGGCTTGCAGATCCTGAGTTCTCTTTTGCAGTTGATGCTGGCTCTGTCATTCAAGACAGAGAGAGCGAGACCGAGTCAAAAAACCCAACTCGGAGACGATCCAAGCGGAATCGGAGATCATTTGTTGTTGTTACAGAGAATCAGAGGCAGCAGCAGCAGCAGCAGAGCCAGAAATTGGAGTTGCAGAAAAAACCCATGTTGACAAATTCAACACAACCCAGTTTGGCTGAGTCAATGGGCTCGGTCTCTGATACTTCTCCTGAAGAAGACGTTGCTATGTGTCTTATGATGCTCTCAAGAGATGTATGGATGAGAAGAACAAATGATCAGCAGCAAGCAGATCAATCAGACCAAGATCAAGAACATGGTAAGCAAGCAGTGGAGAAATTGGAGGGGATCAAATTGAAGAAAGTTCGAGGCAAGAATCGGTGCGAGAAATGCAGCAAGCTGTTTCGATCTTATCAAGCAATGTGCGGACATAAAAAAATTTGCTTTCGCAACGAAGACGAAGCAATCAACAATGCAGGTGGTGAGAAGCTATTTGAGTGCCCGTTTTGTTGCAAAATTTTTGGTTCTGGCCAAGCTCTTGGTGGCCACAAAAGATCTCACCTTTCGGGCTCTTCAAGATCAATGGCTGCTGGAAAAACTGAAGTTCGAGAGAGTTTCATAGATCTCAACCTGCCAGCTCCTCAGGAAGAAGATGATTTTAGCGTGCTATCTGATGCTTGAATTGAAACTGTAAAAAAGTAACAGACTTTTCCACCAAAACCTGGATCCAAGGTAAAAAAAAACAGAATTTGATTGTTTTGAGCAATGAGATCAAATGGGTGAAAACTGAAACTCTTTTTTCAGTTTTTCATTCAAAGATCAAAAACCAAATATTGTTCTTTTCAGCTATTGGGAATTGTTCATTTTCTTGACCATTATTCATTTGTTTCTGTACTTTGAAGTTCAACAACTGTTTGGTCAAGTTCCAACTGCAGTAACAACTTGTTATGTATTTGTTGTTGACTAGAATACAGTGACTAAAATACAGAAAGTTGAATTGTTTTTCGTATTGTATTATATTAGCAATATTAGCAAAATTTAAGTAATCGGTATTTTTTTTTTTCGAGTAAGCGATAATCGTATTCATAACTTCAAGTAATGGGTTTTAGTTGTAAAGTCAAGTGGTGTTTGTTTTAGCTCAATAATAACTGATTAGTAATTAAATTAGGTACAACCTCCATTGTTAGATGCATGAATAGCGTTGTAGTTGCAGTTGTAAAAGTATCTTTTGCTTGTGGATCAAAACATGTTCTGGGTTTTATTGTCAATGTGCTCTGCTGCTTCTGCTTCTGCTTCTGTTTCTCCTGCTTCAGGTCCAGTTTTCCAGTTATTCTTGTACCATCTCATTTTGAAAAAACAAAATAAATTATATATAAAAAAGTTGATGTTCTTTCCATGATTGTTTTCTTTGTCCCATTTGTTCTCTCTCTCCCCCTCTCCCTCTCTCTTTCTCTCTCTCAATATACTCAATTGGTTTGTTTTAGCTTGAAGCATTGGATCAAATGATTTGCGAGGGTGAAGGTGAACCAACAAACTGGGAACTTTTGCTTGACAAAAATAACCTTGAACGATGAACCTAATGACTTTTTTTTTTTTTTTTTTCCCTGATGGGATATGTTTGAACAGTTTGATTGTGACTGGAGAAGATCCCAATCCCTTCAGTTTCTGAACATAATAAAATATCTGCCTTGAAATGAACGATGTATCCGGGTAATAGGAGGTGCCAGCCATCTGCCATGCTACTATTCTTATCGAAGAATCAGTCAGACACTAGGATTTATTAAATCCTCGTATGGAAATTTAATATGCAATTTAAATTCGTAGAGGATTTTCAATAAAAAAGAAATATTCAAAAAAGATTAGTGTCAATAACAAGGGCATTTTATTATGCCCACAAGTAGGGCACTTTGCAAAAAAACTTACTTATAACGGAGATAGTACTGTTTTGTTATCTTTAGCCAATAACACAATAATATGTGGAAAAGTTATTTTACGTGTTACTGCTTTATTGCTCGGGATAATAAGAAATGTTATTTCCGTTACATGAGAATTTCTCTCTGTACTTAGGGCCCATTTGGTTAACGAAATGGATTTGAGGGAAAATCATTTCTCATGTTACTTACCAAGAGATGGAAGATTCATTTCCCATGTTCGGTAATGCTGGGAAAGTAACTGAGAGATTTTGTTTAATTTACCCATACTAAATCAAATAAAAAATGCATTTAATAATATATTGTAATTCTAAATTGTTAATGAGAGACAAAATGGTAATGAAAAATGTGCATTTAATGTTGGCTCATTTTCCCAAACTTTTCATAAAGAGAAAAAACAAAATCCAAGGAGAGAGGAGGAGGGCTTCACTTTCCCCATACTTACCCATGTGTCAGACAACCATTTCACATGCCTGAACTTACCAAATATAAAAAAGCAATTAATTTCTCATCTCAAAGCCTTCTTTCCCATGAATCAAACGAGGCCTTAGTTGTTATATGGTCTTGTGGGGTTTTTGTATTTCATTTTTTTACACGTGTGATTTGTTGGTTCATAAAATCAACTCGAAGTAGAGTAAAGCTAGATGTACCATATAAAGATACGATTATAGATTGCCGGTTTGTTTGAGAGTGTTGCTTTTTTGGTCAAAAGGATTTGTTTGGGAGTGTTTCCATAGAAACATATTGAAAGTGCTTTTTATATCAAATATTGTTACAAGAACTTCTTATACAGAAGTGAAACTCACGGGTATAAGCGAGTTCAATTTTTATTAGAGATGTGTATCATGAAATGCTAGATCAGGGGTGGAGCTATTTACAGGGCTGAAGTGGCCTTGCCCCCTCCATCTTCTCATCTCCTTTACTATATAAAGAGTATATGCAGAAATTACAGAAAAAAATACCATAATTTTAAGCTTGTGGCCCCCCAAGACGTCAAACTCTACCTCCGCCACTGTGCTAGGTAGCTGACAAATGTGACTTGCTCAGCTAACTATCCTCTGTTTTTCCATCCAAGAAAAAGTAGGAAAATTATAGAGAGATAAAACAGAGACAGTGTTTGGAAGCATTTGTCTTGGACTCTCGGCTGCCCTTATTTTTGTGCAGTCTAATGATTCTGCATTTGCTTTGACCAAAAGGCAAACAATGCTTGAGAAATACTGGCTTTTTCTTTCCCATCCGGCCTCCTTTGCTTTAACATCTTTATTAATTATTCAATGCTAAAACTCGTTTGCTTCAATGCTATGTTGTGGTCAAGCCACAGAAAGTCATTTAACATTGTATTAACTGTATGTAGTTATTTGTATTTATTTAGATTAGTTTGTGTGGCTAAGGACCTGAGACTTGAATTACAAATGCAATCTATCGCGTTTTTCTAAAATTTAACATGATTTTTTTTGGGGGCGCTTTTAGATACTTAAATAACATGTTGACATGACCTATGTTAATGTTATGTAAAGACTTTTCTTCTTTTTGTTTAAATGAGACCTAAAAATTTGAAGAGGAAGTGAAGAATAATAATAGCTCTTACCAACCGAGTTGTGAGTCCCTACCTTATTTAAAGACTTCATTACAGGATAACTTGTTACTCGTGATCTTTGTCATTCAATGAGAAGTTCCATTCTAAAGAAAGGGTTGAGTTTTTTGCCCCTCTGAAGCAAAAAAAACTTACTTGTAATGGGTATACCACTATTTTTCTATTCCGGTCAATAATATAATGACATATTAAAAATTTATCCAACATGTCATTATGTTATTGGTCGGGAATTGCAAAAAGTGTTATTCCCGTTGCATGATAATTTCTCTCTTTAGACTTTAATAGTTGGTTAAATTTCAAAAACTAAAAATGCTTATTGGGATTTGAATCATTGAATTTCAGTCAAACAGTTGATAATCATGAATTTATAAATAGTGAGTAAGAAAACTTATTAAGATGGATCCTTTTTGTTAAAAGGTTTTGGGATTCAAAGATCGGGACCCTCCATTTGATATTTATCCATGTAACGATCATCCATACAAAATGAACAAGTATGACAATCAGTTAGTCATCTAACTATGACCAAATAAATAGACCAACAAAGTGACTCATAAAACAATTGATAATTCAACACTCATATGATTTTCAATTTTATTGATTATTTTTATAATAAAAAAATACAAGTGATAGTCTAAACTATATGGTATTTCTCACACACACTACTAAGGTGCTATAAAGTTCAAATATAAGATCATTAGTATGCAAGTCAAGACTCTTTTCCACTGGACTAAACCTCGTTGAATACATGAATAATTCTTAAATGTGAATCTAAAACGACAATATAATGCCTTTTGACTCTCTTAAAAAGAGATGCTCCTTAAGAAAGATTTATATACCTTTTTTTTTTTTTGGTAGCCATGATGTAGAAAATTTGAAGTCAGAAAAAAAAAAAAGGGTTTATAATACAAATAGATAAAATAATTCTAGTTAAATTATAAATTACTCCAATGTAGTGGAAGGGGATCAAACTCGGATGTAAGTGGGTGGACGCACTTATCTTGGCCAATTGGCAAACCACATCTACAATGTAAACAACTGATTTGACTGTCGTAATTTCGATTAGTTTGTTAATTAAAAAGGAAAAAGAACAATGTCCTTTATTTACCCGAGCAATGAGTCCATATCAAGAATTGTGTTCCTTACGATATAGAAAGGACCACCAAAGCTCTGCTCATCTTGCTACATAGCAAACCATTAAAGGCTTAATCCGATGATTTTATTATTATTATCCATTGTTCCAATTCTGATTAGGAATTAAATACTAAAGAAATTCGTAATTGTTCTTGGAGATATAGATTTGCTAGTTGTTTTGTCATATTGAAATGATTAAAAATCTTTTTAACAACTAAAAACGTGTTTAACAATGTTCAGCAGAAAATTAAAAGTACTAGAAAGTGTTTTTTTTCTTCCTCCGAAAAACACTTGGTTTTTTAATAAAATTTTTGACGTGCTTTTAAATAAAAGCGCTTCTTAAAAAAATGCTTATGAGCAGAAGTGCAGAAACACTTCCCAACAGGCTTGCAATCAATCTTTGAAAGTTCAAATTAAGCTTTAATAATCATATTATAATCGTATTACATGCATTACGTGTGTAGCATATGAATCTTGTCTAGTTGTCTAGCTTTTATTCTTTATTTTTCACTTGCTTTTTCTTTTTCTTTTTTGATATCGAGGAACCCCCTTCAAGGCACAGCCACATTAGAATCATCCATGTCAGGTAGACCCCCCGGGGGTAGAACTCAGAGGTCAGCTATTTTTCTTTCTTTTGGTTGCTGGGGAGGGCCATTTGTGTAGCTTTACTAACTCTGTCTTCACGTGATCCAATTAAGCACATGAAAGTGTTTATTTTCATACCATCTAATCGCGCTCCCAACAAAGAGCACTGGACAATTCTGTATAGTTCATCAAGACCACCTGCTTTGCCTAAATTTCTACAGAAATCCTAAATTCCTTTTATTAATTCAAAACAGGGCAATGGCGTATGTTAATTTTAAAATTTTATCTTTTATCAAAATTCTAAGTTTATCTTTCCTGTTCAAACACAGGGAAGTGAATTTACAATTTGACTCCAATCACATTGCGCTGGCCTAACTCACATATGTAATTATACCTCGTTTGATTGATTCATAAGCAAATACGGTAAAACTCAGTCCGATTTGAAGCAATGCAGATTATAAAAGTAAGCACAACCAAGATACATGATTCATTACAAGGCTTAAACATAGTATATATACCTTCTTTTTTGGTTTTACAACCCACTTATTAGGGAAAACCAATTCAATCATGTTTAACTGCTACTTATCACGCAATTTTCAAACTTTAGAAATAACTTGTGGCAGAGGCTTTATCTTCCCCAGCAACTTTTCAGCCTCAAGAAATCCAAATGGTCCCATGGCTATATATTTCATACACTTCCATCTGTTCAAGTATAATCAGGTATGTCAGTGTAGTGGACATGTAGGATCTCAGAGAAACCTCAGACATATAGCAAACTGTGAAGCCTGAAATGGCTTTACCTGGGTGTGTACGGCAGTGCGAAACAATGGAGGTGAAGATGGTTAACAGAGTTGAATGGAGGTTGATGAAAGCCAAATCTATCAGAAGGACAGTCTAAAATCACACTCAAAACTTTTTCATAACCGAAGTCGTTTGGAGAACATTTGATCAAAACGAGAAAAATCAACTATCATTTTTACTCAATTGTTTTGTCCGATTAATGATGCATGCATGCCTGGTCTAATTCCAGTTTGATTATTCACTTATTGTGTGTAATCACTCAAGGATTCACAAGTATTCTTACAAACTCAATTACAGAAAGATCCTCTTCCAAAGAAGATGCAAAGGAACCAATTGGTCAGGGTATACGCCAGATTACAGAATTTATGAAGATTCACATTCTTCACCAGCCCATTTCTGCATTAAGCAATCTCCTAGACATGATTGCAGAAATTTTTCTTTTTGTTCGAATCCTTTGGTCGTGCAATAACAAGTTTTTAAGCATGTAGTCTTTGGTGAAAGAACGAGAACAGTGTTCTAAAGAAACTTCAGTTAAGTTATGCTGTATAAAAAACAAGGATTATTCAGTTTTTTGTTTTCTCTCTTACAATGTATTCATTCTTCAGTTTCGTTTTTCCAAAATTTCATTGCTCTTTTTTTTTTCATAAGAGAAAGAGGCTCCTGGACGATAACCTAATAAAAGAATAATTAAAATGCATATAAATGCAGTTTTCTGGAAGGTGTGTAACTAATGTGGACAGCATAATGGCTTGAAACAAAATTTAACACAAATTTACATGAAGGGTACCTCCATGAAAGCCTATATATTTTTAGTATAAGCAACTTAGGACAATAGCTTCTCAAGTCAAGATCAATCTATCTGAGCACACAATTACAAACCAGAAAATAATGCTAAGAAAAAGAGATTTTCAAGAACAAGGCAATACCTGTACTGATGGCATTGAGGTGCATCTCGTTGAATTAGCGTTTTCCCCACTTCTAACATGTGATTTACTGAATACCAATAAAACAATGGAATATAAGATTACGAAATTTATTGATGACCAAAGGCAAGAAAATTCCCAAATTTGTTCAATCATGTATGATTTAATCTAAAGTTGTCAACATTTAGATTACCCAAAGAGTAGTCTTCAGGTTTCCTTTGAAGATCCTTAACAGTTGAAATGTGATCCACAGGAATAACCAAGTAATGCCTACACAAAATTGTCATCTGACTCTCTCTCTTTCTCACTTCAATCAAAATGGCTAAATATTGATGAATGGAAATTGGGGAAATTCATCCAGTACCTTACAGCAGCCGGGCGGATGTCTTGAAAAGCAACGACCTTGTCATCCTGCAGGAAAACCCAGTGACCAATTACAGCCTTAGGATCAACAAAAGTACCAAAATCACTGTTTGGTTACTGAGAAAAAGGAAATGGGATTAACCCATTTGGCAGCTCACCTTCCTCAGCAACCAAACCAAGTAAAAGCGAGAGAGAGAGAGAGAGAGAGAGAGAGCAGACAGTGTGGAGGAGAGTGGTAGAGGTGGATTTGCCGGCGATCTGGCAGAAGATGCACTGTGAAGCTGCAGTTGTCATATCATTTTATTTTGGTATTTGGATTGGATGGATGACACTTGGGTTTGGGAGAGTTAACCTGAAATGACGGACTCGGACTTTTACTTCTGCTGCTGCCTTATTTATTCTTTTCGTGTCGATACTGTATTCTTCGATCGACACTTCACCTTCTTTGTTGAACATTTTCCTAACATCAGTTATTGTAACAAATGACATAAAGTTAAAAATATGCATTTTCTCTGAAAACTGGGATAGGAGGAGTAATGGCGAAGTTTAAAATATTTGGAATTTGAGGCACTCATGAAAGAGCATATCCAATGGAGAATGCAAATGAAATAAGCAAAATTGTACTATAACAACTTAAGTAGCATGTTGCTTACCTATTTGTCTCATGAAAAAAGTTGGTCACTCCAAGCCAAAAAACTTACTTGCAACTGTTTTGCTATCTCCGACCAATAACATAATGACACGTGAAAAAGTTATTCTACGTGTCATTGAGTTATTGGCCTTGGATAGTAAAAAGTGATATTCCCGTTGCATGAGAGTTTCTCTCCACTCTAAGCGCACCTCCACCCCAAAGGGCAAGGGCAAGGCAAAGGCAAGGCAATGTTTGTTACTATTCACATGAATAGTGGCAGCCTTGCCTTTTTTGTTTCAACTTCAAAAAGGTAAGGGCAAGGGCAATTACTATTTACTTTAATTTATTTTCTATTTTTTTATACTTAAACCATTAATTTTAATAAGATTTTCAAATAAAATTTTCAATTGCCACATATCACTATTTATTATAAAATTTTCATATCAAATTTCAGATAAAATTTTTGAATAAGATTTTAGGATTAAATTTTAGGATAAGAATTTTGGTTCCCACGTGTCCACATTTATTATAAAATTCACATCTCACTCATCATACAATCGAAATACTCATAGTCCTCATAGTCCGACACAATCGAGTACAAGGACGACTCAATCATTAGCGGAGGCGGTTCCACCGGATCACGACGTGGGGGAGTATTTTCCTTCGGAGAATGTAATAGTGCCATTATTTTCTACACGGAAAGTACCACTGGAATCAACTGTGGGCATTGTTCACTTGAGGAGCCATGTGTAATGGTTCTCCTATTTTTTGTTTTGCCTTGAATAATCTATTAAAAACATAAAATTGAAAATGCAAGAAATATTTAATTAAAAAAGACATTAAATTGAATAAAATGGCAATTAATTTTTATTTTTTTTTATCTCATCGCCAAGATTTTGACCACTTCGAACGTTTGTCCACGACCATCCGACTTTGATGGAAAAGGCCATTTGTATTTTTCCACAAATGAAATTTTGTAGTATAAAATTTGGTGTGTAAAGTGAAAAATATTAAAAGGAGATGAATTTGTATGAAGATTTGGTGTGGAAATTGAATAATATTGGTAGGTATTTATAGAAAAAAATTTCACAATTTTTTTGTTATTTTTTGAAGCCAAAAATTGGACAACCGTTGGATTGGAGGCTTCAGGAGAAGCCACGTGGCTTGACACCGTTGGTTTTTGGTAGCTGTGGGTCAGCGCTGACATTAACAGCTTTCGAGCTATGGCCCAGTCAATTCTTGCCCATGGGCTTGCCCAGGCTGATGGGTCTTACCCCTTGCTGGGCTTGACCTTGCGCACTAGAGGGGGGTTTGGGACCTAGTGCTGTCTTTTTTTTGGGCCAAACCCTTGCACTGGAGGTGGCCTAAGAGACTAGGCAACACAAATATACAAACCATTATTATATATATTTTATATTTATATTTATATATTATATTATTTATTTTTATATTTATATATTATATTATTTATTTTTATCTTTATTTATTATATTATTTATTTTTATCTTTATTTATTTTATTTTTTTTGGTAAACTGGAGGGCAAACGCCCAACAAAAACACTAAGGAACAATAAGCCTAGGTAAAGAAACCCTACACAAACCATATGGTTCACAACATTAGGGGCATCATCCTAAAAATGAATACCCAAAGGCTTGGCGACTCCGATGGTAGCAAGCGTATTAGCAACAAAATTACTTTCTCTAAAAATCTGTTGAATTTGACACACTCCACCATTCATAATAGCTTTGCAGCTAGAGATAAGGCTCAATAAAGGGTGAAAAGGATCACAACAAGGAGCATTCACAAGCTCCACAACCAACTGGGAGTCAGACTCCACAATTAGAGGAAAACAATTAATTTGATTAGCAAGATGCAAACAATAGAGAATAGCTCACATTTCCGCTTGTAAAACAAAACCAATCCCAATATTAGCAGAGAAACCACCAATCCAATCCCCATTAACATTTTGAATTAAGCCCCCAGTACCAATAATCCCTTCCTCACCTTTCTTGCAACCATTAGCATTCAGTTTCCACCACCCAACATGAGGAAAATCCCAAATGTAATAGTGCCATTATTTTCTACACGGAAAGTACCACTGGAATCAACTGTGGGCATTGTTCACTTGAGGAGCCATGTGTAATGGTTCTCCTATTTTTTGTTTTGCCTTGAATAATCTATTAAAAACATAAAATTGAAAATGCAAGAAATATTTAATTAAAAAAGACATTAAATTGAATAAAATGGCAATTAATTTTTATTTTTTTTTATCTCATCGCCAAGATTTTGACCACTTCGAACGTTTGTCCACGACCATCCGACTTTGATGGAAAAGGCCATTTGTATTTTTCCACAAATGAAATTTTGTAGTATAAAATTTGGTGTGTAAAGTGAAAAATATTAAAAGGAGATGAATTTGTATGAAGATTTGGTGTGGAAATTGAATAATATTGGTAGGTATTTATAGAAAAAAATTTCACAATTTTTTTGTTATTTTTTGAAGCCAAAAATTGGACAACCGTTGGATTGGAGGCTTCAGGAGAAGCCACGTGGCTTGACACCGTTGGTTTTTGGTAGCTGTGGGTCAGCGCTGACATTAACAGCTTTCGAGCTATGGCCCAGTCAATTCTTGCCCATGGGCTTGCCCAGGCTGATGGGTCTTACCCCTTGCTGGGCTTGACCTTGCGCACTAGAGGGGGGTTTGGGACCTAGTGCTGTCTTTTTTTTGGGCCAAACCCTTGCACTGGAGGTGGCCTAAGAGACTAGGCAACACAAATATACGAAACATTATTATATATATTTTATATTTATATTTATATATTATATTATTTATTTTTATATTTATATATTATATTATTTATTTTTATCTTTATTTATTATATTATTTATTTTTATCTTTATTTATTTTATTTTTTTTGGTAAACTGGAGGGCAAACGCCCAACAAAAACACTAAGGAACAATAAGCCTAGGTAAAGAAACCCTACACAAACCATATGGTTCACAACATTAGGGGCATCATCCTAAAAATGAATACCCAAAGGCTTGGCGACTCCGATGGTAGCAAGCGTATTAGCAACAAAATTACTTTCTCTAAAAATCTGTTGAATTTGACACACTCCACCATTCATAATAGCTTTGCAGCTAGAGATAAGGCTCAATAAAGGGTGAAAAGGATCACAACAAGGAGCATTCACAAGCTCCACAACCAACTGGGAGTCAGACTCCACAATTAGAGGAAAACAATTAATTTGATTAGCAAGATGCAAACAATAGAGAATAGCTCACATTTCCGCTTGTAAAACAAAACCAATCCCAATATTAGCAGAGAAACCACCAATCCAATCCCCATTAACATTTTGAATTAAGCCCCCAGTACCAATAATCCCTTCCTCACCTTTCTTGCAACCATTAGCATTCAGTTTCCACCACCCAACATGAGGAAAATCCCAAGCAAGGAAGACCTCAACCTGTTGAATTTGACACACTCCACCATTCATAATAGCTTTGCAGCTAGAGATAAGACTGAATAAAGGGTGAAGAGGATCACAACAAGGCGCATTCACAAGCCCCACAACCAACTGGGAGTTGGACTCCACAATCAGAGGAAAACAATTAATTTGATTAGCAAGATGCAAACAATAGAGAATAGCTCACATTTCCGCTTGTAAAACAAAACCAAGCCCAATATTAGCAGAGAAACCACCAATCCAGTCCCCATTAACATTTCAAATTAAGCCCCCAGTACAAATAATCCCTTCCTCACCTTTCCTGCAACCATTAGTATTCAGTTTCCACCACCCAACAGGAGGAAAATCCCAAGCAAGGAAGACCTCAACCTTGGCATCCTTACAGTGAGAACTCAAATTGGCACAAATCCAATCATTTGCAGCTTTACAAATAAAAGGATTAGAGAGAGTAATGTGAGAAGGACTATCCTCAAAGACCTTTTTGCAGCGGTTTTTCCATATAAGGCAAAATGAAAAATAACATTCCAACTCAATTGATTATAACAGCTCTTGCTATCCCTCACATTAAAGAAAATCCAGTCCCACACATTATAATTAAAGGATTGGCGAATATGCAAAGTAAGACCCATGGAATTCCAAACAAAGCTTGGCATTGGGGTAGTGCATAAGAAGATGAGAAATATATTCTGAAGGCCACTTACAAATATGACAGCTTGCATCGATAGATAACCATTTGTTCCATTGAGCTTCATTGGTAAGAATTCTACTACAGCATAAGTGTTAAGAGTGTTTGTCCCATTTGTTCCATCGCTTGGGCACCATTACTAGTATAAGTACTATATAGTGTAGCGCAAGCATTTAAAATTATTTTCCTGTAATCTTACCCATTAGATTATCTTACAACCTAAAATATAACACATTACATTAGTTTTATAGATAATTTTTTTAAACTACTGTTGTTACGCTTATGTTAAAAAAATATGACATTCATCTTATTTTCGCACGAAGACATGCTCTCTCCAAAATTCGCTCACCCCATATAAACAATAAAGACTATGGAGACTTTGACTACCAAATATCATAAACACCAACGAAATTTTGTCAACCATATTATTGATGTCCAAAATTGGATTCAAGTTAAAGGAAATTGTCGGATGAATATGCAAGACACAACCAAAAAAACACAAAAAACAACCTACAAAAAACAACCAGAACACACAAATCGGCAACCGAAAAAAAAAGAAAAGAAAAGAAAAGCCAGCGCAAATACAAAGATAGTCACACAATAATCACCCACTACACCAAAATCGAAACCCTCGAAGCACCAATATGAACACATCAATCAAGGGAAAACACAAGCCAAAGCCAAAGGAGCCAGTAACCAGAGAATGGAAGAAAGTGGTCATGCATCAAAGCTAGAGTCAGAGCTAGAGCTCTACACACTTTTCCCTATAGTAGAATAATTTAGAGGCTAGGAACGGGTGTGGGCCACCATGGGAGCACAAATGGGTGGATGTAATTGAGATTCCAACTCGTGTCCCGACTTCGAATCTCTGGAACAAACTCAAACATTCCTGCACCAAAGTTCCACCTGATAATTTTCATAGCATCTACGTAGATGGTATCCTCAATAGTCGGGTGGAAACCTATCGCAGTTTTTGCACACTCATCTAGAGGCGTCGAAGAAACATCATCATAATAGGAAGAATCCAACTCGAAGAAGGGAACTTTGTCGACCACCAAACGCCATTTCAAATTATCATCGTCTGCATCCAACTCCCAGACACTCAAATGATTACCAAGCACAAACTCGGTCACCCGCAAATGCCCTCGACATGCACCAAGAACCCGATCCATCGCAAGGGAATTTCCTCGCACTTCAGACGACATATCAAGAGGTGCCAGACTGAACCGACATTTGTCAACAATAATATGATCGTCGTCACCATCACCATTACTAGCACTGATATTACTGATACCTTGGAAGGGATCCAACTCCAGAATATAGGAGGATTCATCATCGGAACCTGAAAAATACAACTTCCCATTGCAAGCAACGCCAGGAGTTACGATATCAAAATAATTTCGTAGGCCGCATACCACATTAGCGGACTCTGTCCATTCACCGGTCTCAGAAAAGAAGATGTCCACATAGAACTCTTGACGTAGTCGCACAACCCTCCACCTATATTCAGCATTAATGGAAACATCATCATCGAAGGAGGAAGATGAGTTGTAGTTGTAGTAGGGATCACAAATGAACCCTACGCTTACCCAATTATGGATTCGAGGAGGGGGAGGAAGAGCAACCCATTTCTTGGTGTATGGATTGCAAATGTAATAATCACGTTGATCAAGTTCGCTTGGGCAGCACAAAACTAAGTCGTTGCACGCCCCTACCACAAATAATTTTTGTTCTGCTGCGGCTTCTGAAATAACAGGTAGCTGCAAACTCATCAGACCATCCTCGATCATCAGACCATCCTCGTTTTCCACCCGAAAGAATGTTCCATTGTCTACAACTACTGTACCTAAAATGGGCGTTTTCAAATCACGTTGGCGACGTACATATTGCCCAACAAAATGAGAACTAGAGATGAGTTCACACCAACGCTTGGACACGCACTTGCATTGAAAAACAAACTTGATACAAGAAAGTCGACAAATGATTTCAACCAATAAAACCTCTGGGAGATCATCAATACTATCATTCATTATCATTTTATTTCTGAGCCAAACCCAGCACCATTAACAACAAATTCGATGTCAAGATGATTAAATAACTGACTCTGAGCCCCACATATCATCAAACAAACACTAACTAGAAAATAGGGAACGTACCCTACTTTTGTGGTCATATAGATCAATGTTTTGAAAAGCAAGGCGCTAGGGTGAGGCGTTTTATGTCTTATGAGGCGAGGCGTAAGCCTCAAAGCGTTGAGGCGTAAGCCTTTCGGGTATTGAGTTATTATAATTACAAAAATATAAACAGCTATTGAATGTATTGACTGCCACTCTAGAGTATAAATTAACCATCAAACTTGTTTTTTCAAAATTTCTCTTACTATTGCTCAATTCTTTACCTTATATCCTTTTGGTTATATTATCTCTCTAAGTCTAGTGCCTTTCTACCTAGTTCGAATAGATAAAAGAGTAGATTATGGAGGTGGACTGAACTGATGGTGGAAGGTGGGAGGCAGTTTCTGTTGGTCTGTTTAGGAACTTTGGCTTTTGGGAGAGGGAAGGAATAAATGGGTAAGCTGGTTTCTTTTGAACAAAACGGTGCATGTCTAATGTTCAAACTTAAAACTAAAACGCACAGCTTAACTAAAGGGAAACGAAACAACACAGCCCGTGCAAACGACGTCGTCCGGAATCAGATTTTTCAAATAAAGGAACTTTGTCTTCCTCGCGAGGCTTGCGCCTTTCACAGCGCATCTGCGTTTAGCGGCCGCCTCGACTTCAAGGCGTACGCCTTTCATGACATTCGCTAAACTGAGCTGCGCCTGAGGCGAATCACCGCTGCCTCGCTCCGAAGCGCGCCTCAACGCGTGCCTAGGCATGCCTTTGAAAACACTGGTTTAGATCCCGAATTTTTTTTATTTTGTATTTTATTTTTAAAACTGTAGAAATTATCACTCAATCTTCAATCTATAATTTTGGTTGGCAGCCACAGATCAATAATTAACCAAAATTAGCCTTGGTTCTCCAAGTTCGAATGTAATTCATCCATCCATTTAGAGGTGTCAAATGGTCGGCACGAGCTCATCCTGTTTAAATAGAAAATTGAGTTGTAGCCACTGTTTTCCTAGCCACCTCATCTGAATGGTGGCCATTGCTGATGTAACAGCCACACACTTACTGTTAATCTGTGGCACCAAACACATGGCCCGGTATATTTGTGGCTTAAAAACAACTAGCCACGGATGCTGAGTCAAAACAGTATTTATTTTGGGATATTGATGTAAACTATATGGGCTGCGTATATTAAAAGACTAACCTTTAAGAGTGTCAGAAACTTTGGATCTTAAATGTCTTGTTGTAAAACCTTTAGATAATCTTCGATTTGACATTTTTAGAAAGTCTTTAGATATTTGTTCTTTTGAATAATTGTATGCATGCCAAATGACTCCGGCTATTCTCTTATCTGTTTTTGTAACATAAATTGGATTAAATTCTAAGTACTTTGTTCAGCACGTGCAGGGATTGATAAGCTATATCAATCCTACTAACGTTTGGAAGTTTTTGCTGATCTTAGATTGAATTTTTGGCGTTGGATCACCTTGGGCAAATTAATATTGGCGTTGGATTCTTTAATAAGCTATTATTCTAGATGGGGTTTTGAATGCCTTTGTGCTTGTCTAATTTGTCCTAATTGTATATATAACCTTGTGCAATGCTTACATTGATCACTAAACTGTATCCAAGAAACTAACTGCTATCATTCTAGAACCGAATAGATACTGAGTCTAATATAAAGTTATAAAAACATTGTGTCTTGTAGCATGCAAAGTAATCTTGCATCATGACATGAACTCAGACTGTAATATCGAAATAGGATTTGTTGTGCCACCACCAAACCAAACATATAATCAGACATCAACTTCAGAGAGTCTTAGCAATATTCTTCTGTAAATAGGATTTATGCCCATTCACCTGTGTACAATTTCCTTAGTGATTTCCTTCTTGCTGTCCAATAAGCTGCATGTACCCAGTGAGCTTCCTTGTTATCTAGGCCTTAAAACTTGTTTTTGTATTTTCAATCTGTCTAGTGCATGTTCTTCATTGGATCAATATCAACTAGTATCTCACATACAAAACAAACTACCAATTCTAAAGATTATTGAGTACCTTTATGCAATACAAACCTCTAGTTAAAATCAGTAGTCCTCTATTTGTCTTTTCATTGCACAATCCTGAAGTAAACCTTCTAACATCATGTAAACTTGAATTGCTTCTTGTCAAAAGATGCTATATAAGACTCTTCAATGTTAACCAATCTGGGCATGTCTTAGTAGCTTCGACAGATTTCATAAGTTGACAATGACTCGGAAGCTGTTGATTGGTGCTGCCGACAGTTCGCGGAAGTCACTATCAGAATGTACAATTTCCAATATTTTACACTTGAAACGAGTAATACGCAGTACAATTTTTCTTTGTCAATGCCTCAATACCTCCCACTGAGTCTCATATTCATGTATAAATATGAACAAAATTTCTACAGCATCTTGAACTTTACTTTAATCTTTAATGAATAAAAACACCTATAAATAACATAAATTTCCTTATTTCTTTATTCAAGAAAGTAGAGTTTTAACTTTCATTCGGTGCAGGTGTAGGTCAAAGATGACTACCAAAATTATGAAAAGGTCCAGTGAGCTATCACTATGTTGGTTGCTGTGTGAAACTTTTGTCCACCAATTTTCTTGTTCCACCTTTCGAATTTCCTTGGTTCTGTAAACTCACTGATGAGTTTTACACCTCCTGAGTTAATACCAATAATTCTGAGACTCGTTCCTCTCCATTACTTATTGCTTTCTCATATTTCTTTTGTGTGATCCTCTTATTTTACTTAAAACATACTTAGTCTACTGCAATTTGTCCATAGCAGTGCTTCTTTTCTTGTTGATTCTGTAAGAGAGAGAAATACCAATATGTGTAATTGGCTTGAACAGTTTCTTCTGAAACACCAGTCTTGTTAAAACATCTTTGATCATTTGGTAAAACAAAACTTCTCATTTATGTCTGTGTTAAGTATTCCTTTACTGTTTTTTCTGCAGTAAACTCAAAACTTTTCCTTATAGTCCCTTAAATACTTCTGTTTTGTGTTCCCGTAACTTTTCCCAATATGAACTACCTGTGGGCAGAACAATATAAAATATGATTATAATAATTCTCAACAAAATTGTAACCATCAAATACACAACAAAACAAACACAAATGTGAAGAAATACTGACAACTTTAGCGATTGAGGCTTGCAAGAATTGCAATTAATGCCCTAAAGACAGATTTCGCCCCTGCCCTTGTGCTCGCAATTCTATAGGCATTTATCTCTCAGGATTCAACAATCAATAATCCTAGATTGAAGCACTTAAATTTAAGTCTTTGGCAAACCAATTATATATTTGTACTCTCAAGACACTTAAAGAAGGAAACTTGAAGATTGATACTCTAACATAGCATGAGTGGAGAAAAATTCCATATCAAAACTCCTCTGGAATGTCACATAGCTTAGGTTTGTATAGAACCCAAGTGACTTTTTGGATTAGCAATAGTGGCTGTTCAGTAATTGACGCCACCCATGCAAAAGGGAAGATGCAACTTCTCTGATTGAATTGCATCAAGTTTGTATGCTATGCGATTTTTCATATTTTAACATAATAACTGTTTTCATTCACACATTAAAATTAAATATTATAATATATAATTTCCAACACTACCAATATGAAATTGTTTAGTCAATGAAAACTTTTCCCTTTCAATCATTCTGGAGGCTTTATAAAAGTCTTTGTATTCTTGCTTTTATGAGTGCCAAATTGTCAAAAGTTTTCTTTACTAATGACCACTTTCACTGTTTGTGATAATGCTATTTAGAAACTTGCAGTTGAATTGATATGCCAAAATCAAAACTTTGTCTACCAAACTTTATTGCTGAATATCGAAACAGACTTATCAAACTCGTTGAAGTTTGATTTTACAATCCTATTGAATGATTCTAACTTCCTTGCTATGGAAATAATGCAAACTACATACACTAGCTCAAAAGGAAAACAAAACCAACTGAAATACTAGCTACTTAATGCATTTGATCTATGATCATTTTTCTCCTTGCTTGGTGGCATCTGGTTTATCAGTTCCTTTACCCTTATTCTTTTCCAGCCATTTCTTATATCTTCTGCATAATCTCTTCATGTGCCCAAATTTCTTGCAAAAGAAACACTTCTGTTAGAAAATGATTTCCCTTGATTCAAATATGTTTACAATGAACAGCTATATAGGAGATTTGTTTGACTTTTACAAGAAGTTATAAACAGCATTAAAGACTATAATTACAAAGAATCAAAACTAATCTTCAGTTACACAATCAGTTTTGATTCTCAATCAAACTGATCTTCAGTTACACTTTTTGATTGTGTTCACCCGTTTTAGATTTGTTCATGTGATGATAGGGTAAAGTTCCCCATTGTCTTGAAAACCATTGACTGGTCAAAAAGTCAACTTTCTTTTGTGTGTGAGCGTGCTACTACTAGCAATAAAGACCCTAGCATACTTCTTAAAAATAGATAACTTGCGCCCCAAGTTACTGATTTCTAAACAAACGATTGTGAATTTGGGTGAGGAATATCTTCCCAAGTAAGTTCTTTTCTTTGGCTCAGACTGGTGATGACTTCACAATTTTTCACAGTACAAAACTGGTAGTTCTGGCTAGAATAAATGACAAGAAAGTAAACTGTTTCAGGCAGAATTGCCTTTTACAAGACTTAGAAAGGGAAAGACCAATCTAAAAAAGACAAAAAGAGCATTGGACTTCAATTTTTGCCTGGATAGTTACTTTTGATCCGAGCTGGATTGGATGTGTCTATGTTGGATTGGACTATCAACACCTTCAATTGTCAAGTTTCAGCTGTAAATCGATACCAACGTTCGAGTTTGGCAGAGTTTTAATCTATTTTGAGCCTTGGAAGGCTATTTGAATGGGCATTATTAGAACCTTTTCAGTCTAGAAGGGGCAGAAGTGGTTGGATTTGGTGATTACTGAGCTGGAACTGAGCTGTAGTACCTGTTTTGCTTGATTAAGGCTCTTCATAAATTTGTTGAGATTTTCATATTTGTAAAAACTGAACTCTGCTTAATTTGGCTTATGCCAAACCAAATTTGTAACGAGAGAAATCTTGCTTTGAATAACTATTTCTCTAAAACTGAACTGAAGTTAGAGATTCTGGATTATGGCTGACTTGTTTTTCTGTGGCTCAATGAGCTTTTGGTTGCTTCGGTGCTTTGACCATTTTTGAGATCAAGTGATCATTTTCAGTTTTTGTGTTTGATTGATTTTTTGGCTGTCGTCTGATCTGTTCACCTTCTCTCAAATTTATAGGAAATGCTAGAGTGGGATTTCTAATCTTTTAATAATGGGTGGCAGATTTCCTAAAGACAAGATCTTTTATTTTATATGTCAATGAAAAGCGGATTTTTATCTATTCTGTCAAAAAGCTATCAATAGTCAGTTCTTTCTCTATTTTTTTTTAAAGAAAGCCTAATCCCTTTTCGACTTCTAACTGCTCTTTGCAAGGGTTCAACCTGCCGTGATGGTTAGTTTGATTTTCCAGATGAACAACTCCCTACACCCTACTTATCTCTTTAGAAAATGTAGTCTGCTTATCCCTTGGAAATAATGCCTGTCTTGATGTAGAATTATATAGAAAGGGATTTTGATCTTCTTTTGACTGAAAAGACTGGAGACATCTGCATGTTTAAGACCTGCCTTCATTAATTCCCTGTCAATTCTCTTGTGACTTGTTGAAAATTTTGACTTTTTCAAAGTCAGGTAGTCACGTGGGGGCTTTTTTGTGAAAAAAGATCTGCTATTTTTGCCTTTTTTGGGACAGAGACCAAGTGGTGAGATTTTCTCAGAAGCTGGGCTTCCAAAACTGTGTGTACCAGTTTTCAATTGCCAATAATGGTATTTTATTCTTTTCAGATCATGGCTACATTCGTAATTTGTTCAAAAAAGGTCTGGGCTTTTCCAGTGTCTTGGTTTTCTTCTTCTGATTTATGTAGATGAAAGCCCAAATGTTTTTGGTTCATGGGCCTCTCTACGAAAATGGGTTGCCATGCATAATTTTGGCCCAAACAGATTGAGAAAGATTGTGTAACTAAAAATCAGTTTTGATTGAGAAGAGGAAATCTCTCTAACAACTTCAATCCAACAGGTTTTCCTTTCACATGTTTTCTTGCTTTCCCTGCTGTTGTATAGGTTTTTCCATATGATTTTGGCTTTCCTTTTATATCATGTATTGCGTTGACATGATTTTGTTCCCTCTCTTTCTTGTTGTCTTATTGCTATTGCGCACAAATACCTATCAGATCATTCATTGTCCACATCTCCTTTTGAGCAATGTAAGTGCTATTGAGAAGTTTGAAATTACTCGGCAGAGAGTTGATTGCAAAATACACCATCATAGCTTCATCTACATTCACATCTAGGGATCTTAACTTGTTTCCAATGTCGAGCATTTTTGCTATGTGAACCCTGACACAACCTTCCCCATCATACAAATCTTTCAATTGACCCATCAAGTTTCCTATCTCAGCTTTCTTAGATTCTCGAAACTTTTCTCAAATTCCCTTAAGGAAAGCGTTAGCATTGTCAAATGAAGGAATGACATCTCTCACAAAGGGTGAGATTGGTCTTGTCATAATGAGAATGACCATTCTATTTGCCTGGTTCCATTTGGCATATTTGGCCTTTTCCTCAATTGAGGCATTAGTAGCTGGTTGTTGTGGCGTGGATCTTCTTTCAGTACCATCTCAAAGACTAGCAATCCTGGAGCAATTTACAAATCCTCTCTCCATTTGGTTTAGTTGGAGCCAATGAGTGTTTTGATTGAATTATGGTTAACTGTAAATATGTAAAATATAAAATATGATGTCTATCCCCATTTTTTGTACATTATCAATTCACACCTATGGGTTGAGAATTGAACATGTTTTAGTAATCACCAAAACACATGACAAATGAATTTCTTTTTTATGGATTGATTTCTCACATTTGTGGACGTAAAGAAATCTCCATGAATTCATATGCCTCATGTTTTCCATCAAACCACCGTAGATTTCCGTAAACAAGACTACCAATATCTGTGGACAGAAAGTTTTTCCTCATTTACATCGATCTTCTATGCAATCTTGATCAGTTTCCTTTGAATACAAGATTCCTTAATTAACTATGATGCTGTGGCTCACTCTAGTTAATATAGAATTTCTTGAAACCTTGATCTTTAGCCTTCAAGCATGGATACCAAAAATCATATATTTGAAAACATGCTTAACAGATCTACATAAATAGAAAAGTGAAAATGTAAAACCATGCTTCATTCAATTTTCAGCATGGTATGCAGCAGATTATTTTCTTTTGTTTCAATCGTTTCATGTTATTGTTAAAACATGCTTAGATCAACTTCTTTTTAGGTTTTAAAACATGCAACCTAAGCTTTGATACCACAGTAAACTATATAGGCTCCATCTACAGAATTCTATTGCTATGCTTCCATGGATGCATCTTGATAAGCACTTACGTCATCAACCACAATCAATCAACCTTCTTTAAAGGGTTTCGAGAGAGAGGAGCTAGCGAATTCACTTGAATCCGTTGTAGCCTCTTCTTGCAGCGGCCGGCAGGCATAGATAACATTAAATCTATTGACATATGGCCTTATTCATCAAGGCTTTGAAATAAGCTGCTAGGCCACAAGATGACGCAACCGCAGAAAATGTCCATAACATTCAATCTATTGACATATGCTTCAGTAATAATTATAGTATTGTGTTGTGTACATATATAAACATTGATGCAGGCATTGCGAAGGGTATATATTTTTAAATGAGTAATAATGAAAATAGAATATTACATTGGACATGGTATTATATGGTTTAATAATAATAATGTGGTATTTTTGTAATGAATAATTCTACTCTTGCCACATTTGTATATTATATTCTCACACAAGTTTTTATCAAAAATAGAGAAAATTTACTCCTCATTTTCATAAATGTTAGTTTTTATAAAAACTTTCAAAAGTAGCTAAACAATCACCTAAAAAGACTCAAATGCCCTTAGAACTAAAACCTACTTAAACCTAAAAAGCAAAACTCTGTTTGAGACTTGCGAAGAGAAAACTATGATGGGTTCAGCCGCCCTCAACCAGAGAAAAAAAATAAAAACTGAGATGAACAGAAAAATACCAACAAAAAAAATATAAAACCTTTTAAAAAAACTATTACAATAAATCATACAGGCTGCAATATAATCATATGTGTTCACACTGAAAACTACAAAATTTGACGCATAAAAAAAAAACTAACAAATTTGATGGGTCCAGCCGCTCCACACTGAGGCCTTCTTTCTTCGGTGTAATTGTTGATTTTCAACAACTTTTTTTTTGAAATATATGATGGAGATTTTGACTCATTATTCAAGAATTTACTACTCATTACAAGATGGGTTTCAACAGAAGTGGTCTATGTTCGTTAAGGAATTAACTTTTGGAGACATGGGGAAATAAATACTTATATTTTCTGAGAAATATAGATAAACAATGGGTATTTCATAATCCTTGGAAACTGGGTGGATTGCAAAGTCCATCTAATAAGCTTTGCGGCAAAAACTTGTTGAGGGTTGGTTTGTTAAAATCTTTGTGTGAACTGAGGAAGTCATGTTGCTGTACAAAGCTTGGTGTGGGGGACCATGTGGATGTTATGATTACTAGCTTATATAGTCATGCCTAACACCATACACGCTTAATGGCAGTACATGTGGGCTTGGTAGGTATTCCATGACTTGAACGAACCACTGCAAAAAAGTTATCACAAACTTCTAGTATAAATACTGTGTCTGAGAACTAAGCAGCATATTTATATATATATATATATATATATATATAGAAGGCATAATATATGAGATATCAGATCATCAGCATGCCATTAATATATGAGATATTGGCAATGTTAAAACTACTCCTTCTTGTGCTCGTCAGCGGTTTCTCTGCAAGCTATCACCACTCATGGGCAACCGTACGACTACCTACAATATGTACTACAATGGCAGAAGACGAAATGCTTGAAGGTCGGGAAACGGTGCAAACCATATGAGGAGTTCACTACTCACGGCCTCTGGCCAACCAACCTCTCCAAGATATTGACATGCAAATCAGCTTCAAAATTTAGCAGCACTATGGTACGTATATATTTCTTAATTTCTTAAATCTTTTTATTCTTTCTTTAATGTACTTTATATTCATTCCTTTTATTTACAGTTTTCATTTATGATCGATTGATCTGATATCGCCAAATCTAATTTTAGCTTTCTATCTTATAATAATATAATTAATTAGCTGCAAAATAATGCTTCATTCCTATCGAAGATGAAAAATTCCTGGCCAAATCTGGAGCAGAGAGTTGCCCAAGGAAAAGACAATGATATGTTGTTTTGGGCGATGGAGTACGAAAAACACGGTACATGTGCCAAGTCTTCTAGCCAGAATACTTACTTGTCAAAAGCATGTGATTTGTGGGAAGAAAACAAGATCAAGGAGATTTTTGCGCACCACAAAATCATTCCAACAAACGCAACGCCGTATAAAGATGTTTTGCTTATGAATGCTATTCAAATGGAAACTCGCAGTTCTCCTCTCCTTCTTTGCCATAGAGTCAACGGCGATGATTTGTTGTGGGAGGTTGTACTTTGCTATGACGACACGGCTAAAAAACGGATGAATTGTTCTGATCAAAGTGCAAGACAAACAAATTGCGGAACGGACATCTATTATAAATAATAATAATAATAATTAGAGTATTACATGTAAATAAAAGATATCGAGGAAGCTGCAGATTTTAAAAGTTAGTTCTTAACAATGGATATTGAGGATGTCCTTAACAGATATTTCCAAGTCAGTCACTCAACAATAATTATAATACAAAACTATATATAAATTTATCTTATGAGTGATATTTTAACTTTAGTTGTTTGTGCAAAACTATAGATATTTTAGAAATTACACTTTACTTGATTACTCTCAGAATATCAATACATAAAAAAACATATATAAATTTAAATATATCCATACTTGAAATATACATAGTAAATTTAGGTTTTAGCCCCAATATACATTAAAAATTTCCATGAATCACAATCTTTCTAATCGTTTTATTAGTCCCTGAATTTTGACCCGATTTGCATTTGAGTACTTCAATTTCCAAAATGGTTCCCATGGTCCTTTAACTTTAGTTTCGTTTGGACAAATGATCTTGCTGTCAATTTTGTTAACATTTTCTGTTAAATGTAGAGACGAAATGGTATTTTTATATTAAAACCAAAAAAATGAATAAAAAATCATATTTTTAAAATGGGAAATAGCTTCCAATGCCACCCATTTCATAATTTTAACTAAAAATGCCACCCCTTCCCAAAATTTTTAAAACTATCACATATAAATACATCTTTGTTGTCGACTGATTGCACCCATATCACATTTTCAGAAATTTTGTTCTCTCCACCGACCACAGCTTCTTTTGCTTTGCAGAGTCGTAATCGATAATATTGTCTGCTCCACTGAGATCTTCGTCACCGCCTACCACACATCCACCGGAAAGGCCCTGGCTTTCACATATCTTCCGCTTCTTCTCACTTGGACTCACCGACCCAGCACGCCAACTCGCCCAACAGCTCGCCGGTGTTGCAGAGATCGCTCACTTATGTAGCTGCCAGCAGGATGAAGAAGGTATTGCGTCTCAAATCGCCGGGTTCGGGCTCCAAGAAGAGTCTTGGGTCGGTGGGTCTGGGTCGGGACCCGGAAAGCCCAAGCGGGTTATGACGGTGGGTGAGCTAATGAGGATCCAAATGGGGATTTCTGATGCTATGGACTCTAGAGTCAGGAGAGCTCTGCTTAGGATTTCTACTGCTCAGGTGAGCTCAATTTCTGTGCTTTCTTATTTGTGATCTTGGTTGATCTAGTTTGATGGGTTTGATTTTGTTTGGTGGGTAATGCTTGATTTTTATCATAGTGATAATTGTGATGATGGGATGGATATGGAGCTTAATTTTGCTATTGGTTTGGCCAATTTTGGATTTTGGTTTTTCTTACTTTAAAACAAAAATTGTTTCTTCACTAAGTGTAGTTCAATCTGATAAAACTGACAATGCAAAATATTTCACGAATGTTTAATTTCATAATGGGTAATTTCAAACTTTTGTGAATGGTCGTCTGCATTGGAATTGTAATTAATCAAGCCTTGTGTTTGATGTACTCATTACAGGTAGGAAGCTTTTTTGTTTATTTTAAATTTCGGGTATCCATCCCATTTATGAACTTCTGCCAGAAGTAATTAGGTTAATGAATCTAAACTTCATGCCTTTGAATATTCATCCCGTAAAATCTATGTACTTTTGTTGCAGAAGGCTTGATAGTAAATAGAAAATCTATATGCCAGGGGTTTTCTGGCTAGCTAAAAATGTGTGAGAAATGATGAAT
>NC_024132.1:5306273-5326891 GCF_000346735.1 Prunus mume
TATGAGGTGCCTGGAACATTTCTTGTATGGCTACTTCAACCTCTGCCATTCCAACAAGTGATTTTCCTGCAAAGTAGGTACATATAAATCCTGTAAGTGACAAGAATTAAAGCCTCAAAGCAAGATAATAACGCTCCTAAACAAAGCAAGCACATAGAGTTTAAGCTACATGAGATGTTGGTGCTTAATAATACCAATGTAGTAACAGAGTATTTCTTTTGAAACTTCAGGATACAGGAAAGAAGAGAAGTTGACAATTCTAATTCCTTGGTTGACCAAAACAGAATACTGGTTTAAAGGTTGCTTAATTTTCATTTTTTCAAATAAAAGAAAATGAAACAAAACCAATACCAAAAACAGAACAAAAAAAACAAAACATGTATTATTTGGTATTTAAACCAGCTCTTCTATGACACAAACTCTCATTATGGGACCAGTTGGCCAATGAAAGGCCATGTTTTTTTTCTTTGGCAAAAGTAATATTCTAAACTACTCTAATGATGCTTCTGTTGCTAGATTGTGGATTTTGATAACACACTAAGACAAGAACCAACATAATAAATGGCCTAAATTCAGAGTCTTGCAACATAAGCATTTTACGCTGCCAAATTGTCTGGCAAGATAACATTTCTCTACGAAGTATAGTTTAAAGCTTGCTTTGACATAACGCATTCTGGATTTTTCAAGTAATCCTAAAATGTAAACTGTTTCACCATCATAAAACTGAAAACAAAAGCAAAAAAACAAAAGTTACAAACTAGAATCAATATGATGTTAAATAACAAATAAGGTGCAATCAGATAGATTCATCATTTCTCACACATTTTTAGCTAGCCAGAAAACCCCTGGCATATAGATTTTCTATTTACTATCAAGCCTTCTGCAACAAAAGTACATAGATTTTACGGGATGAATATTCAAAGGCATGAAGTTTAGATTCATTAACCTAATTACTTCTGGCAGAAGTTCATAAATGGGATGGATACCCGAAATTTAAAATAAACAAAAAAGCTTCCTACCTTAATGAGTACATCAAAACACAAGGCTTGATTAATTACAATTCCAATGTAGACGACCATTCACAAAAGTTTGAAATTACCCATTATGAAATTAAACATTCGTGAAATATTTTGCATTGTCAGTTTTATCAGATTGAACTACACTTAGTGAAGAAACAATTTTTGTTTTAAAGTAAGAAAAACCAAAATCCAAAATTGGCCAAACCAGTAGCAAAATTAAGCTCCATATCCATCCCATCATCACAATTATCACTATGATAAAAATCAAGCATTACCCACCAAACAAAATCAAACCCATCAAACCAGATCAACCAAGATCACAAATAAGAAGGCACAGTGCACAGAAATTGAGCTCACATGAGCAGCAGAAATCCCAAGCAGAGCTCTCCTGACTCTAGAGTCCATAGCGTCAGAAATCCCCATTTGGATCCTCATCAGCTCACCCACTGTCATAACCCGCTTGGGCTTTCCAGGTCCCGACCTAGACCCACCTCTTGGAGCCCGAACCCGGCGATTTGAGACCCAATGCCTTCTTCATCCTGCTGGCAGCTATAGAAGGGAGCGACCTCTGCAACGCCGGCGAGCTATTGGGCGAGTTGGCGTGCTAGGTCGGTGAGTCCAAGTAAGAAGAAGCGGAAGCCGATGTGAAAGCCAGGGCCTTTCCGGTGGATGTGTGGTAGGCGGCGACGAAGATCTCAGTGGAGCAGACAAGAGAGAGCAAAGACAGAGACAGAGAGTTGTGCTACAGAGAGAGAGAGCCAAGAGAGACACAGAGAGCTGCGATAGACATATACCAAAGAGAAAGAGAGCTATGCCAGGGAGAGAGAGAGAGAGAGAGCTGAGTGAGCTAAGAGAGACCAAAATTTCTGAACTTGTGAAAAATCAGCAATAAGTAGACAATAATTTTATATTTATAGGTGATAGTTGTGAAAAAATTGGGAAGAGGTGGTATTTTTAGTTAAAATTATGAAATGGGTGGCATTGGAGGCTATTTCCCTTTTAAAATAGCAATAAAAGAAAATCAAATTAAAAAACCAACAAAAATAAAGAAAAATAAAGTTTGAGGGGAGTAGAAATCGAAATACAGGGGGAGAGAGACAGTTTAATTTGAATATTTTAGTTTTTTAAATTTTTTATTCATATTTTAATCAATTCTGATAAAAATACCATTTTGCCCCTGCATTTAACAGAAAAATTAACAAAATTGACGATATGACCATTTGTCTGAATGAAACTAAAGTTAAAGGACCACGGGAACCATTTTGGAAATTGAGGTACTCAAATACAAATCGAGTCTAAATTCTAGGACTAATAAAACGATTAACCTTCCATATATTATTTATTCTTGTCTATACATGAGCAAAATACTTGAAAAAAAACATGTAAAATGAAGGGGGATGCTAATAGTTCAAACTCAAAGCCACTCTAACATATGACTTGCTCATTCATCTCGAACTTTGTCCAATTGCGTTTTGGTGTAGCTGTCCTTTCGTTTCATAAGTCTCACATATTGAAATAAACATGAAAAGAGCGTATAAAATGGTGAGGGCCTGCAGTGCTCCGCTTGGATCTGGCATTTTCAAACCCATATCAAATATAAGAGCATGCAAATTAAGGCTGGACATCTAAAGCCGAAATACCGAAACCGTACACTAATCATACCGTACCAAACCGATTTCATACAATTTCATTTGGGATGATGAGATATTCGGTATGATGTTGTACCGTATCAAGGGAGCATGATATGGTAGCAGTACCAAATATTTGGTACCGGTCAGTACCGTACCATACCGAATACCTGAAGTATAATTTTTTCATCTCTCTCTCTCTCTCTCTCCCCTTGTTCTTTGTTTGGTTGCTGTTGCTGTAGAGCAGTGTAGTGTCTTAGATTGAGATTTCCCTAATAAGTAATAAATAAATAAAAAATCTTCAAATCCAACAGATACAATCCAAAACCTCACCCAAACCTAGCCAAATCTATCTATCTCTCCCCTTGTTGTTTATCTGCATGAAAGCCCTAACAACATTCACCTTTTCCAAATCCCAGAATCAGATCCAACCAACAACATTTAAAATCCAACTACCCAAAACCCACTTCTTTAAACCAAATAACATTAACCAACGATCTAACCTCAACGCTCTTCAAAACCCCCCAAGTCAGAAAGTAGACAAAGATTCACCTATTCTAGCTGACAACACCATCGTCCATGCCTGCTAGCTACTACACACACACACACACATATATATATACAAAATGTACTTGTATATTAGGTAGGTGCTACAACCACAAAGGCCAAAGTGCATGCCTTGTGTTGTTGTGTTTCTTCTTTATGGTAAGGTAAGCCTCAAGCAACTAGCTTCCTTAGAATTCTGGATATTGATTTGGTTGATTAGGATTTTGATATTGAATATGTTGAATCTTTGAATCTATAACTTAGGCATCACTTATTTTCGTGAATGAATTTGTTGAATATTGAATTGGTTGATTTTTGAGTTGTGCAATTTTGGTACCAAAATGGTACCGTTTCACACACGATACAGATTTGGCACAGTATGGTACGGTACCAATTTTGGCAAACGATAATCCCATACCGTACCAAATTGATTTTAATTTCTAGTATCGGTAGCGGTACGAGCTCAATACCGTACCGTATCGTATTATGCCCACCCCTAATGCATATAGTTGGAAAAGAAGAATAACATAAGACCGCATGCACCTCTTATATAGCAGTAGTAAGCCTTCATAATATTTGCTTCACTATTTCAAAAATAAAACAGAAAGTGAGGTTGCAGATAAAACTAAGTACAACCCCAAGAAACTTGTTTTGAAAAGAATGAAAGAAACTTTCTTACGAACCAAAAGGACATCCCCATAAACCAAAAAAGCAAATTGCAGAGTAAGAGAAAAACCCAAAACTTTTTCAACGATCAATGACAACAAGCAAGTACTCGTTTACAAGTTGGGAAATTTATGAAACAGCAGAAATGTAAATAATTTCTGAATTTCAAATTCTGTGAAATTTAAACAAAGGACCATTTGTGGAAGCTGCAGATTTTAAAAGTTAGTTCTTAACAATGGATATTGAGGATGTCCTTAACAGAAAATTCCAAGTCAGTCACTCAACAATAATTATAAAGAGAAAAAAGTATTAATTCTTTCTACAGAATATTTGCATACGTAAAATCATTTGGTTTTGAAGAATGCCTTATCTCACTAAAAAGCTGCACACACACATCAACCTGCCACTCTTGTGCAAACCCTGAAATAATGGATGTCCATGGCACCACATTTCTCACAGGCATTTCATCAAACGCCCTATAGGCAGTCTGTAACTCACTGCATCTACCATAAAACTTACCAAAGATCTTCCAATATACACATTGGCAACAAACCCACTTCTTATTGGTCAATTATAGAATCAGAGGAAAAAAAAAAAAACAGAAAAACTCTCTATGCGCCCCTCCATGTCTTCTATCTCGTCAGCCCACTGCCCCACCACAGAAAAATAAGAGAACAAAGTTGAGATTTTTATTTGTGAATTGGGGGGTTGAAGGTGACGGAGAATTCACAAGATTTTATCATGCAACAGAAAGGGAGATGGGGATGGAAGGAAGGTCGTTGCCTACACCCAACAGCAAGTAGCTCTAGGTATTGATGGTTTGGTCGTTAGGGACAGTGCACAACTACTTGGGCGGAGGTCAAGGTGAGGAAGGAATTAATAAAAAAAGTCTCACGTGAAAATCTGATGGATTAAGGTGGGATTTGAGATAGGGTTTGATATTTATACCTCTCACTGAAAAATCTCACATATTCCGCATTTTAAAAAAATCCTTCAAAATTAACAAGTTTTTGAATACCATAAGACTTTTTGTTACTTGTTTAAAGTCTTGATTGAATACCACCAGATTTAGTAACCCTCTTTAAAAACTCCTAATAGTCTTAACGGAATACCACAAGACTTTTTAGATTATTTAAAAGTCTTAATTGAATACCACAAGACTTATTTATTCCAAAATAGTATTTTAAAATCCCAATTGAATACACCCCCAAATCTCTCAATGAAACCCTTGTTGACCACATAATTGTTTAATCAAAGAGAAAAACGAGAGAGAGAGAGAGAGAGAGAGAGAGAGAGAGAGAGAGAGAGAGAGAGGAGTCTAAGAAGATATGAGAGGCTTTGGATTTGGGGTTAGGGTCGCAGAGAGTATAGGAGGGCTTCTGGAAGGGAATAACACGCACCAAAACTTAAATTTGGTAGAAAAAAGCGAGGCAACAAAATCTGTTGAAATAAGGAGAAGGAGATGAAGAGTTTCAGATTAATACAAAATGAAATTTTTAGAAAACTGATAAACTGATAAGCCCGAATTACAAATCCCTATTATAAACCTCAATTGTAAATCTCAGACCCAAAAAAAGAAAGAAAAAGAAAAGACGGAAAAGGAAAAGGAAAAGACTTTTATGACCATATTAAAGCATGAAGGCGGAAAAAGAAAAGACGTAAAAGAACTCGCACATTTTCAAACCATACCGTACCGTGAAACTTACCGTTTTTTGATCATGAATGGAAATTCAAGGACTTTGAGATGATTTTGGGATTTTCATAAAGTACATGGACTATATTGCAATTACTTGAGACTTCAAGGATCTATTTACAATTATAAAAAAGTATGACGACTAAAATGTAATTTGGAGAAAGTATAAGGGCCAAAGTGCAAATACTGGAAATTATTGATAAGTATAAGGATCAAAGTGCAATTAAAGATAAGAATAAGTATAAGGACTAAATTGAAAATAAGAATTTTTAGTAACATGTTTGAATGTTGGACTAGGAATTAGTTGCCCAAGCAAGGAAAATTTGAAGGCACCCTGCGTTTTGATCTCCTAACCTCCAAAGGGGTTACGCGGCCCGGCTTTAGCAATATCCTACGTGCGAGGTTTAGTCAATGAGGTGCAACTGATAAATGGACACTCTCACTAGCGTACGAGGTGAGTTGGATATAATTGTGATTTTGGTAGGGGTAGTTGGCCTATAAGAATCAGTCATTAGATAAGCTGACACAGGTGCACCGAAAAACGTTTGCAGAAAATTTCCTGAGCATGCCAATGGTTTTGGATCCAATGAAAATGGTTCGTGTTTGCTATTTAATTTTAAACATGGTCATGACTGTTGGGTAGATGAACGTATGTGATACTCCCCTACTTTTGATGTAGATTATACCCCTGGGTGACATCTGGGTGCAACTTCCCAACTTGTCAACAATATTGATCCTATTCCACATAATCTCAAGTCCTGAATTCTATTCTTTGATGTTGGTTATGTTTCTCCTTCCTTTGTATAAAAATGAATTATGGATGGGTTGATGATGTTTTATTTCATAATCTGTTTTTTAAAATAGCTTCTTAGGTTATTGGTACTATTCCATGACCTCTGGGGTTGGTTTATCTTTCAAATAAAATGTTATATAATGTTTTATTTACTTTTCTGGTGCCATTGAAAACTATGATCCAATCCATTTTAATTAGATAAAAGGGCTTAATGTATATTGAGAATTTTGGAAATATAGCACATGGGACTTAGGTGTTTTTGGGATTTTCAAGGTACGTGTTGCTGTCACGTGTCCAGATTTTGGGGCATGACAATCTATAATCTATTAATTGAATTCTTTAAAAAAGTGGAGAGGGAGGGCAAGGGGCATACCAAATATAAGTACTATATAGTGTAGTGCAAGCATTTAAAATTATTTTCCTGTAATCTTACCCATTAGATTATCTTACAACCTAAAATATAACTATTGAGGCCCAAAAAATTCACGGTTCGGCCCAAATAAGTTCTCGGCCCAATGTGATACCTTATCAAGAAGAAATCCAATTTGGGCAAGCCAAAGTTCGTCATATACGCTTTGCACACATGCCACGCCAAGCAAATAAGCAACATGTCACGCTACAAGCTTAAATGGGCTCAAACCATGCGTTGCATGAGTGAGTTGTGGTATGGATGGTAATAAATTGTCATGAGGCCCATTGATGGGCCGAGAAATGGAAGTCCCGGGGTTGCTTAGGAGCCTCGGAACTCAATCCCATTTCTTAGGCCGAAACATGTGGGTAAGCACAAGAGAGAAAAGAATAGCTCATCACTCCAAAGAAAAATAGCCCAACCAAAATAGTCTATTGACTCAACCAAAAGCCCAAACATTTGATAAAGAAAGCCCACTTACTCAATAAATCAACTTGGCTCATACAATTACAATAGAAGAGTTGCAAAGTTCCAGCACTTGGCTGAAGAATAAAGCCACGAAGGAAAGTCTGAAAAGCTGCTAGGAAGCTCCAGCACATGGGAGGAACAAGTTTCAAGCAAAAACTTCCAAATGACCAAGGGATATTGGAGCGCAGATCACCCTTTGAACCAGCAAGCATACCCACTCTCTTTTGCTCATCAGACCTGGCCATAAAAAAAGGAAGGAAAGGAAGGAAATAACTGAAAATGGGAGTTCTGAGGCAGTTGCGGGAAAGGGCTTTGCGCACCCAAAATCCTTGATTTTATGCAAATAGGCAGAGGAAATTTCACCAAAATAGGATGATTGAAGGGATGAGGGGAGAAAGGAAGGGAAAGACTTAGCCAAATTGGATAGAAACCATTAGGGTTTCTTGGAAAATGCCAGCTTCCAGCGACTATAAAAGGGGGCCTCTTTTACCCAACAAGCATAAACCACATCAGAGAGCAAGCTTCCTCTCTTACTCCCAAAACCCAGCAATTTCGTGCTCAGCTCATCCTTTTTCCTTAGTTTTCCCTCTTGGCAAGCTGTTCTAACACTTGACGGAGTCTCTGTCAAGCTGCCGAAAAAACACTCAAGCCACATTTTTCTCTCTTTTTCCTCATGCTCAACCAAACCTCTCTGCAAAATCCTTTCTCTCCAACTTTAATACCCCATCTTTCCCCTAGGAACACTTAGTTTTCTCTTCAGTGCTAAACTCCCATGCCACAAGCTTCTCATGCCAAGCTAGAAAATTTATCTGTAAGCTGTCGTTATTTTCATTGGTGAAGGTAACCAAGGTGTTTCCTAAGGCCCTACTATCCTTTCGAAGCATTCTTGGGGCTTGATCTTCGAACTTAGGCTCAAGGGGCAATTTCATCCATCTACCCTTTACGGCAGCCAATGCCCGTAGTAGCTGCCGGAACGAAAAAGCCCCTACAATAACACATTACATTATTTTTGTGGATATTTTTTTTAAACAACTGTTGTTACGCTTATGTAAAAAAAATCTGACATTCATCTTATTTTCGCAGTAAGACATGCTCTCCCCAAAATTCACTCACCCATATATAACAATAAAGACTATGGAGAGTTTGACTACCAAATATCATAAACACCAATGAAAAAAAAAAAAAAAAAAACCAGCGCAAATACAAAGATAGTCACACAATAATCACCTACTACACCAAAATCGAAACCCTCAAAGCACCAATACGAACACATCAATCAAGGGAAAACACAAGCCAAAGCCAAAGGAGCCAGTAACCAGAGAATGGAAGAAGGTGGTCATGCATCAAAGCTAGAGTCAGAGCTAGAGCTTTACACACTTTTCGCTATAGTAGAATAGTTTAGAGGCTAGGAACGGGTGTGGGCCACCATGGGAGCACAAATGGGTGGATGAAATTGAGATTCCAACGCATGGCCCGACTTCGAATCTCTGGAACAAACTCAAACATTCTTGCACCAAAGTTCCACCTGATAATTTTCATAGCATCTACGTAGATGGTATCCTCAATACTCGGGTGGAAACCTATCGCAAATTTTGCACACTGATCTAGAGGCGTCAAAGAAACATCATCATAATAGGAGGAATCCAACTCGAAGAAGGGAACTTTGTCGACCACCAAACGCCATTTCAAATTATCATCGCCTGCATCCAACTCCCAGACACTCAAATGATTACCAAGCACAAACTCGGTCACCCGCAAATGCCCTCGACATGCACCAAGAACCCGATACATCGAAAGGGAATTTCCTCGCACTTTAGACGACATATCAAGAGGTGCCAGACTGAACCGACATTTGTCAACAATAATATGATCGCCATCACCATCACCATTACTAGTACTGATATTACTGATACCTTGGAAGGGATCCAACTCCAGAATATAGGAGGATGCATGATCGGAACCTGAAAAATACAACTTCCCATTGCAAGCAACGCCAGCAGTTATGATATCAAAATAATTTCGTAGGCCACATACCACATTAGCGGACTCTCTCCATTCACCGGTCTCAGAAAAGAAGATGTCCACATAGAACTCTTGACGTAGTCGCACAACCCTCCACCTATATTCAGCATTAATGGAAACATCATCATCGAAGGAGGAAGATGAGTTGTAGTTGTAGTAGGGATCACAAATGAACCCTACGCTTACCCAATTATGGATTCGAGGAGGGGGAGGAAGAGCAACCCATTTCTTGGTGTATGGATTGCAAATGTAATAATCACGTTGATCAAGTTCGCTTGGGCAGCACAAAACTAAGTCGTTGCACGCCCCTACCACAAATAATTTTTGTTCTGCTGCGGCTTCTGAAATAACAGGTAGCTGCAAACTCATCAGACCATCCTCGATCATCAGACCATCCTCGTTTTCCACCCGAAAGAATGTTCCATTGTCTACAACTACTGTACCTAAAATGGGCGTTTTCAAATCACGTTGGCGACGTACATATTGCCCAACAAAATGAGAACTAGAGATGAGTTCACACCAACGCTTGGACACGCACTTGCATTGAAAAACAAACTTGATACAAGAAAGTCGACAAATGATTTCAACCAATAAAACCTCTGGGAGATCATCAATACTATCATTCATTATCATTTTATTTCTGAGCCAAACCCAGCACCATTAACAAAAGTCGATGTCAAGATGATTAAATAACTGACTCTGAGCCCCACATATCATCAAACAAACACTAACTAGAAAATAGGGAACGTACCCTACTTTTGTGGTCATATAGATCCCGAATTTTTTTTATTTTCATCCATTTTATTGTATTTTATTTTTAAAACTGTAGAAATTATCACTCAATCTTCAATCTATAATTTTGGTTGGCAGCCACAGATCAATAATTAACCAAAATTAGCCTTGGTTCTCCAAGTTCGAATGTAATTCATCCATCCATTTAGAGGTGTCAAATGGTCGGACTGGCCCTGCAAGGCACGAGCTCATCCTGTTTAAATAGAAAATTGAGTTGTAGCCACTGTTTTCCTAGCCACCTCATCTGAATGGTGGCCATTGCTGATGTAATAGCCACACACTTACTGTTAATCTGTGGCACCAAACACATGGCCCGGTATATTTGTGGCTGAAAAACAACTAGCCACGGATGCTGAGTCAAAACAGTATTTATTTTGGGATATTGATGTAAACTATACGGGCTGCGTATATTAAAAGACTAACCTTTCAGAGTGTCAGAAACTTTGGATCTTAAATGTCTTGTTGTAAAATCTTTAGATAATCTTCGATTTGATACTAAGTCTTTAGATATTTGTTCTTTTGAATAATTGTATGCATGCCAAAAGACTCCGGCTATTCTCTTCTCTGTTTTTGTAACATAAATTGGATTAAATTCTAAGTACTTTGTTCAGAACGTGCAGGGATTGATAAGCTATATCAATCCTACTAACGTTTGGAAGTTTTTGCTGATCTTAGATTGGATTTTTGGCATTGGATCACCTTGGGCAAATTAATATTGGCGTTGGATCCTTTAATAAGCTATTATTCTAGATGGGGTTTTGAATGCCTTTGTGCTTGTCTAATTCGTCCTAATTGTATATATAACCTTGTGCAATGCTTTCATTGATCACCAAACTGTATCCAAGAAACTAACTGCTATCATTCTACAACCGAATAGATACTGAGTCTAATATACTGTTATGAAAACATTGTAATCTAACCAAACCAAACATTATAATCAGACATCAACTTCAAAGAGTCTTAGCAATATTCTTCGGTAAATAGGATTTATACCCATTCACCTGTTTACAATTTCCTTAGTGATTTCCTTCTTGCTGTCCAATAAGCTGCCTATACCCAGTGAGCTTCCTTGTTATCTAGGCCTTAAAACTTGTTTTTGTATTTTCAATCTGTCTAGTGCATGTTCTTCATTGGATCAATATCAACTAGTATCTCACATACAAAACAAACTACCAATTCTAAAGATTATTGAGTACCTTTATGCAATACAAACTCTAGTTAAAATCAGTCCTCTATCTGTCTTTTCATTGCACAATCCTGAAGTAAACCTTCTAACATCATGTAAACTTGAATTGCTTCTTGTCAAAAGATGCTACATAAGACTCTTCAATGTTAACCAATATGGGCATGTCTTAGTAGCTTCGACAGATTTCATAAGTTGACAATGACTAGGAAGCTGTCGATTGGTGCTGCCGACAGTTTGCGGAAGTCACGATCAGAATGTACAATTTCCAATATTTTACACTTGAAACGAGTAATACGCAGTACAATTTTTCTTTATCAATGCCTCAATACCTCCCACTGAGTCTCATATTCATGTACAAATATGAACAAAATTTCTACAGCATCTTGAACTTTACTTTAATCTTTAACTACTGTTCTTAAAACTCTCTTCTCCCCTTTCTTGAATGAAAACCCTATAAATAACATAAATTTCCTTATTTCTTTATTCAAGAAAGTAGAGTTTTAACTTTCACTCGGAGCAGGTGTAGGTCAAAGATGACTACCAAAATTATGAAAAGGTCCAGTGAACTATCACTATGTTGGTTGCTATGTGAAACTTTTGTCCACCAATTTTCTTGTTCCACCTTTCGAATTTCCTTGGTTCTGTGAACTCACTGACGAGTTTTACACCTCCTGAGTTAATACCAATAATTCTGAGACTCGTTCCTCTCCATTACTTATTGCATTCTCATATTTCTTGTTGTGTGATCCTCTTATTTTACTTCAAACATACTTAGTCTACTGCAATTTGTCCATAGTAGTGCTTCTTTTCTTGTTGATTCTGTAAGAGAGAGAAATACCAATATGTGTAGTTGGCTTGGACAATTTCTTCTGAGTTCTGAAACACCAGTCTTGTTAAAACATCTTTGATCATTTGGTAAAACAAAACTTCTCATTTATGTCTGTGTTAAGTATTCCTTTACTGTTTTTTCTGCAGTAAACTCAAAACTTTTCCTTTTAGTCCCTTAAATACTTCTCTTTTGTGTGCCCGTAACTTTTCCCAATATGAACTACCTGTTGGCAAAACAATATAAAATATGATTATAATAATTCTCAACAAAATTGTAACTATCAAATATGCAACAAAACAAACACAAATGTGTAGAAATACTAACAACTTTAGCGATTGAGGCTTGTAAGAATTGCAATTAATGCCCAAAAGACATATTTCGCCCCTGCCCTTGTGCTCGCAATTCTATAGGCGTTTATCTCTCAGGATTCAACAATCAATAATCCTAGATTGAAGCACTTCAATTTAAGTCTCTGACAAACCAATTATATATTTGTACTCTCAAGACACTTAGGAAAGAAACTTGAAGATTGATAAACTTGAAGATTGATACTCTAACATAGCATGAGTGGAGAAAAATTCCACATCAAAACTCCTCTGGAATGTCATATAGCTTAGGTTTGTATACACTACAACATTTTAGGATTTGCGCGACGAAGGAATGTTCGTCGCGCAAAGATGATTTTAGTCGCACATAATTATGCGCGACAGAAGTTTCGTTGCGCACAATCCGTCGCGCAAAGATTGTGAACAAAGACTTTGCGCGACGCCTGAATAACATTCGTCGCACAAACAGTGCGACGTATAGTACCTTCGTTACAAAAAACATTTCGGGACGACCCAAATGTCCGAGGCACAAACTTTTGCGCGACGAAATGTTGTTCGTCACACCAAGAATGCGCGACGGAGACTTTCGTCGCGTGCGATACGTGAACTTTACGCGACGAAAAAAGCTTAGTCGCGCAATTAGTCTTTGCACGACGAAAGAGTCGTCGCGCATACAAATTTTGGGCGACGAAATTATTCGTCGCGCATACACATTTCGCGCAACGAAAATATTCGTCGCGCATGATTAAATGAAGTGTATTAAAAATATATTTTTCAACGGATTTTTTTTAAAAAATGATTTTGCGTGACGATATACATTTAAAATAAATTTGCGTGACGATTAATCTTTTTTTTTAAAAATGAAATTAATATTATTTGTTTTTTAATTTTGTAAAAAAATAAATTTGGTTTTTTTTTTAATTAAAATGAAATTGCAATAAAAAGATTAATCGTCACGCAAATTTATTTTAAATGTATACAAGAGAAATATTTTAAAAGTAATTATAAAAATAAAAAACTAATCAAATAATGTTTCAAAATCTACTTGGTCATTTGCCACATGCAGCTCGGAGGTCTGGGCGTCTGCAGAGGCCGTGGTCTGCTGGGGATGCTCGGGGTGGACAGGCTCGGAGGTTGACGCACCAAAATTCAGGATTGGAATACCGGACCGCGCGAGGGACTGCAGAATCACCGACATCTGACCCTCAAGCTCGGCAACCCGCGATGTCAAAATAGTCACCTGACTGTTTGCCTGTGACGATGACCGCGGTCGAGGTTCCCTCTGTCGGGCATTCCCCATCCCCGTATAATATGTTCCCGGCCTCCTCCCAAGAGTCTGATCCAACGTCTGCGTCAAAATCTGAAATCCAGCATCTTGCAGAGGATCCACAGACTCGATCGGAGTCTCAGGAGGAAGTTGGGAGGCAGACTCTTAAAGAACCAACTGGCTCCTCTCCATCATCGCCGTCTATTTGACATTACATTAAATATAAATTAAAAAATGCATATAAATTGAAAGCGTAACATAAGAATTAAAATTAAATAATACTTACATGAAGGGACTCGGCCAACTCATTCCCAGGTCGAACATAAACGTCACCAAAGACGTTGATCTCTAGGAATTTCGACCCCCCTAAATTGAACAAGAGAAGGAAAATATTAGTATGAACAAAATAAATTAATAATAATGACGTATTAAAAATTAAAAATTATATTATATTATTCTTACCCGACGCCGTGCATCCATCCTATATGAGAAGGGCCTGGAGCCGGAATGGTGGAGAAGAGTCTTCTTCTTCCTATTGCCCTTATTCACTTGGGCTTTATTCTGTTATATAAAAAATAAAATGTATTAGTTGAAATGGTGGTGCAAGTCGCTCTTCCACTGCTTGTACCTCTCACCGAAGAGTCTGTTGACGTACGCCATCGACTCCTCGTTGAGGTCCTCTAAGTGGTAGTTCGTCTGCAATAAATTCATTACATACATTAAGTAATAGAAATATATAAAGTTTGAAAGAAAAATAATTAAAAGATAGGAAACATACCGACAACTGGCCGCGAACTTGCATCTTGATCTCGTCAGGCATGACCGAAAAAACGAAAGTGGAAGGGTATATATGCCTGGCGGTGCCCCCGATGCACCAGTACCATTGGTCGATGTGGTGTCGGTGGTGCTGGCGGGCCGGTGCCGCCGCCTAGCGCTAAGAGGTTGCACCACCGAAGAAGCTGATGATGTAGGCGTCTGGGATCCCCCAGGACCAGCTAGCACGTGGTCCTACTTCATCAGTGCTGGAGCAGTGGCAGCTGATACCGGCTAAGCCGGGGGCTCCGAACTCGGTGTAGTCGTCACCGCCTTACGACGTCTAATAAAGTCTGACATCTGCACAATTTCATTAATCAAATTTAGCACATACAGTGTCATTAAAAAATTGAACTAATTAATTAAAATCATAGTTTGACCTAGGGTTTGCGATTTCGGAGTATCCAGGACTCCGATCCACGATCCGTCGAATCCTAAACGATCCTATAAATACATGGTACCACATACGTGAGTTTCAGCTCGATCTAACGCTCCGAACATATCAAACCCGGAAATCGCACAATAGTAAAAATCCGATCGAGACTCAAACGGTAACCAAATTCCAATCCAAGCACACCTAGGCGCTCGTGACAATGAGGGGATTGCACTGGGACCCAATGCCCTATGCTACAGTACACCACGCACCACCACACGCGCTGGCAACGCGTGGGTGCCCAAAGCGATAACAATAGCCGGAAAATCCTAAAAATTAAGGGCCAAGGTTCCTACCCTAGGTTCAAAACATCAATTGGAGGCACTTTTGTTCTCGGACCTAACCCGAAAAATGGCCGGAAGTGGCCGGAATTTCAATTTAAAAACCGGCCGAAACCTAGGGTTTCAAATTCACTACCCTATGCAAACAATCAATCAAATCCTACCCAACCATCAGCTAAAGCGGCAAAAATAGTCCAGAAAGCATACCTTAATTGCCGGATTTGGTGCCCGGAGGAGAGAGAACAACGGCGGCTAAGATTCGGCTTAAACAGAGGAAATCACGGCAGCAAGATCGACGGCGACGGCGGAGAAGCTCCGGGGTTCGACGCTTGTGGCGGCAGGGTCTGAATTGAGGCGGAGTAGGGGCTGAGGTCACGGTGGAGAGAGAGAAAGGTTTTAGGGCAGATTTGAGAAACTGGGGAAGAAGGAGAAGATCGCGAGTTTCAGAAAACTTTTTCGACTTTGCGCGACGACTAAGTAAATGCGTCGCGCAAAATTCATTTAAATAAATTTTGCGCGACGAGAAATATTACATTTCCAAGAGGGGCATAAATTCTTCCTCAAATTGCACGACGAAAGAAAATTATATTCGTCGAGCAAGTATTTTCGTGTGAACTTTGCGCGACGAATAATTTGTGTCTTCGTCGCGCAAACCCATACCCTTTTACCCTAAACCCTAAAACCTATACCCTAATCCCTAAACCCTAACTCCTAAACTAGTTTCAATGATCCAACCAGCAATCTTGTTTTTTTATAGTTCGAGATCATATAGGTCGAAAATCAGAATAAATGAACATTCAGAGATTGAGTAACGGGACAAAACTTTTCGACGGTTCTAATAGATTGAATAAATGAACATTCAGAGATTGAATAAATGAACATTCAGAGATTGAATAAATGAACATTCAGAGATAGAAACTTGCAGTTGAATTAATATGCCAAAATCAAAACTTTGTCTACCAAACTTTATTGCTGAATATCGAAACAGACTTATCAAACTCCAAGTTGAAGTGTGATTTTACAATCCTATTGAATGATTCTAACTTCCTTGCTATGGAAAGAATGCAAACTACATAAACTAGCTCAAAAGGAAAACAAAACCAACTGAAATATTAGGTACTTAATGCATTTGATCTATGATCATTTTTCTCCTTGCTTGGTGGCATCTGGTTTATCAGTTCCTTTACCTTTATTCTTTTCCAGCCATTTCTTATGTCTTCTGCATAATCTCTTCATGTGCCCAAATTTTTTGCAAAAGAAACACTTCTGTTAGAAAATGATTTCCCTTGATTCAAATATGTTTACAATGTACAGCTATAGAGGAGATTTGTTTGACTTTTACAAGAAGTTATAAACAACATTAAAGACTATAATTACAAAGAATCAAAACTGATCTTCAGTTACACAATCAGTTTTGATTCTCAATCAAACTGATCTTCAGTTACACTTTTTGATTGTGTTCACCCGGTTTAGATTTGTTCCTGTGATGGTAGGGTAAAGTTCCCCATTGTCTTGAAAACCATTGAATGGTCAAAAAGTCAATTTTCTTTTGTGTGCGAGCGTGCTACTGTTAGCAATAAAGACCCTAGCAGACTTCTTAAAAATAAATAACTTGCGCCCCAAGTTACTGATTTCTAAACAAATGATTGTGAATTTGGGTAAGGAATATCTTCCCAAGTAAGTTCTTTTCTTTGCCTTAGACTGGTGAGGGCTTCACAATTTTTCCCGTACAAAACTGGTAGTTCTGGCTAGAATAAATGACAAGAAAGTAAATTGTTTCAGGTAGAACTGCCTTTTACAATACTTAGAAAGGGAAAGACCAATCTAAAAAAGACAAAAAGAGCATTGGACTTCAATTTTTGCCTGGATAGCTACTTTTGATCCGAGCTAGATTGGATGTGTCTGTATTGGATTGGATTATCAACACCTTCAACTGTCAAGTTTTAGCTGTAAATCGATACCAACGTTCGAGTTTGGCAGAGCTTTTATCTATTTCAAGCCCTGGAAGGCTCTTTGAATGGGCATAATTGGAACCTTTTCAGTCTGGAAGGGGCAGAAGTGGCTGGATTTGGTGATTACTGAGCTGGAACTGCGTTGTAGTACCTGTTCTGCTTGATCAGGGCTCTTCATAAATTTTTTGAGGTTTTCATATTTGTAAAAACCGAACTATGCTTAATTTGGCTTATGCTGAACCAAATTTGTAACGAGAGAAATCTCACTTTGAATAACTATTTCTCTGAAACTGAATTGAAGTTAGAGATTCTGGATTATGGCTGACTTGTTTTTCTGTGAATCAATGAGCTTTTGGTTGCTTCGGTGCTTTGAAGGTTTTTGAGATCAAGTGATCATTTTGAGTTTTTGTCTTTGATTGATTTTTTGGCTGTTGTTTGATTTGTTCACCTTCTCTCAGATTTATAGGAAATGCTGGAGTGAGATTTCTAATCTTTTAATAATGGGCGGCAGATTTCCTAAAGACAAGATCTTTTATTTTATATGTCAAGGAAAATAGGATTTTTATCTATTCTGTCAAAAAGCTATCAACAGTCAGTTCTTTCTCTGTTTTTTTTAAAAGAAAGCCTAATCCCTTTTCAACTTCTAACTGCTCTTTGCAAGGGTTCAACCTGTCGTGATGGTTAGTTTGATTTTCCAGATGAACAACTCCCTGCACCCTACTTATCTCTTTAGAAAATGTAGTCTGCTTATCCCTTGGAAATAATGCTTGTCTTGATGTAGAATTGTATAGAAATGGATTTTGATCTTCTTCTAACTGAAAAGACTGGAGATATTTGCCTGTTTAAGACTTGCCTTCATTAATTCCCTGTCAATTCTCTTGTGACTAGTTGAAAATTTTGACTTTTCCAAAGTCAGGTAGTCATGTGGGGGCTTTTTTGTGAAAAAATATTTGATGTTTTTGGCTCTTTTGGGATAGAGACCAAGTGGTGAGATTTTCTCAGAAGCTGGGCTTTTATCCAAAACTGTGTGTATCAGCTTTCAAATGCCAATAATGGTATTTTATTCCTTCCAGATCATGGCTACATTCGTAATTTGCTCAAAAAAGGTCTGGGCTTTTCCAGTGCCTTGGTTTTCTTCTTCTGATTTCTGTAGATAGCCCAAATGTTTTTGGTTCATGGGCCTCTCGATGAAAATGGGCTGGCGTGCATAATTTTGGCCCAAACAGATTGAGAAACTGATTGTGTAACTGAAAATCAATTTTGATTGACAAGAGGAAATCTCTCTAACAACTTCAATCCAACAGGTTTTCCTTCCTTTCCTTCCTCATGTTTTCTTGCTTTCCTTGCTACTGTATAGGTTTTTTCATATGATTTTGGCTTTCCTTTTATATCATGTATTGCATTGACATAGTTTTGTTCCCTTTCTTTCTTGTTGTCTTGTTGCTATTGCATACAAATATCTATCAGATCATTCATAGTCCACATCTCCTTTTGAGTAATGTAAGTGCTATTGAGAAGTTTGAAAATACTCGGCAGAGAGTTGATTGCAAAATACACCATCATAGCTTCATCTACATTCACATCCAGGGATCTTAACCTGTTTCCAATGTCGAGCATTTTTGCTATGTGAACCCTGACACAACCTTCCCCATCATATTTCAAATCTTTCAATTGACCCATCAAGTTTCCTATCTCAGCTTTCTTAGATTCTTGAAACTTTTCTCAAATTCCCTTAAGGAAAGCATTAGCATTGTCAAATGAAGGAATGACACCTCTCCCAAAGGGTGAGATTGATCTTGTCATAATGAGAATGACCATTCTGTTTGCCTTGTTCCATTTGGCATATTTGGCCTTGACCTCAATTGAGGCATTAGCAGCTGGTTGTTGTGGCGTGGATCTTCTTTCAGTACCATCTCAAAGACTAGCAATCCTAGAGCAATTTCCAAATCCTCTCTCCATTTGGTTTAGTTGGAGCTAGTGAGTGTTTCGATTGAATTATTGTTAGCTGTAAATATGTAAAATATAAAATATGATGTCTATCCTCATTTTTTGTACATTATCAATTCACACCTATGGGTTGAGAATTGAACATGTTTTAGTAATCACCAAAACACATGACACATGAATTTCTTTTTTATGGATTGATTTCTCACATCTGTGGATAGGAAGAAATCTCCATGAATTCATATACCTCATGTTTTACATCAAACCACAGTAGATTTCCGTAAACAAGACTACCAATATATGTGGACAGAAAGCTTTTCCTCATTTACATCGATCTTCTGTGCAATCTTGATCAGTTTCCTTTGAATACAAGATTCCTTAATTAACTATGATGTTGTGGCTCGCTCTAGTTAATACATAATTTCTTGAAACCTTGATCTTTAGCCTTCAAGCATGGATAACAAAAATCATATATTTGAAAACATGCTTAACAGATCTACATAAATAGAAAAGTGAAAAAGTAAAACCATGCTTCATTCAATTTTCAGCATGGTATGCGGCGGATTATTTTCTTTTGTTTCAATCGTTTTATGTTATTGTTAAAACATGCTTAGATCAACTTCTTTTTAGGTTTTAAAACATTCAACCTAAGCTCTGATACCACAGTAAACTATATAGGCTACATATATTAAAACACTAACTTTGATCGTAACCAAGTACTTCTACTCAGAATGATCTTTTAAGCTATTATTCTGGATGGGGTTTTGAATGCCTTTTGGCTGGTATGATCGTCTGAGCAAGGACTTGATATTTATATGCATTGGCTCAAGATTCCTAGCCCATCAAGGAATACAAGAGCTATCCTAATTGCACTGGTATAAGGTGTTCTAATCGATTACACATAAGGAATCTATTGGAACAAGGATTTCTGTAAAACACAACTTCCCTTAAAACCAAAACACCAATTCTAATCAAGTTCTAAATGAATAGAAAGACCTAGATCTCCTATGATGATTAAAAGACCACATTAAAGTGTTTTAAGACATAAAATATCTAACAATTGATCCATCTACAGAATTCTATTGTTATGCTTCATCGGGACTGAAGAAGATAATTGGATAGAGGAACCTTCAGAGCCTAACCAAATGGTGTTGGCGTGAGTCAACGTTCCTATTAGGAATAGAATTTGTTCCTATTAGGAATATAATTTATGTTTTATTGTAATTATCTAATTTGAGTAGAATTATGAGATTTTGTACATATTTCCTATTTGTAACCACTCTGTATGTATGTTTGGGCCAAAAATTGACACATCTAGCCCAAGGCCCATCAGAACAAACAAGGCTGATTTGGGCCTCACAGGCCCAACATAATAGGAAGAGGGAGTCCAGACCAGAAGAGGGAACAATCCCACATGGCAACTTCTGGGATAAAAAGTCAGCAATTGCGGAAGTCAGCATGGATGAAAAGTCAGCAATAGCAACTTCTGGGATAAAAAGGTCAGCAATGGCAACTGCCATAGAAGAAGTGACTGAAGGTTTCGTGATATCA
>NC_024132.1:5350945-5429858 GCF_000346735.1 Prunus mume
GAAATGAAAAGTAATCGAATAAACAAAAGAACCCTTAGCCCCTTTGCGACCTCTCAATTCCTGCAGAAGCTGAACAAAAGGAGAATAGGATAGAAGAGCCTGTAGTGTTGCGTTGAGAAAGCACAGATTCCCTGAATTGATTAAACCACGAGGCAACAAGACCGTAGCAACTGTAACAGGCTCATTCAAACACTTATGTAGTTCCCCCTTTACCTTAGAAGCTGATAAATCATCAACCCGACCATTCTGCTCTCTGTTATGCAATTCCAGACTTGGAAATTGATTGGAGAGGCTACATCAATAGAGCAAAATCAATCAGACCAATAGAAGTTTCATCCAAGCATGAAGTAATTCACAGTTAAAATACAGAAATTTCCAATCTCTCTAATTACTAAACTTCACAAAATCAGTCACAGGTTAGAGAAATTATCCTTCTCAAATGAAAAGCATACAAAAAGACAAACTAGTCAATAACAAATACAAAAACTACCTTAGAATCACTCGTTTTGTGCACATAACCAAATTGGAAATCCCATAAACACCTAAAGAAAAGCACGAATTTTGTCTGAGAGGATTGAGAATGAGGAGGAAGTATGTGAAAAAAGTCAGAATCGAAACCAAGAATTAGGGTTTTTTGAGGCCCTGAAGGAGTAGAGGAGAAGAGAAAGACGTCGATTGAAGACATGAAAAGAGAGGGAATTGAGAGATTGTTGAAGGGAGAGAGCATTAATGAAGAAAGCCTCTCTTTCACCTTCAAGAACCCCCTCAACAAACCCTAACATTGACTGCAGAGAGAGAAAGAGAGTGCTGTTTAGGTTTTCGCGACAGAGGGAGAAAGAGAGTGGTGGTGGTCGATGGAGAGAGAAAGCGCTGAGAGAGGAAGAGAGAACTGTGAGAGAGAGCTGAGAGAGAGAGAGAGAGAGCAAGCGAATGCAGAGAGAGTGAATAGGGAGCTGAGAGAGACCAAAATTTCTGTAATAGTGATATATGTGCAATAAGTGAACAATAAATATATATTTATAGGTGACAGTTTTACAATTTTTGAGAATGGGCGGTATTTTCATTTAAAATTATGAAAATGGTGGCATAGAAGGCTATTTCCCTAATTAATTAGCTGCAAAATAATGCTTCATTGCTATCGAAGATGAAAAATTCCTGGCCAAATCTGGAGCAGAGAGTTGCCCAAGGAAAAGACAATGATATGTGGTTTTGGGCGATGGAGTACGAAAAACACGGTACATGTGCCAAGTTTTCTAGCCAGAATACTTACTTGTCAAAAGCATGTGATTTGTGGGAAGAAAACAAGATTAAGGAGATTTTTGAGCACCACAAAATCATTCCATGAAACGCGACGCCGTATAAAGATGTTTTGCTTATGAATGAACTATTCAAATGGAAACTCGCAGTTCTCCTCTCCTTCTTTGCCATAGAGTCAACGGCGATTATTTGTTGTGGGAGGTTGTCCTTTGCTATGACGACAACACGGCTAAAAAACAGATGAATTGTTCTGATCAAAGTGCAAGACAAACAAATTGCGGAACGTCCATCTTTTATAAATAATAATAATTAGAGTATTACAAGTAAATAAAAGATATTGAGGATGTCCTTAACAGATATTTCCAAGTCAGTCACTCAACAATACTTATAAATACAAAACTATATATAAATTTATCTTATGAGTGATGTTTTAATTTTAGTTGTTTGTGCAAAACTATAGATATTTTACACTTTACTTGATTACTCTCATAATATCAATACAGATCATGAAGTGTTGCCATTGCACATAAAAAAACATATATAAATTTAAAACCAAAACAATGAATAAAAAATCATATTTTTATATTTTTATGTTAAATGTAGAGGCGAAATGGTATTTTTATATTAAAACCAAAACAATGAATAAAAAATCATATTTTTAAAATAGCAATAAAAGAAAATCAAATTAAAAACTCAACAAAAATAAAGAAAAATAAAGTTTGAGGGGAGTAGAAATCAGGATAGAGGGGGAGAGAGAGTTTAATTTGAATTTTTTAGTTTTTTTAATTTTTTATTCATATTTTAATCAATTTTCATATATAATAAAAATACCATTTTGGCCCTACATTTAACATAAAAATTAACAAAATTGACGACAGGACCATTTGTCAGAACGAAACTAAAGTTAAAGGATCACGGGAACCATTTTAGAAATTGAGGTACTCAAATGCAAATCGAGTCTAAATTCAGGGACTAATAAAACGATTAACCCTCCATACATTATTTATTCTTGTCTATATATGAGCAAAATACTTGAAAAAAAACATGTAAAATGACGGGGGATGCTAATAGTTCAAATTCAAAGCCACTCTAACATATGACTTGCTCATTCATCTCAAACTTTGTCCAATTGGGTTTTGGTGTAGCTGTCCTTCCGTTTCATAAGTCTCACATATTGAAATAAACATGAAAAGAGCATATAAAATGGTGAGGGCCTACAGTGCTCCACTTGGATCGGGCATTTTAAATCCCATATCAAATCTAAGAGCATGCAAATTAGGGTTGGGCATCTAAAGCCGAAATACCGAAACCGTACACTAACCATACCTTACTAAACTGATTTCATACCATTTCATTTGGGATGAGGAGATATTCGGTATGATGTCGTATCGTATCAAGGGAGTATGGTATGGTAGCGGTACCTGGTATTTGGTACCGGTCAGTACCATACCGTACCGAATACCTGAAGTATAATTTTTTTCATCTCTCTCTCTCTCTCTCTCTCTTCCTCTCTCTTCTTGTTCTTTGTTTGGTTGTTGTTGCTGTAGAGAAGTGTAGTGTCTTATATTGAGATTTCCCTGATAAGTAATAAAAAAACAATCTTCAAATCCAACAGATACAATCCAAAACCTCACCCAAACCCACCTAGCCAAATCTATCTATCTCTCCCCTTGTTGTTTATCTGCATGAAAACCCTAACAACAATCACATTTTCCAAATCCCAGAATCAGATCCCACCAACAACATTTAAAATCCAACTACCCAAAACCCACTTCTTTAAACCAAATAACATTCACCAACGATCTAACCTCAACGCTCTTCAAAACCCCCTAGTCAGAAAGTAGACAAAGATTCACCTATTCTAGCTGACAACACCATCGTCCATGGTCTGCTAGCTATTATATACACACATACACCCTTTGGAAAAAGCCAAAGGAGAGAAAAAAAAATTTAAAATAAGCTAAAATGGACAAAATTGTCCTTATTTATTTTTGGATTTCCTAAAGAATCCTTTACATTTGCATGTCTTTAGTTTGAAAGTTGAGAGGTTTTTATGTCTTTTTTTGAAAAAGTTTTGACTTTTTCCAAAAGTGAAAGTTTTTTTGTGACTAAAACCTAAATTTACTATATATATATAGGAGGCGGATCCGTGGCACTATTTGTTTTACACCAGTTTTGACACAAATTTCACACCTTTAGATTAACCCACTGTCAATGGATGAGATTAAATCTAAAATAATTCTTTCTTTTTTAAATTATTATAAACTGAAATTAATTTGAATTAAATTCACCACTCTAATTTCTCTCTCTTCATTTATATTTTCACATTCTCCTATAAGAAAATTGCAATTGAAAGATGAAAAAATCATTTATTTCCCACTGTGCCTTTTCGGGGAAATTTTTTCCTTCCCCATTCTCCTTCTCCTCCTCTTTCATCTGCAACCCAAACTTGAAACTATCCACCAAAAAATACTCAAACTTGAAGAGAAGAGTGTTCGTGAAGGTTTTTATGGTTCATATCATTTTTCTTAGAGCCTGAACATTATTTTTAGCACATAGAGAAGAGAGTGGGAGTCGGACTGAGTAAATTTTTATCAGACTTTACATGAATCTTCACATGCACCATGAATGCATGTATAAGATTTGTCTTCAAATGCTTCCAGATTAAAATGATGATTAAGTGAAATCCCGAGAAATGATTAAGAGAAGCCCACTTTTACAAAACTATAATGCTCTGTGAATCTTTTTAATCTGTACATCTTAGATTATAGGTTTTCCATTAGAGATCACTGCGATTGATGATGAGATTTTGGTGAATAGATACAACATAAAGAGGAAATCATAGCAAAAACAAAACAAAGATTATTATTATTTTTATACCAATCCAAACTGAGGATAATTGAATAAAATATTAGAGCCCTAGACAAAGAAATCGAAGGAAAAAGCTGAAGAAAAAGGAAACCCATTCATGGCCGCCAATACAAAGCATATGTCTTTAGACTTTATATTGCTTGTTTTCAAGCAATTGAGAATAGAAACATGACAAAGCTTATAAATCCGCCATCGGTGCTCTAAGACTTTCCATGTGATAGATAGATCTGAGTTTTCTTTTTTGTTCTTGTTTTTTGATTGAATTGTTTCTGAGGAGAATGAGATTAATTACTGTTTATTGTGAATGTTATTGAGGAGAGAGAGTGATTTTTATTGGCACATTAAAGTTACCTAGAAAAGTGGGGAATTTGACCAAAATTAATAGAAAAGTGAGGAGTTTAATATTTTATTATTCATTAATTTGTAAGTTAAATAGTGAAGTCACATGTAATCTTAACCGTTAAAACAAAGGTTATAAAATTGTGTAAAAACTTGTGTCAAAAACATAGTGCCACGAATTCGCCTCCATATATATATATATATATATAATATACGTGTATATTAGGTAGGTACTGCAACCACAAAGACCAAAGTGCATGCCTTGTGTTGTTGTGTTTCTTCTCTGTGGTAAGGTAAGCCTCAAGCAAGCAACTTCCTTAGAATTCTGGATATTGATTTGGTTGATTAGGATTTTGATATTGAATTTGTTGAATCTTTGAATCTATAACTTAGGCATCACTTATTTTGGTGAATGAATATTGAATTGGTTGATTTTTGAGTTGTGCCATTTTGGTACCGAAATGGTACCGTTTCACACCGATACCGATTTGGCATAGTATGGTACGGTACCAACTTTAGCAAATGATGATCTCATACCGTACCATACCAATTTTAATTTCCGGTATCGGTAGCGATACGAGCTCAATACCATACCGTACCCTACCATGCCCACCCCTACTTTCTAGACGTAAAAGTACACAATAAATCATATAAATCACACTAGTTCATAATTCCATTGACTAATTTTCAATAAAAAAAATTCTATACGCTATATTGGGAAAGGGAAATAGAACCTAGGACCTCAACTCAAGTGCAAGGCTAAATGCTTACATCCAATAAGGTTTAGCATAAAACAAATACATATGCCAATGAGGTATATAGTTAGTTAAGCTCTTCCACCTCCACCCATATGGGTAGAGGTTTGAAACCCCTAGGCACCCAATAAATATTTGGATAAACCCTCCCTCCTCCAATCACTTGTACTAAATAAAAAACATATTAAATGCAACCAAAAAACTCATATTATCAAAATAAAAATATGTTCAACAACATAATTGAAAGTGTACACATTTTAATGTGTTTTTTCATAAAGAATTGGACTTTTTTTGGACTTTAATAGCTTAATATATAGTTGGTTATAAACAAGTCAAATATATATATATGGTTTTTTCCCCCAAAAAACTCCCTAGGCTACAGCCCACTGTAGCCATTAACCAAGTTCCGCCGATGAAAGTTGATTCCTCTTTTTTAACCTTAGTCACCTCTTTACCTTTCAGATACTTACCATTTAAAACATCCCGCTAAAGGCCCTCATGATGTTGTAAAATCCTTCAACCAACTTTAGCAAGAGATTTATGAGATTATCCATTTAAACCCCGCACTTATCTTTGTTCACCTCAATACTTAAACCATTAACCTGAAAGTTTTATTATTATGTAAAAAGACAAAAAAGGTCATCCAACTTAATACTTAACCCTAGTATATCTATATACACAACCCACACACCACACCACTCTTCATATTAAGTTTTAGAAAAATACAAACTCCTCTACATCATATTGCCAGATTACTCTTCTCCTTTACACCTTCATTATCTTCCCTTTTTATCTCCTATAAAATATAGGTATGCTTTTGTTTTGATGTTACAACTGATTGTGGAGAAAGAAAAGTATATAAGGATTATCATCTTAAATGCCATTTTTACTGTAGCAATGTTCTCAAATAGCAAATGACATCATTATATCATATCATCTCAGTAGGCTAAATGTCACTTTTCCGTTGGGTAAAAAATAAAAGAAGATGTTGTGGTCATTGGTTTTCACTGTCATCATAAAACGAAACCAAACAAACTAGAATTTCCCGCATGATCTAAAATCACATGATAAAAATAGCTTGTGAAAACAACAAAATCTCATGTATACTACAAATATTGTTTAATGATTTAAGTATTGGGATGAACAAAGAAAATTGTGGGGGTTTAAATAGAAAATCTCTTTTATTTATTTATTTATTATTATAGCTTTGGGTGTATTTAAGGGTAGTTTAGGAAGATAGTGGGGTTTTCTTAGAAATTGTGAAAATTTAAATTAAAAGTTGGGGTGAACTTAAAACATGGGGTGAAATAACAGAAATGTGGGGTTTAAATAGAAAATCTCGAGATTTATTAACAATATTGGCTCTTTTAAGACCCAATCCACCAAAGCATTTTGGACAAGAAACCTTCTCCCAACTCACAAGATGCACCTTCACACTCTCATGGGGGACTTAGAGGTTTGCATAGCATAATTGGTCTTTTACATTCGCTATTATATTTTATAGAAAGTAGGTGAGAGAATGAATATGATATTTTATTATAAAAAGCAAGTAGGGTCCAATATACCTCTTTACTTTGAAGTAGGCAAATTGCCTTGTTGGGGAGAGTGTGTATATTTTGCCTACCTATTTGCCTCTTCCCTTGGAGCATGAAAACGCTAATGTGGCAAGGCAAATAAGGTTTGCCTAATCTTTTGCCTCTTCCCTTAAAAATGTTCCTAGTTTTGTAGGATGAAGTTCAAAGTAGAGGAAGAATCATGGTCTAGTAGTACTTCTCTATGTGACAATAGAAGAAGTCTCAAATTTATAATCATCAACGATAAAAAAGAACAAATATATCAAATATTGACCCATTCTCGTAACAAAAAAAAAATGTTGAGATTCTAAGTGGGGTTTGTTACTCCAAGTCCAAGTCCAAGTCCAATGTAGGAGAAAATTTTGCGTGGGACAAAATATTCAAGTTAAATGTTTGCATGTGTTAAAAAACTGAAAAATTATCATTACTTTGAACACTTGTTATGTTTTAATTGGATTGTTTTACCACTCATTATTTTATTGTGGCACAATTCATAATGCATCTTTTTCGTATTAGACTCAAGTAACTTTTCTGGGTGATCAAAAAGTGGCATTTCAATCAAATAGTATGACCTAAAATGTGGAATTTGAATCTAGTTGTAACTGTTGGTGGCGTGGGGGCAAGGATATGATTGCTAAAAGGAAAATTCTAGGATACCACATTTATAAACCACATTATGTATCACCTCTGTAATAGAAGTGGATCCCATTGTATTGGTGGGCTCCACCTTTATTAGAAGGAGGTACACAATGTGGTATATAAATGTGGCATGTTAGCATAATCCTTGCTAAAATTAAACTTACAACGAACTAAATAGAAAATGGGTTAAAAAGTTTGTAACTCAAGTGATTAAAAGCATTCACCTTAATATCGGAAAATAGGATTTTCGATTCTCTGTAGTGGGCTCGGAGTTTTTCCTCAAGACTGGCCCAAGAAGATAGAGGGCTTGTTGCTTTTGCTTAGGCCATCCCCAAAGGGGCTCTAAAGTGGCCTGCACCACCCTTGGGCTGCCATATATAGCAACTGAAGCAAAAAAGTCATCCCCAGTGGTTCAGTTTTAGGGCCTTAAATGATTGAGCCCCACCAGAGCTATACCCAGATTTATGTTCATGGTTGAAGCCCCTGAAACAGAATGGGGCCCACATAAAGAAAAAGCTACCAACCCATGTGTTGTTGGTGACTTGCCTTGTGACTGCAGCTCATGATACTCTCTTCTTGACCAATGTTTGCTTCTCTTTGTTTTATATTTTATTTAATGTGACCAATGAGAGGGGATGGGCTAGATGGGTTTGTTTTTGTATTTTTTGACAGATGAGGCTTTGTTTTTTTTCAAGGCAACAATCTAGTTTTTTTTCATAGAAAAGATTTTCAAATCTTGTCCAAATTTTGATTTTTTTTTTTTTTTTTTTTTTGTTGAAATGTTCACACACAAAAAACTAACATGCAATGCTACTCTTACCACATTTGTATACCACATTCTCATACCACCTTATGTGGCAGATGAGGTGGACAACACATCAATTAAAATTAATTTAAAGTTTTCTTAACTTTTATGATTTATTGACAATGCTACACATACCACAATTATATCCCACATTTTCATACCACCTTATGTGGCAGATGAAGTGGACAATCACATCACTTAAAAAGTGTCAATAAATCATAAAAGTTAAGAAAACTTTAAATTAATTTTAATTGATGTGTTGTCCACCTCATCTGCTACATAAGGTGGTATGAGAATGTGGTATAAAAATGTGGTAAGAGTAGCATTATTCCTTTTTAATTGATGTGATTGTCCACTTCATCTGCCACATAAGGTGGTATGAAAATGTGATATATAAATGTGGTAAGTGTAGCATTACTCATAATATGCATTAAAGCAAATAAATTTTTTTATTTTAAAAATAACACGTATATAAAATTATATCGAATATAAAGCTCTAGATATAGAGTCTTTCTTCTGTTGTGAGAGTAATTCATTTATAGCCTCAAAAATTCCATCAGTGTTCTAAATGGGGCTCTATGAATCCTTTTTAGAGCCCCAATCATTGGGGATGGCCTTAGAATCAGTTATACCCAACCGGTGTTGAGTGACTGAGTGAGAGTGACTGAGTTTTGGCGCTTGAAACATTTAACGTTGAAAAGCCAAGTGCGAAGTAAAAGCCCCTACTCTCACCGTCACTGACTGACTCGCCGAGTCACCAGACTCAGTGACTCACCACCATGTTTTTGAACCTACTTCAAGCCTCGTCCTTCTAGTTCTAATGCTCTCTCGAGTCTCCAAAACCCTATTTCCCAAACTACCCCTTTGCTGTATACTTCGTTTTGCCCGAGCCATGAGCTCCCAGTCGGCTCAGCGCGCCTTCCAGCTCCGAGTCAACCCGATCACTGGAAACTCCGAGTGGGTCGTCATTGAAGAAGACGAACCAGAAGAACAGACTTTCAACGGCGGGTCCCAAAATTCCCTTCTTGCCACGACGTCGTATCTTGACATGCTCAACGACTCCCATAGAAACAGAGCCTTCCGTGAAGCCATAGACAAGACCATTTCCACTCCTTGCCATGTTCTCGATATCGGGTAGCTACAAAATTACGACTTTGTTTAATTCAATCAATTAAATTTATATTCTTTTTACATTTAATTAATTAATTAATCCAAATTTGAATTTTTGTGAAGTTCTGGAACTGGGTTGCTATCGATGATGGCGGCACGGGCGATGGGCTCGATGACATGTCGGATGGTGACTGCCTGCGAGTCTTACCTTCCAATGGTGAAGTTAATGAAGAAAGTGGTGCGCTTGAACGGCATGGAAAACCAAATAAAGCTTATCAACAAGCGTTCTGATGAGCTCAAACGCGGAATTGATATCACTTCTCCTGCTCAAGTTCTGGTAAGTTAAAAAAACAAAGTATTCTGATTTGTGCAAAAACGTTGCCGTTCTGATTTCCAGCGTAGAGTTAAGAGTATATACCCCTGAGACTGTTCTTAAATGGGTAGGTTAGTGAGATACTGGATTCTGAGTTGCTGGGTGAAGGGCTTATTCCGAGTCTACAACATGCTCATGACATGTTGTTGGTGGAAAATCCCGAAACGGTGCCATATAAGGCCACCACCTATGGCCAGGTATGTGAAGATATAAACAGTTTTACAATGTAGGATGGAATGTCATGTGTTTCCCATGTAACAAAATATGTTGAATAACCCGCTTTGTGCAACATTCCCTCAGCTTGTTGAAAGCACATTTTTGTGGAAGCTTCATGATTTACATGGCAATGAGGCAAAAGCGTCTGATGGGATTCTTCTTGTTCCAACTGGGTTGGATAATATTCTAGGTGTTAAGCCGCAGCAGTATGCCTTTCATTGCGATGCAATAGGAAAAGAAGTGAAACTGGTAATGACATTGTGTTACTCTTGAACAGGCTTTTACAGAAAATGCTAGTGGTTTAATTCCTACTCAGTTTTGGATTCATCCAGCTGTCCGAACCCTTCAAAATTTTTGAGTTTGATTTTTGGAAACGGCCAGACAGTCATGGGGAAACAGAAGTACATGTGAAGTCAACTAATGATGGCCGGGTTCATGCTGTAATATCATGGTAGTTGGACTGTAGGGTTTGATAATACCTTTTTTTTTTTTTTTCCTAGGGACAATTCTAACAATTTCTGGTTGTGTTTGTGTGTGTTGTTTCAGGTGGATACTTCAGCTTGATCGTGAAGGGACAATCTTTTATTCCACTGCTCCTAGGTGGATAAGTTTGCCAGGCAACACAAGTAAGTTGTAGACACCATTCCTTTGTGAGTAAGAGTGAATGCCATTTTACTTTGTGCTATATTTAGTGCCTTTTGTGTTCTTCATGGTAAGTTAAGCAGCTGGATGTAGAATTCAATAAATTTGATTAAGTGGTTTTGTATGTTCACCCTATTAGTGTTGTCATGTGAAACTGTGGTAGCACAGTACGAATGTCTTTTGCTATCCTCAACGACAAATTCTCCACCAACCCTGGCTGCATTCAGTCTTACCGGAGAAACTTACTCGTCTATTCAGAACTTCACTGTGCAAATTAATTGACTAGTATTTACCAGTGCTTGATGTTTGGTCTTCTTGTTCATGCAATAAAGAAGGTGGTTTTAATTTTTTGCCAGGTCATGGAGATTGGTGTGACCATTGGAAACAGTGTGTTTGGTTTGTTCCTGGTGAAGGTATGTCCATAACGAAAGATGAAGAGGTTTGTTTACATGCTGTTCATACAGATATTAGCATCTCATATAATCTCAAGAACCAAGCGTCAAGAAATGAGATTATGCAGTATGGCTTCAAAAATGGGGATTTCAAGCTCATACTACCACCAGAAAGAATTGCAATTTATGGAGACAGTGAATGGAGGCATACCATGTTTAGTGCCATAAGTAATTCTGTAAGAATTAAGATAACTCTCTCTCTCTCTCTCTCTCTCTCTTAAACCACCACCATCCCCACCCCACACCCGCTCCTCTGTTCCAAAAATTAAAATTAAAAATTAAAAAAGAAAGCTTCACATTGTTGACATGAATGGTATTCTTCACAGTTACAGGGAAGAGTTGATCCATTATGCATTGTTGCAGATGACAGCATCTTCTTGACACTCCTTGTTGCACATCTTTCTAAAACATCACATGTGATGTCATTTTTTCCGGGGTTGCAAGACAAGGGTTTCCAATATTTGCAAGCTGTTGCCAATTCAAATGGTTTCTCAATGGATCGTGTAGAATTTCTTAATAAGAGGAAAACAAAATTGACCATGCATGACACACACCAGAAAAAGGTACTTTCTTCCCAATCGAGTTTGTATACCAGTATGACTGGGTGCTGAAAATTGAATTTATTGTATGTGTATGTGCTCTTTAAGCTTACAATGGAGGAAGGTTTTGGTAATGATATGTTGATCGATTAAAAGACATACAATGATAATTCTTTTTCCTCCTCTCTCTTTTAGTGGTAACAATAGAATAGGTTTTGAAATTCTGTAAAATTGAAATGCTGAATTTGCACTGAAACCTTGTGTAATACTTTTTGAAAGTTGATGTTGCCCATTGGATGAAAATATGACATTTTTGCTGTTGACAATTTACAAACTGAATTGAACCATTTTGGGGCTTTTGTCCTGTTTGTAGGTTGACCTGCTGATTGGAGAACCTTTCTACTATGGAATGGATGGCATGCTTCCATGGCAGAACCTACGCTTTTGGTATACTTTTGTTATCTGTTCCTGCAGTAATTCAAATTAAGTGCTTTATGAGATTTTCATGCTTTAATAAGATGATGTATACAATATGTAGACTCAAGTAGGAGTTGGTTTTAGACTCTTTTCTTTAGGATAGCGATGACTATATATATGCATTTTCATATTAGCATAATTTTCCACCAAACCATTGTCTTTTTTTTATCATTGTTCAACATATAATGGTGACCATTGGTTATGCAATGTGGAAGATGTTGATTGATTTTATAGTTAAACTAAATGTGTACAAATACACACACACACACACACATATATGTAATGTTTTCTGTTCTTGTTCTGGATTGGGTTTGAAGGAACGAACGGACAATGCTTGACCCTGTCCTATCCCAAGATGCATTGATACTGCCGTGTAAGGCGATATTAAAGGCTTGTGCGTTATCTGTCCCTGTAAGTTGTGTTCTAACCTATCACCAACCTTTTCCCCAACAGTGGAAAGTTCTATATCTTATTTGTTTCAACAATGTACATGACTGTTCACTAAGGATTATAAGTTAATGATATGTGACCTGTTGAACAGGATCTTTGGAATAGTCGTTGCTGCTTGAGTAAGATTGAAGGTTTTGATCATTCAATTGTAAATTCTACCTTAGGAGCATGCGGTGAATTACCTGCAGAGCAAGAGTGTCCTTGTCTTCCCTATTTTATATGGCAGTGTGGAAATGTTAAGGTAATCAACCAGTGGATTTTATGTTTCTGTAGAGAGGAGTTTTATTTTGGAGAAGAATTAGAAGATTTAATTTTTGGAACGACAAATATGTCACTGATGTTGAGGCAACGGTTCCAAAAATATTTCAGAAACTGAGTGAAGCATTTACGGTCATGGAGTTTGATTGCTCAAAACCTATAACATCATCTTGTGGAAAAACCCAGGTACCACAATTAGAACTTTGAAATCTGCATGGTAATATTTGTGGTCATCCTTGTTGAATTTTGGTCACAGTTGGTTTGTTGCAAAGGACAGTAGTGGTGGTATTATTAGTCAGACATAATGAAGCATGCTCTCTGTTGTTTAGCACTAACCATGGAACAAATTATTGTGCTCACTAATCATTGATTCTGAGACCTTGGTAGTTTTAAGATTTCAATTGCCTTGAGCTCTTTATGTTCCATCTAAGAGGTGAACATCAAATTTATCTTTTAAAATCAGCAAAACATATTTTTTGAGAAACTATAAGGTAAAATACCGATTTATCCCTAATTTTCTTAGCAAATTGATTTACATATCCTATTCACAGAAAAATCAAACCGCAGTGACCTTACCCCTACTTTTCCGTTAAACAACGTTCTGATTTTGAATTAATAAACGCGACTGTTTTTATTATCTACGTGGGTTAATCATAACTTCTCATAACAATAAAGCGTCACTATGATCTTGCTTAATTGGTGGTTGGAATGATTCCTGCCAGGTTGAATTTACTGAGCCTGGGATATGCCATGGCTTTGCACTATGGATTGATTGGGTGATGGATTCAGAGAACTCCCTTGTTGTGTCTACAGGGCCAGGTATGGTTGGGTTCCTTGTCCAAGCTGTTCAATGGAAATTTGCTACTTATATTTACTGTTTTGCACATCCATGATTGTTTTTTACTTCAGCCTTAGTTATGTTTTGCTCACATTTTGTGTGAAATGTGGATCCAGAGAAGAGATATTGGAAGCAAGGAGTAAAGCTTCTGGCTGAGCCTGTGGCAGTTAGAACTAATGAATCGAGAAGTACGGGTGAATGCCGGTCTGCAGTGATTCAAGCGTTGTTTGACCCATCAAGCGGCGACCTCAACGTCAGACATGCTTTCTCATAGCCATGTCAAGCGAAATCTGCCTCTACATCATTTGAACCATGAAGTGATACCTGCACTCTCTTAGCCTCTCATACTGTGGTTCTCCTGTGCTGTTATTGTCTCATGTTTTAGGATTTTCTTAAGAGTTCATGATCTATAACTGAGTGTAATCCCAATTTTTTTAGGGTTTGCACCCTTGATGCGTGGATCGATTGGTTTCTGTTCTGGATTATGCTACTGTTAGTATGATTAACGAAATAGACAATATATTTTAAAAAAATTATGCAAATATATTGTAGTAGATATTGATCAAAAGAGTTCACTACAGATAGTCTTAAATAAATAGAATTAGAAGTTTCAATTGTAAAAATCAGAGGATCCTAAAATTTAATAAATACCAGAGGTGGTGTTGTTTTGGACCTCTTTAAACATTAGAAAGAAGAAAAAAAAAAGATTACCAGTAAACTAATTGGTTAAGACTTGAAATGAGTCGTGTCAGGCGCTTGGGTTTTTCTTTGTACATTTCTTTGCGGTAATAAATATGTTTCTTCTCGGGGAAAAAAAATGTTAAGCATGTATTTTTGGACGTAAGCACCAAGCAACACTAAAAACATCAGATGATGATTTTAACTAAGAAAATATGGTGAAACAAAAACAGTTCTATAGGAAGTAGCAGATTCAACTTGAGTTCAACATCTGATTGATCCATTGAGTACACTGGGAATTAGAAACACCGATGAAAATCGTTTTTCATAGTAGCTTTTCTGGGCAACCTAAAAAATAAAAATAAAAATAAAAATAAAAGGAGAAATATGACATCACACGAAAATGGTGTGACACTGTTTCTGGTATAAAAATATGGCCTTTATTTCAATTTTTGTCAAAAAGAATAATACACAGGGAAACTTACTTTCAGGTTTCTAATTAAATACAATATTCAAGGAAAAAGATAAAAAGGATCGGTTTTAATGGGAGAAAAAGGTGGAAATCTAATACGATACCTTTTCATTTTGTCTCAAGGCTTGTAAAATCATTCAAAACTGTGATAGGTAAGCAAATGAGATTCAAACATGGTGAAATGAAAATCAAATTCTGTGCTCTTCCTGAGGTATTAGCAACTTGTCATAATCGTCAACGGTAACCTAGTATAAAAGTTTCAGATTAGCTAGACAACAACAATACTTCAGGATACTTGTGTTCTAAACAGCAGAAGATTCTGACCGGAAAACAAAAGAAAAGGGAACTGTAGTACCTCATATCTCCCATCACCGTAAGTGTATTCCACATACAACTGTTTAGGCTCTCCAGGACATGGATCACAGAAGCCCATAATGCCGGACTTCTTTACACCTTCATGAAGCTGCATGATTAAATTAAGCAACCAGAAGTCTTAGAAAAACTATGCATTTTTAGGGAACAATTGTTTCTAAACTTGAAATTTATTCTGGTTACAGTATGCTGCAAGACTGGCATGTCAAAGCAGTTGCAGTTTGGTTACTCAACAATGAATTTTAATTGTCTTCATGAGCTAGAACCTTACCCTCCCTTCCCCCTTAGGTTGAGAGAGAGCAGAGCGGCGAAAAACAAAGTCCATTACTTTAAGGTTTGTAAAATTCATTTTCACAGTTTGTTTTACTACTTGGTACATGTTAAAGCGTGCATTTCTTCTTTTTTCGGTTATAATAGTAAAGCATGCATTCTTGTAAATGCAAAATTATTCATTCTATTTTAGCCAGACTTATTGCTAGGCCAACAATAAGTAAGCACTTGATACTTAAGAGTCTCAAGATACTAAAAGCAGTAACATAATATTTATAAAAGAACAAACCTTCAGTTGCCCAGAATCACTGACAAGGAAATTTAGAGGCAATTTAACATCAATGACCGGTGAATCATTCGATTCTACCAGTTCATCTCTTTTCTTCAAAGCTTTGAGACTCCCATACCATGCTTTTGTGATTACCAGGCCCCCGATTTCTAGCTGCCTATTTTGTTTCCTATTCGCTACATTCTGTAGTAACTTCTGAGCTTTGTCTGCTGCTGCTCTTGCCTCTAGAACCTGCAGATACAAGGTTTATAAATTCTTCCAAATTTTCACACAAGACAAAATGGAAAACAATAAAATAAAAAAACAGAAAGATATCATGTGCACAGACTGCATTGTATTAATTCAGGGAAAAATAATTGTAGAACACACTGAAACCCGCAATCATCCAACTTAAAACAAGGTGCAACAGGTATCTTCAGCATCTCACCAAGAATTACAATACAGCACAAAACTTGGTCCCATTAAATTGCACAGATATTTTGCACTTATGGATAGCCATACCGGTGTAGAAGTTTTCTCCATATTCTCTAAAGCCTTTTGCTTTTCCCTCTTAAGGTAATAAGGTTTCAAAACGAATTTCTGCAAGTATTCAAAAAGGACACATAATCAATAGACAATATATTGATTAAAAAAATGTGGGTTAATAAGATCAAATTGGAACTTCCAAGTATCAATACATTTCCCAATACCAAGATTTTCACACAATATAAAATGCCAAGTGAGTACATCGGAACTCTGCAGATAAACTAATATAAGTAAGCGACTAATGATGGACCATGGAAAACGACGTCAAATAATCAATAGATGGTGGAACAACGCATCTGCTCCATAACTAAACACTTGGCCACCTACTGGATGTACAAAATCCCTTTTCCTCGTTTGACATGGGATCCAGAGAGAATATATATATATATATATATATATATATATATATGTTAAGCATAGAAGATGCAAATCTCTGGTGAATTAAGTACACTGATAAGGTAGATTGCATCTTCAAGACACTAGCCCACGTACATCATTTCATAATTTGCTTCATGAATTTTACAAATGGGACCCACTTTAACAAGACAAAAATAGGTCAACAACATCAGCCACAAGTCTTTTCAATAACAGGAAGTACCATCGTTAATTCATGGCTATATTCTTTGCCTAAAATTCACATGACTACTTCCGTGTTGCAAGCACAAGACCAAATAGAAATACGTTCATTTTGTGCATGCTCACTGATCAAAATATATCTCACAATCTAACAATTTACGAACAGAAGGGGAGCAAGAAACCACTTCCTGCTATACATTTTGATATTTCAAACTAAAGACAGTTTTCAACTAATATATATTAAATTTAGAAAGGCCTAATATAAAGGAGAAGAAAAAATGTATAAAAAAAAATTAATGAGAAAATTAGCAGTAAAAAATCTAGGCTTTGTTTGCAAAAGCAAAAGGTAAAGAAGAATAACATACTCAAAACAGAATGGCCGAAGTTAGGGAATATTTATAATAACCTTGAGTACGAAGTAAAGTGATGTTGGAATTATGACCGCTGCAGCTGCAAATACAGGATCCAAATCCCCGGAAAGCAAAATCTGCATGTAAAGCCATCAGCAACAGATCAAAGCTTGTGAGGCCTAAACCTAGGTGATACTAACAATATAGAGTTATATTTCGTTTTATTTCCAAAAAGATATTAAAAGAGAAATGTACACATGATGAGAAAGATTTCCAAAAATACATAACAGATATCAAAATGTAACCTCAGTTTTGTATTTTATAATCCCAATGGATCCTCAAACTCTACATAAGCCGCATTTCTAATCCCCAAGAACAACAATAAAAAGGCACACAAGCACATAAAACACCGTTGCTTAAATGTCAAATGCAGATCAAATTCGTACTCATATAAAATACATACAGAGTAAAGACAATTCTTACAGGAATAACTAACTTTTGGCCCCCACGACGCAATTTGAATTTCCAAGAGATACCCTGTTATAGAATGGTAGTGTATAAGATATCAGTCACACTTTAAAAATATAAAGAAGTCAACCAAGTACTAACTGAACAAGTGAATTGCAGTGTAAAGTAGATTGAAAGTGTTTGATGAACTAAGGAAACTGACCAATGGTCGAACTTTGTTTCAATGTGAAAACAAAAGGTCACTATTCAGCAGGCAGTTCAAGGGTATTAAAAACCTGTTGAAACCGAATGAATGACCGAGCACATGTCAGCTGTCTAAATTTTCCTACATATAATGCACTGTGTTTTCTTTTTCCCTAATTCTCCTGTCCTTCTCTCTCCAATTCACCGGAACTTTAAACATGTTCTTTGATGCTTGTTCCCCCACTATCTATCCTTGACTGCCCCAAACATCCCAAGTTCTTTCCCTTGTTGGCTCCTTTTTCTTTTGATTTCTTCCTATATCTCTATTATGTCTTACTTTTATCTGGAAAATGGTGAAAATACCTGTGATTAATTTGCAAAAGACCCCTTGTTCTTCAAGTCCCATTAAAATGTTAACCAATAATTATAGAAACCAATCAACTGCACTGTCCAACCCCCTATTTTCATGTCAATTTATCGTGCTCGTTTGGTTGATTTCAAAGTCGACTTTCTGAACACAATAGATATGTTATGTTCCAGTATGAAAATATTCCAATAACTGATCAATCCAGACGGATGAAAACCTCTCTTCCTGGCTGTATGGTTGGTTTGCTAACTTTTCCAAAAATTGTGGAAGATCTATTTTTCTATAAGCAGGAAATTCTCGGAAATCACTTCCAGGAACATATCCAGATATTTTTCCTAAACCATAAATGGAAATTTCTAGCCTTATTAATGTACCTTGTAGAATTTTATGTGTATAAGAATAGAAAGAAAGGTTTCTAAAAACTCAAAATATCAAGTTTAATTGGTTGTCTTCATTATTTCCTCTACAAACTATTCCCAGAAAACTCAAACAATTACCAAACATATTGAAAATTAAGAAAAGCAAAAAAAAAAAAAAAGTTACATGGAAAATATTTTCCATGAAATAAATGCAGCCTAATGTCTGAATCACCTGAATCCCTATTGAATACAACATGCGAACACTGCTTAAATTAGATAACTTTCTCCCAACGCCAACTTCAAGCTCAAGGGCATTGCTGCATCAATAATGTCTACAGTCAGAAAGCAATTGCAAAATGCATACATATGAGCACATATATTACCTAAATTGGTGTCCATATTTGGTTGACTACTGTGTCCTGCTTATATATCAATTAAGGTATCATAGGCATTACAGAAAAATGTTTAACATAGCATAATTGGACTAAAATCATAGACATTACATGGAGGAATCTTGTTCTGTTTGATTGAGTCCAGCAAGTGGTACTATAGAACTTCCTAACCAGAACAATATTTTTCTTTGTAGGTGATAAAAGTAAAAGAGAAGCTACAATAGGTATCATTGGTAACTAAAATCAAAGACATCACAGGTGAAAAGGTTTAAATGTTGGAACGAAATTAAGAAAAACTAACTTTGAGAGGATAAGTACCGATCAAGATAAATAGCATTTGCTGATAATATACTATCACCCCTAAAAAAATTTATAATTATCTATCCATTTAGATCTTAGAGCATACCTTCCAACTTTCCCCGCAATACAGCCATGAGACTTTGATGAAAACCGATGCTTATAATGAGCTGATGCCGCAAAAGAATCTATCCCACACTGTAGAAGTTGAAAATAAATGAAGTTAAAGTGAATTATGTACAACTTCAGTTTGATTTCATAAAAAGGCATTAAATTATGTACAACTAACAGTCACTGAGACGTTAGAAGCTTATAATAAATGACACAAAGTAAAAATGTCTTGCACGTACACAGAGCAATTGAATTTATAACAACTAACAGAATACTAATTATAAAATTAGAACAAGGCAGGCAAGGGTGCATAGCTATAATTATAAATTTGTAGACCGCCCTACAACTGATATGTCTCCATGGTATTCTACTCTAAAACTATGCCCCAAATATAGATGTACCTTCAGCTGTCCTGCAGCAGACAATTTCTCGTTTTTCTTTCGCCAGCCTACTGAAAGAGCTGAGTCTGAGCCTAAAGCAAGCTGGATCTGTTAAGGAGAAGGTGAACCCCCCGGGGCCAATGAAAGGTTAAAAATCTTAGCCATAAGAAGTTCATACAGATATACTAAACGGACATGTACTCTATTTTTTGCTTTTAAGAAGTTACATTTGACTAGATCAACTTATATTTTTAATCCTAAAAAGCTTCACAACTTATTTGACTTTTCTTTCATCTTTTCCCTCTGCAAAAGCAGGTCCCAATATGTAAGATCTGGTGTGTCCCATGTTACTGATAGAACAAATTTGCATTACAAATACAGTGATTGTGACGCGGCTGACGCATTCATGAATTCAAGCATATTCCAGCTCTTCCATAATTTTTCATGCATATTATGATCCAGCTGATGTTACAAAATACGATGAAAACCTCAACAATACCCAAAAAGAATGAAATAAAATGAGTAAACTGGAACAAGAAATGCACATACATTTCCACTTGTAGATTCAGATAGTCGTCTCACCCAGGTATTGGAGAGATTCAGCGAACCATCTCTCAAAGACATTGAAAGTCCCATTGTTGCAGTTAAATGGGATGACAAGTTACTGGACAAAAGAGACAATGAATATGCAAAGAGGAATCAGAACGTACTGAAAATTCAAACTGACCCGAATGGAATGAGATAAACTCACCGAGATGTCTGCACCCCAATAAGTGGCCATAAACCAGCTGAACCTATGAATTCTATGGAAGAAACTGAAGAAATCTGATGCCCAAAGCCAATAGTAGCATCTCCATAGCCAGAGTCCCCATTAACTTCCAAATTTCCACCAATTGAAAGGATATTGTGCTTTGATATGTGAGACTGGACTGAACTTGTCATAGCCATCCTGACATTCTTTTAATAGCAAATCAGTGTCCAGATAAAACAATAGGAACTACAATGTAGAAAACTTAACCAAAGCATAAAACTATCATGCCTTTACGATATCAAGGACTAATGTGATTATGATAGGATTCTAGGAAGGTAACTGTATTGGAAGGAAAATGATATCTTAATAAGATGAGAAATGAAATTGCAAGCCTACAAAAAATGGTCAAGATATACAAGATGCAACTACAGACATAGTAATGGCAGGTGTTAAATGATTACTTTAAAGGAGCTAAAACCATCACCTGTTCATGTGATTGTGTATGAAATTTGCACAAAAAGAAAGGGGCAGACACTCAAAATTGAGCAATGTTACTATTACCTATGTTGTCATTGTAAAATGGCACACTTTGTTTCTAAATTTACACGTAAAAATTCTCCCAGGCGTCAAAAATAATAATTTGATTCAAGATGATCAATTACATGGAGGACAAAAAGATAATAAATAAACAAACTGAGCTGTACCCTCTCATGATGCCATGACCATGCAAAAGGTCCGGCAAAGACATATTGGCCCACATTGTACCAGAAGGTCGGAAATGTGCTGAGACCTCTTGTTCCTTCAGTTTCCGTAACCTCTCAAGTTCTTCCTTCAGTTTCCGTAACCTCTCAAGTTCTTCCTTTAACTCTTCAGCTTTATTCAGTTTTTTCCCAAGTTCCAAACCAGAAGTCAACCCTTCCATACCATAAATGTCATATATCTTCCTTTTATTCTCATCCAACAGTATCTCATAAGCACAGGATACCCGCTGAAAGTTTTCTGTAGCAGTATCTTTCATCTGAAAACAAATATTGAATGATAGTACTACTCAATTACCACCTTTCATGAAATTAAATTCAACAGCCAAACAAATCTAACATTATTGTTGCCCATGCCAAAGACACTTCCATGAAGTTCAAAATTCATAAGCAAATCTGCGCTGTATTTGATTACAGTACATTACTATAACAGACAAAACCCAGTAGGGTAGGTTTCAAGTTTTAACCTTAACCAATGAACACCAATGCCTTTGAGAGCACAAGACCCATCAAGTTTACAATCAAACAGCAAACTTTAAGAATCGTTCTAAGCTGACCCAATAGAACCAATGCAGCATTTCAATAACCAAAATCAATGCCACCAAAAAAAAACATATATTGGTACAACGGAGAAATTGGGTATCGACCCAATAATGGAAAGATTCAGACTTTTAACATTTTAAAAATTAAAATTTGGAAAAAAAAAACATAAAGGAATGGAATTGAGTTGCGGGTGAGAGTGTACATGAGGAGCTTGGCATTTATCAGGATGATAGATTTGGGCCCATTGCCTGTAAGCTTTTTTGATTTCTTCATCGGAGGCATCCGGTGAAATGTGAAGCAGCGCGTACAGCTCTCTATCGGGGGGTCCTTCTTCCTCTGCCTTCATCTTTTAACTCTCTCTCTCTCTCTCTCTCTCTCTCTCTCTCTCTCTCTCTCTCTGTGGTGTGGTTTGAGGCGTGTTGGGAGCGGCGGGTTAAGGGACGTGCTGAAAGTGGCAGTTTTTATTTAACCATGGCATTTGAATTTAGGGGTTTAGGGGTTTTTTGGCCAAAGCCTGGGTCTTCTTTGTTTGTTCCTTGATCTTATCAAACAGTACACTGTGCACGAGGGGCGCTGTTTCTGCGCTTTCCTTGACGCGTACGTAAATTTTCTTTCAGAATAAAAAAAGCTTATGAAAATTCTTCTCTTTCTGGGCAACCTTTCCCAAACATATAAAGTGAAATTTATATGATTTTTTCTATTTAAACCCCACACTTCTCTTAGTTCACCCCAATACTTAAATCATTAAGCTGTAAATTTTATTATTGTGTAAAAAAATAAAAAAAGTCATCCAACTTAATACTTAACCCTAATATATCTATACACACACCCCACAACTCTTCAAATTAAGTTTTAAAAAAAATACAAACTCTTCTACATCCTATGCCAGATTAATTTTCTCTTTTAAAGACGTAGAACATTGACGAGCCTACCTCTTTGAAATCTTCGCGGAAGCTGATGGAAAGACTTGTTGATTGTTTCGCTATAATGATCTTATTCTCTTCCCTTCGTTGATTGCTTTTTTTTCTTTTTCTTTTTTGGTACTCTTGGTTGTTGATTGCTTGATTGTTTTGATTTTTGATTTAAAATTTATACCTGATGTTTTGGTAAAACTGTTCTCTTTCTCTAGAAAGTATGGGGTAACTTGAATTTTTGTACAACGCTTGTGCACCTCATTCTTAGATACCTGCAGTTCCAAAGATAAACTCTTTAGCAGTAAGCACTGTTGGAAAAACTGCAAATCTTTGGAGATGCTTTTAGAAAAACTTCAAAGAAATTGGGAGGCACACCGTAGTTGGAGTTCTTAGAGGAGTCATGCTGTCTTTTGATGTCTTGGAAGAACTAGCACCAACTCTTGAATTTTCAATCTTCCTAATGACTGTTGATTGACGACCACTCTTCGACCACCTTTTCCTCTTCCTTTTCTACTTGTTCATTGACAACCACTTCAGAGGTTGGAACCAATGCACTGCAAAACTCAAGGAAGAATAGGAAGCAACAACAATTTATATCAGTTTGAAACTTGAAGGGGTTTAAATAGAAAATCTCTTTTATTTCTTATTTTTTTCAGTTTGGGGTGTATTTAAGGGTAGTTTGGGAAGATAGTGGGGTTTCCTTAGAAATTGTGAAAATTTAAATTAAAAGTTGGGGTGAACTTAGAACATGAGGTGAACTAAGAGAAGTGTGAGGTTTAAATAGAAAACCTCATTTATATTTATTGTTTACAAGGCTAGTATTGTAATTGAAAAACAAAGAACATTAAAATAAAATAAAATAGGAGAAACCCGGGAGAACACCAGAAAAACTGTACATATATCTTTGGGAAGTGGGAAAATCATATATAATCGATTGATTACATCGAGCATGTGATTATGTAATTAAGTATATAATAAGATATCTTCTTAAGTTGTAATTATATGTTTTGAGATAAAACTTCACACTTATCACTAGGGGATTAAATTAAGGACAATAGGAAAGCACGTCGTGAGAGGATGATACACACTCGGATACGTGTATTATTCAATGTAGAGCATAAACATGGTAAGGCTGAGACAATTTAATCATGTTTACCAGCTCTTAGACAACATCTTCAAATTAATTACAATTAGACCATCCTAATTAACTCTTGAGTGCTTTGATATCCATTGGGTATCAGGGAAGTAGAGATATCGATGAAAATTGGTTTTATAATAGCTCTTCGGGGGGAACTTAAAGAAAAGAAACAAATTGGACATCACAAGAAAATGGTATAACACTGTTTCTAGTATTAACAGTAAAAAAAGGCGGCCTTTATTTCTATTCTTATCAAGGTTTAATACTAGAGGAAACAAAATTCGATGAAAAAGATAAAAAGGAGCGGTTGTAATGAAAAAAAAGAGGTGGAAATCCAATTAAGATGCCTTTCCATTGGGGACAAAATTTAGGTTTCAGAGGCTTGTAAATACATTCAAAACTGTGATAGGTAAAGGTAAGCGAATGTAGCCCAGATTTAGACATAATGAAATGGAAATCAAATTCTGTGCTCTTCCTGAGGTATTACCAACTTGTCATAATCGTCAACGGTAACCTGGTACAAAAGTTTCGAATTAGCCATACCGCAACAGTACTTCAGGATACTTGTGTTTTAAACAGTAGAGGATTCTGAGCTAAAAACAAAAGCAAAGGGAATCGTAGTACCTCATATCTCCCGTCACCATAAGTGTATTCCACGTACAACTGTTTAGGCTCTCCAGGACATGGATCACAGAAGCCCATAATACCAGACTTCTTTACGCCTTCATGAAGCTGCCAGATTAAATTGAGCACCCATAAGTCTTAGGAAAACTAAGGAACAATTGTTTCTAGAGTTGAAACTAATTCTAATTACAGTAGGCTGCAAGAATGAGTTCTAATTCTCTTCATGAGCTAGAACCTGACCCTTGCATTTCTTTTTTCAGTTAAAATAGTAAAGCATGCATTCTTGTAAATGCAATATTATCCTAATTTAGCCAAACTTACTGCTTGTGAAATGCGTTCCTAGAATGAAGATCAAACAAGCACTCAAGAGTTAAGCAGTAACATAATTTTATAAAAAGAACAAACCTGCAGTTGTCCAGAATCGCTGACAAGGAAATTTAGAGGCAATTTAACATCAATGACCGGTGAATCATTTGATTCTACTGGTTCATCTCTTTTCTTCAAAGCTTTGAGATTCCCATACAATGCTTTTGTGATTACCAGACCCCCTATTTCTAGCTGCTTATTTGTTTTCCTATTCGCTACATTCTGTAGTAACTTCTGAGCTTTGTCTGCTGCTGCTCTTGCCTCCAGAACCTGCAGATACAAGGTTTACAGATTCTTCCAAATATTCACACAAGGGAAAATGGAAAACAAAAAGTAAAACATTACAAATAAAAAATAGAAACATATCATGTGTAGACTGAATTGTATTAATTCAGGGAAGAATAATTATACAACACAATGAAGCCTGCAAATCCAACTGAAAACCAGGTGCAACATGTATCTCTCAGCATCTCACCAAGAATTGCAACAAAGCACAAAACTTGGTGCCCTAAAATTGCACAGATATTTTGCACTTATGGATAGCCATACCTGTGCAGAAGTTTTTTCCTTATTCTCTAAAGCCTTCTGCTTTTCCCTCTTAAGGTAATAAGGTTTCAAAACGAATTTCTGCAAGCAAACAAAAAATACACATAATCAATAGACAATATATAGAACATGCAATTCTCTGGTCAACTGAGCATAGATGATAAATTGCATCTTCAAGACCCTTGCCCACATATTATTTCGTAAATCGCTTCATGAACTTTACAAATGGGACCAACTTTAACAGTCCAACAATAGCTCAACAACACCGGCACATGTAAAAAATAATGAGGAAATCCTGCCAGTTAAAAACCTAGGCTGTGTTTGCATAAGGTAAAGAAGAATAACATACGTGCTCTCTTGTTCTCTTCTTCCTTTACCAAAAAAAAGAAGAATAACGTACTCAAGGGCCAAAGTTAGTATATCTGTACTAACCTTGAGTACGAAGTAAACTGATGTTGGAATTATGAATGCTCCGGCTGCAAACACAGGATCCAAATGCCTAGAAAGCAAAATCTGCATGTAAAGCCATCAGCAACAGATCAAAACTTGTGAGGCCTAAACCCAGGTGATACTAACAATATAGAGTTGTGTTTCATTTTCTTTCCGAAAAGATATAAAAAGAGCAATCCACACATAACAAGAAGAAAAATTTCCAAAAATACATGTTAGATATCAAAATGCAACCTTAGTTTTGTATTTTCTAATCCAATGGCTCCTTAAACTCTACACAAGGAGCATTTCAAATCCTCAAGTGCAAAAATAAAGAGGCACACATGCACATAAAAAACCTTTGATCAAATGTCAAATACAGATCAAATTTGCATTCACATCTAAAATACACACAGGCTAAAATTAATGCTTACAGGAATGATTAACTTTTGGCCCCCACGGTGCAATTCGAATTTCCAAAATATACCCTGTCATAGAAAGGTAGTGTGTAAGATTGCAGTCACACTTTGAACATATAAACAAGTTAACCAGGAACTAACTGAAAAAGTGAATTACTGTGTAAAAATAAATTTAAAGTGTCTGAACGAACTATAAACAATAGCCATTAACAAACAAAATTTAATCTTTGCAGATCATGCACGAAAAAATCCAACAAATTTTTTATAGTTTTAATTGAAACACTAATTGAAAAGTTATTCAATATTCTCTTAGACTAGGACGCCTAACAACCAAACATGTAACACAGCTAAATTGCTCTTAGTTAACTAAAATCCTCAAAAGACAAAATATAACATAGTAAGGGTAAAATAGTAAAACAATATAACTAAAAAATGTTTTTTAAAAAAGAGAAAAATATAATAATTATCACAAACTGCTAAGTTGAATTGCACAACAGGTTCAACGGTCTCCCTTTTTCTCTCATCGCACAAACGCCAGATTAACAGAGATAGCTGGGTCTCTTCACAAAAAAAAAATCTTAAAAATACTTCATTTTTTTTCCTGAACTTTGCTTGGAAGGCAAAGCGCATAGAAGATCAAAGCCTTGAAGACGTCCAGAGATTACCAAAGGATCAAAATCATCTGAATTTGGCCACAAGGTTATATTTTAGTTAGCAACTCTAAGGTTTTTTTCTTTTTCTTTTTCTTTTTCTTGATGGATTAATCTAATTAAGTTATTTTTTACTTGTCTTTCAGTTGCTTCGTTCAATTCAGATATGAAGTTGAATTTTCTATGTGGACAAGGTTTGTCATGGGTTTTGCTGGAATTTTAGGCTGTGTGTGGAGTTATGTGGAGAGCTTTTGAAGATTGTGTGGTAACCTTTATTTTTCTTCAAACTAAAAGAAAACCTGATGTATCACTGCAGATATAATTACTTTAGATGTTTTCATAATAGGTGTTTGCTGTTTTTTTTCCTGGTAGATACTTTAGCTCCCTTCCCCTTTTTATGCCAATCTCACTATCACTATCTACTATACTGAACAATGAGATGCCTCTTAATTGGGATTTTGATTTCAGAAGGAATTTATCCGAGGCTGAAATAGCAGAAGTGGTAATACTTTTGGATATATTGGGGAAGGTGATATTAAATAGTTCTAGATCGGATCGGAGATCATGGGAAACTGAGGAGCAGGGTTCTTTTTCCTGCAAGTCTTTCAGGTGTTTTCTTCTCTCTACCACCAGGGATGTCTTCCCCCCTTTCATCTCAATCTGGAAGGCAAAGACACCTCCGAAAATTCAATTTTTCGTGTGGCTGGCGGCAAATGGCAAGATGAATACTTGCGATAGCATTCAAGGGAGGCAACCAAAGATGTGCTTATCGCCTTCTTGGTGTGTTCTTTGCAAAGAGAATGCAGAAAACATTGATCACTTGTTCCTTCATTGTTCGTATTCCCTAAAATTATGGTGGAGGATGTTGGGTGCTCTCGGAGCGGAGTGGGTGATTCCTAAAGGGTGTTTTGAGCTCCTTAGTATCAATTTGAGGGTTTCGGGGAAGGGGAAGAGAGCTGGAATCCTTCGTGATTGTCTAGTTCATGCTATATTCTGGAATATCTGGATGGAGCGAAATCGAAGAATTTTTCAGGATCATAGAGGAGTAAGGGTTGAGGAATTATGGGATAGAATTAAATTTTGGGCATCTCTTTGGGCTTCGGTTTCGGGGCAGTTCAAGGACTATCACTACTCTACCATCATGAGAGACATGATGGCAGTCTTAAGATGATTTTACTGAAGTTTTGTGTTTTTTAATTACAGAATTATTTTCAATCTTAGTAGGTCAGACACCCTTTATTTTAGTTCTTGTTGTTTGATCGAGGAGTTTTTCCTCTTGATTATCAATACAATGTTTCTATTCAAACAAAAAAAATTGCAGTTATACTTTTGTGTTACATAACATTCTACAGAATCTTGGTATAGGGAGTTTTATTATTAGTCTTACTACTTAAACTATATTTTGTTGCAGAAGGAGCAAAGGAGTAAATTTACAAAAAAAGTTCATATGGGAATTCGGTTTTCTCCACTTAAAGACTTTGGCCAACTGTTTACAAATTTGTGTTGTGCAAGTCTTTTTTCCTAACTTTATTTGCATCAAAGCATTTGATAATGAAATCTGCAAATAAGAAACAAGATCTACTGTGAAAAAGTAATGCCCATATATCCACAGTAGAAAGAATCTCTGTTCATTTCAACATTTGCATTTTCTGATACTGTTAACGCAATTTCGGTCACTGTAGTAAACTATCTTCTAATCTACAATATTAATAAATGATTAACTCTACCTCAACTTCTGTAATTTTTATTCATCACTTTTAGCATAACATTTTCAAATTTTATTCTCCATTATCTTTTATTCACATTCCTATTGAATCATTTCATGCTTCATTATTACTTTTTATCAATTTTTGTAACTTTAGTTACACCAATTGTACCTCATATTTCATACATGCTCTAATATTGATATGGCTAAATAAAGGATATGTTGCAATGTATACAGCATACGCAAAAAAAAAATGTTTCCATATGTTACAAACAAAAAATATCACACACAGAGAACACACAATAGGAAAAGTCTTTTGACAAATAGAGTTACAACAAATAAAACAAAAAAACACATAAGATGCAGGGCGCATATGATTAAAAAAAGGCCTCTTTCTTCAAAAGGATTGCTAATGCAATTTGTGGCACTTTAGTCAAAACTAAACAATAAATAAATTGAGGCCAGGCGTACCGTGAGATTAAAAGGGAAATCTTCTTGCACACGTGATTTTTTATTTAAAAAAACAATGGTTTAAGAAAGGTTTCTAAAAACTCAAAATATCAAGTTAAATTGGTTTTCTTCGTTATTTCCTCTGCAAAGTGTTCCTAGAAAACTTAAATAATCACCAAGCAAATTGAGAAATTAAAAAAATCAAAACAACAAAAACACAATCCAATGAAAGAAAATGTTATCTGAATAATATTTTCCACGAAATAAATACAGCATAAAGCTTTTAAAAATTTATAAATTTCTTTCTGAATCACCTGAATTCCAATTGAATACAACATGCGAACAGTGCTGAAATTTGATAGCTTTCTCCCCCCACCAACTTCAACCTCAAGGGCATTGCTGCATCAATAATGTCTACAGTTAGAAAGCAATTGCAAAACCGCATACATATGAGCACTTAGATTACCTAAATTGGTGTCTATATTTGGTTGACGACTGTATCCTGCTTATATATCAAATTAATGTATCATAGACATTGCAGGAACATGTTAAGATATATAACTGGTAACTAAAATCATAGCCATAACATAGAGGAATCTTGCTTTGTTTGGTTGAGTAGAAAAAGAGGAACTATTGAACTCCCTAAACACCCAGAACAAGATTTTTCTCTGTAGTATGGTAAAAGTAAAAGAGAAGCTAAAACATGTATAATTGGTAACTAATCATAGACACTACAGTTAAACATGTAGTTGGAACGAAATTGAGTATGGAAAAATAACTTTGAGACAATGATTAATGATCAAGATAAACAGCATTTGCTGATAATTTATTATCACCCACAAAAAAGGTTTAATTAAAAACTATCCATCGAGATACTTAGAGCACACCTTCCAATTTTCCCCACAATACGACCATGAGACTTTGACGAAAACCGATGATTATAATGAGCTGATGCCGCAAAGGAATCTATGCCACACTGTAGAAGTAAATAAATGAAGTTGAAGTGAATTATGTACAAATTAAGTTTGATTTCATAAAAGGCAGTAATCATGTTCAACTGAGGGGTCACTGAGAAGTGAGAAGCTTATAACAAATGAAACGAAGTAAAAACGTATTGCATGCAGACAGATCAATTGAATTTATAACAACTAACAGAATGCTGAATATAAAATTAGAACAAGGCAGGGAGTGGTCCATAGCAATAGAAGATTTGTAGACCGTCCAACAAATGATATGTCTCCAAGGTATTCTACTTTTAAACTATGTCCCAAATATAGATGTACCTTCAGCTCCCCAGCAGCAGACAATTTCTGGTTTTTCTTTCGCCATCCTACTGAAACAGCTGAGTCTGAACCTAAAGCAAGCTGTATCTGTTAAAGAGAAGGTGGCCCCACCCCAGGGCAAATGAAAAGATAAAAATGTTAGCCATCTCAAAAAATTTAATATGAATATACTAATAGGATGTGTACTCTATTTTTTGTTGTTAACAAATTACATACGACTAGATCATTTACAATCCTGTTGGGCTTTACCACTCGGTAGACTTTTCATTCATCTTTTCCCTCCACAAAAACACGTCCTAATGTGTAAGATCTGGTGTGTTCCATGTTACAAATAGAGTATATTTGCACAAACATAGTGATTTTGACGTCCGATGCATTCATGACTTCAAGCATATTCCACTATTTCTATAATTATTCATGTACAATATGTTCTTTCTGATGTTACAAAATACGAACGATACCCAAAAAAAAAAAATAGAGTCAACTGGAACAAGAAATGCACATACATTACCACTTGCAGTTTCAGATAGTTGTCGCACCCAGGTATTGGAGAGATTCAGTGAACCATCCCTCAAAGACATTGAAAGTCCCATTGTTGCAGTTAAATGCGATGATATGTTACTGGACAAAACAAACAATGAATATGTAAAGAGGAATTAACGTCCTGAAAATTCAAACCGACTTGTATCAAATGAGATAAGCTCACCGAGATGTCTGCACCCCAATAAGTGACCGTAAACCAGCAGAACCTATGAATTCTATTGAAGAAACTGAAGAAAGCCGATGCCCAAAAACTATAGTAGCAGCTCCACCGCCAGAATTCCCATTAACTGCCAAATTTCCACCAATTGAAAGGGTATTGTGCTTTGATATCTGAGACTGGACTGAACTTGTCATAGCCATCCTGACATTTTTTAATATCAAATCAGTGTCCAGATAAAACAAATGGAACTACGATGTAGAAGACTTAACCAAAGCATACAGCTGCACTGAATATCATGCATTTATGATATCAAGGATCAATGTGATTATAATAGGATTCCAGGAAGGTAACTGCATTGGAAGAACAATGATTCTTACTAAGACGAGAAATGGAATTACAAGCCTACAAAAATGGTCAAGAAATACGAGATGCAACTAGGTCCAATCATAAGAACACAGACATAGTGATGACAGGTGTGAAATAATTACTTTAAAAGAAGCTAAAAACATCACCTATGCATGTGATTTTGTATGGCATCAACTATTACCTATATTGTGATTATAAAATGGCACCCTTTGTTTGTAAATTTACATTTAAAAATTCTCCATAGGAGGCAAAAAATAATAATTTGATTCAAGATGATCAATTGCATGAAGGGACAAAAAGATAACACATAAACAAACCGAGCGGTACCCTCTCATGATGCCATGACCATGCAAAAGGTGTGGCAAAGACATATTGGCCAATATTGTACCAGAAGGTCGGAAATGTGCTGAGACCTTCTCTTGTTCCTTCAGTTTCCGCAACCTCTCAAGTTCTTCCTTCAACTCTTCTGCTTTATTCAGTTTTGTCCCAAGCTCCAAACCAGAAGTCAACCCTTCCATACCATAAATGTCATATATCTTCCTTTTATTCTCATCCGACAGTATCTCGTATGCTTGGCATATCCGTTGAAAGTTTTCTGTAGCAGTATCTTTCATCTGAAAACAAGTATTGAATGATAGTACTACTCAATTACCACCTTTCATGAAATTAAATTCAACTGCCAAAAAAGTCTAACATTTTTGTTGCCAATGCCAAAGACCCTTCCATGAAGTTCAAAATTCAAACAAATCCGCTCTAAATTAGTACGATACTATAACAAACACAGCCCAACAGGACAGGTTTCAACCTTAAACAATGAACACCAATGTGTTTGATTGAAAGCACAGGATCGATCATCAAATTTACAATTAAACAGCAACTTTATAATCGTTCTAAGCACCAAACCCCCCCCCCCCCCCCCCCCTCACACCCTCTCCCCCGCAGTTCAATAACTAAATCAATGCCACCAACAAAAAACATTTCTTGGCAAAATAGAGAAATTGGGTATCAACCCAACAAGGAAAATATTCAGAATTTTAACCTTTTTAAAATAAAAAGTTCAAAAATAAAATATGAAGGAACATAATGGAGTTGCGGATGAGAGTGTACATGAGGAGCTTGGTATTTATCAGGATGATAAACTTGGGCCCATTGCCTGTAAGCTTTTCTGATTTCCTCATCGGAAGCCTCCGGTGATATGTGAAGCAGTGCATACAGTGCCCTATTAGGGGGTCCTTCTTCCTCTTCCTTCATCTTTCTCTTTCTCTCTCTCTCCCTGTTTCTCTCTGTGTTGTCGGTTAAGGGTCGTGCTGAAAGTGGCGGTTTATATTTTACGGTTTCTGGTATCAGACGATGGCAGCTGAATTTAGGGGTTTTTGCCAAAAGCCTGAGTCTTGTTCCTTAATCTTCTCAACCATGTGTGCGCGCGAGGACGCTGGTTTTTCGCTTTACTTGTCGGGTCCAAAATGTACTTGTTTTATGGGCCAAGTTTAGGTACTAATCCTATTCGGCTTTCTTCTACGAAAACAACCCATTGGGCTTTCACTTTGATGGCCACGTAAGTCCAAGGCCAGGCTCTGAAAAGTGGCATACCATATTGAACTTTCAGTAGACCAAACTGCTATTTTATAAATTAAAGTCCATTTCGGCATTGCTATGCTGTGAAAATAATCACTGTTATATTTACTGTGCGAAAAATCAACTATGAAATAAAGCAATTTGGTGTTTGGTAAATTTTTTTATTAAAAATTATTTTGATACAATAATCAATTTTCAAGGATTTGATAATTTTTGTGTAAAACTGTTGTGAGCTCTGTATAATGACGAAAAATAACATTATGTTGAAATGACTTTTTCATTCAAGTTTTAGGTAAAATAATAAACGCACTTTCACTGTCACTTGTATAATTCTTATGTTAAATATGTTTCTTACTTCCATCACACCCTAAAAATGATTTTTAATCGTAAAATAAATTAAGTTTCATGTTGAAAATTAAATATTTTTCTCCAAATCCTCTAAACTATTATTTAAAATTAAACCCAACATATTGCATTAATGATAAATATAGTTTCTTGATGAAATCAATTTTCTTTAACTTCTGTGAGGATGAAGATTGAACTAAAAAAAATGACAATAAAATCAAACCCTAAAAGCTAATGAGAAAGAGGAAGAATAAAAAATTTAAAATTATAAGAAACGAAGCCTAGACTAAATTACATGGTCATGGAAGAAGCACGCCAACCGACAATGAAAGAAACCCACCAATTGGAAGAAGAAGAAGAGAAGGACGTGCACGCATAAAAAGGGAAGGACATACCCAAAAACAGAAAAGAAAAAGGGAAGGACATTTTGTGGAAATTGTCAAAAGAAATGAGGGCATGTTGGGTAGTTTGTAAAAATTCAGTAATTCCCAAATCGGTCCCCAACTGATTCTCAAGGAAGTGGAAATAAAAAGCATCTTCCACCGTGATTCTCCAAACTGAGGTCTTCGGCAGCGATTTTCACAAAGAATCACTTATCCATCCTTTTACCAAACAGACAGACACACGCTTCGCTGTCAAACAAAGTGATTTTTATCAAAATAATCAATGCCAAACGGGCATTAAATTTGGAACCTCAAACTCAATAACGGATTCAGGAATCTTACCTTATAGGGTCATAGTGTTAAAGTTCCCAAAAACATTTAAGCTGAAAAAAATATTGAAAATGAAACGATAATAATTTCATTCATAATTCATGTCAAAAACTACATTACAAGCTACAATTGTCCACGACTAAGTTTATTATTTTGAAAACATAGAATTATTGCTTTATTTTCAATACAAGCAAAAACATTCCTCTTAATGTAAACAAACAAGCTATCACTCAATCATTGATCCCTCATTTTGTTCCGAAGTGGACTCTTAATAATATTTATAGCAGAAAATGTCCTCTCGACTGAAGCAGTTGCAACTGGTAAAACTAACGTCAATGTAATAAGCAAATACACATAATTGAATGATCGATGTATCCTTGTCTCCACCATTTTTTTTCGCAAAACCACCAATCCCTTGTAATTAAGAGAAATCATTAGTCGAACGCACATGATGATAACGATTTGTCTTTATTGAAGCATTACGACTTGACCTCCCTGGAAGTATGAATCTCTCATCCATGTTAGAAACATCAATATGATGTTTGTCACAAAAGGAAAATACCTCATCAAACAATACATCAAACTCATTATTCATCATCTAATGTAACTTTTCCTTGCATGATTTCACTAAAGCCATTGCATTCACAATTTCTTGATATTTCGTTTGCAATGCTTGTGACACATCATTTGTGAGTCCTAATATAGCTTTCATCAAGAATAAATGAAACACAAACTCAAAAGTATGCATTTATCTTATTAACTTATTTGCTTCATTGACACTATCATTGGGATTGTTATCAATAATCATTTGAAGCATATGAATCACGAATGAAAAATAGAAATGATGCTAATCAAGGTATCATAATATGAGCTCCATCGTGTGTCACCTGCACGTTTGAGACTTGTTTCTTGATGCTGTTGGGGCTTTTTTCTTCGGCAGCTACAAACGGGCTGGGCTGCCGTAAATGGCAGATAGATGAAATTGCCCCTTGAGCCTGAGTTCGAAGATCAAGCCCCAAGAATGCTTCGAAAGGACAGAGATGCCTTAGGAAACACCTTGGTTACCTTCACCTATGAAAATAACAGCAGCTTACAGATGATTTCTTGATGCTTACAGATAAATTTTCTAGCTTGGCATGAGAGGCTTGTGGCATGGAAGCAAAATCAGCATGAGTTTAGCACCAAAGAGGAAAATATGGCTTCCTAAGGAGAAAGGGGAGTGTTTAAGGTGAGGAAGAAGAGGTTTGCAGGCTGATTTGACTGAGAAGAGAGAAAGAAAGAACAATGTTCTTCCGGCAGCTTGACGAAGCTTCTAACATATGTGAAAGTGGTCTGCCAGAAGAGGAAAATGGAGAAGGATGGTGAATAATGCACGAAATTGCTAGGTTTTTGCAGGTAAGAGAGAAAACTTGCTCTCAGAATTTAAGTTGAGTTTTGTTGGGTAGAAGATGCCTCATTTTATAGCTTACTGGAAACTATCATTTCCTAAGAAACCCTAATGGTTTCTTCCTAACTTGGCCAAGCTTTTTCTTCCTTTCTCCTCTCCTCCCTTGACTTTTCTATTTTGGTGAAATTTCCTCTATCTATTTGCACAAAATCAAGAATTTTGGGAGCTCAAGGCCCCCTTTCCTGCAGTTGTTTCAGCAATTCTGCATATGTGGACATCTCTTTCGTGGCTTCTGTTTTTTCCATCAATGAGCTGAGGCTTTGGCTTCTTCTTTTTTCTAATTGTATGGGCCTTCTAAGATAATGGGTTGGTTTGTCAAAATAAATGGGCTAACCTCAACAAGTGTTGGACTATTTTTGTTGAGGTGTTGGGCTAATTTGGTTAAGCTAATGAGTTATTTCCTCTTTTGTGCTCACCCATATGTTTGGGCCTAAGAAATAGGCTTGAGTCCCGAGGCTCCCAAGCAACCTGAGACTTCCATTTCTCGGCCCATCAATGGGCCTCATATTGATTTATTATCATCCATACCACAACCCACTCAAGCAAACCCCAGGTATTTGAGTGGCTTGGGGCCCACTTAAGCTTGTGGCGTGATTAAGTGCGGAATAAAAATTTTTTGCTTGGCGTGGCGTGTCGCTTGGCTTGGCATGTGTGCAAGCGCATATGATGAACTTTCGCGTGCCCAAATCAGGTTTCTTCTCGGTAAGGTATTTCATTAGGCAGAGAATTTATTTGGGCCGAAGTGTGGATTTTATTTTTTTTGGGCCTCAACAGATGCAATCTTCCCCCAATTATAAGACAATCATTTTCAAAAGCTATCACAAGTTTTTCTTATAATTGAGCTCTAAGTGCATCACGCCGCTTACAAAATGCTCCAATAACATGGTTAACCACACTATTAGCCGTTGTGAAAAAATAGGCAATGCCAATCTTTTTCTTTTGCCATAACAACAAGTGCTAGTTGAAGTTGATGAGCAAATCAATGAACATAATATGCAGTAGGTTATTCTCTCAAAATCTTTATTTTAAGGTCATTCAACTCATCTCTCATATTTTTAGCTCCATCATAACCTTGTCCCTGTAACTTGGAAAGGTTCAAACCATTGGAAGAAAAGAATGTGTTAATGGCATCCTTTAGTGAACTTGAAGTGGTGTCGATAACATGTTGGACCCCACACATCTTTTCATTACATGCCCTTTGTCGTCCACATAACACAACACCATAGCCATTTGCTTTTTTACTAAAACATCACATACTTCATCCACCAATATAGAAAAGAATCCATCTTTTAAACCACTCATAATAACATCAAGTGTTTCAAGGGCACATGAATTGACAATATCTTTTTGAATTCAATGAGCTACTAACTTGAGATTCCCCAGAGTATTTTCTAACACAACTTCTTTAACTTTCTCATTATTGTCTGCAAGGAATTGCAATAACTCCAATTAATTTCCCTTATTAATTGAAGTAACACTTTCATCATTGCCATGCTATTGTTTTTTTTTGTTCGGTATGCCAATTCTACTGGGCTTTTTTTTTTTTTTTTTTTGGTGTGGCTTTCCTCCAACAAAAATTAAGAGGAATGAAAAGCCCTAGATCGCTAAGTTAATTAATTCCAAATTGTTGTCTAAGAAATTGAGGAAGAAAAAACACCAATTCATTACTAATTAAGACCAAAACAAACCAAATTTCGTGATACATGTCATAATTGGACGCATTTATTTTCTAAATTATCATTTAAAGATCAAATTTGCAAAAAATAAAATAAAATTTAAGATTGTTTAGACATCCATATGTATAAACTAAATAGGCAGTTCATCATAAGGATTTTAATTGTACTAAAAGCGTTTTTTTTATATACAAAAGGATTACTAAATGACATCCAATTTAATTGACTTTTTGCATAAATATTCTTTAAATTGTAATTTAGAAAATAAATTATTCCGATTATGATACTTGTACCGAAAAAGGTTCGCCTAAATGTGGCCTCATACAATAATTTCTCTTTCGCTACATTAAAGACAAAGTTCATGGGCTTATTCGGTGATTTTGTATACGATTCCCTCTAGATCTAGTTTTAACATCTTCCATTTTTTTTCTTCTGTTTTTTGTATAAGCTTGTGAGCCACATCTATGATGTTTGGTCCATATATTTTCAGTAATGAAATCAGAAACTCAAAGGAGATAAGAAGATTGAACGAGCTGAATGTATATAGATTTTCCATTTATTGCATTGCTGCCAAAGAATTGAATCAACTAAAGACAAGGCCAAGCATGACATGAGAAACTTCTTGGAAATTTCCAATACCAAACCAATAGGCCCTACAATTGGTATAATATGGTTGCGATTCTGCATGCAAATCATGTAAAAAAAGTAGCTCCTCATAATGTCATGATGTTTTTTTTATTGTTAATTACTATGTGTTTATATTTAAGTCATAAGAAATTACATAAATAAAAGTATCATTTTCAAATAAAATCCTTCACTTTTCTTTTATCCATCGGGAAAAGAGGGATATTCGAGTCGGGAATCTCTTCCAATATTGAAAAGAGAAATTCTACTTGATTAATAAATAATTGATTCGCTTTTAAATTATTATTAAGTCATATGTACAATACCAAAAAACACCCAAGTTAAAATAAGAAAAAATGCTTCCATTATTAGAAAGATGGAAAATTATTGTTGGAGGTGGGGATACTCAAATTCATGATAGCAATGGAAAATTTTTGTCGTGCGGGTATGGAATAAATGAAGAAGAAATTATAATAATATTGGACTCCTTCGGTATCCTCGACAAGTGTTATAGAGCTGGTACTTTGATTGGGACACACGGCGGATGCATATTCATCATCATGAGACAGAGACAACTCTCCATCGTTTTTACCAGTTTTACTCATATCAAGTAAAAAATCAACACATAAGTGCAATATCAGTTGGTAACTAAAAAGTAAAAATAGAAATTACTAATGAGTGTTGCTATTTGTACCATATTTACTTATCGTATTGCTAATCATTATCATATTATAAATAAGTCTCACATATATTAGTGAGGTCCACTTCTATCACAGCGATACTAATCATCGTCATACACTTTTATACCGAAGCGATTAATAAATGTGGTATAAATAATTATTAGATTATTTTATGACCAAAAGTTGGATAAGGGAGTTGTTGCACATACTCTAGTTACTAGCAGGGAAAGTGAAAATTGGAAGTTTGGGAATGTGACACATGTATTCTATATATACTGATGTCAAAACCAAAACCCATCATATTTCATTTCATATTCCCAGCTTTAATCTGCTGAAGCTTAGCTCCCATGGGTTTTCACACGGCAATTGTAGCAACCACATTGAAACTCAGAGCCCTCTCCACCTCTCACAGCACCGTAATGACCCCACTGCTCACTGGCTTGATCTGCCCTTTTGTGCTCAAGCTCTCTTTCAGCTTCGGCCTTGTTCATCAAACCTACTCTGACTTGATCCATCAGTCGAGGCTCTTCTTCTTCCAGCTCCACGAGATTGCAGCAGCTGACAATTTTGATGATGATCTTCAACAGCAGCAGCCAGCTGCTACTAGATTGCAGCGAGCTCTGATGCTACTGCAACAGGCTGTGACCCATCAAAGAAACTCACAGGCGTCGGAATTGGATGAGCAGAGCATCCATGACCTCTCCATGGTTGCTCTTTGAGCTCCTCTGCATCTGCATGTACATCTACCTTACTGGGTGAGAATCTATAAATAAATATGTGCCTGGCTTTTTTCTTTCCTGTTTCTTTTTCTTTTCTGGGTTTTGGTTGTTTTTTTTTTTTTTTTCTTCTTTTTATGGATGTAAAACTGGATCGAGTGGGAATTAAGATGCTTAATTACTAGTTTTATGCTCTGTGTGAATTAAGCATTAAATTAATTAGTAATTAAGATGCATATCTGGTGAGTAATGTTTTGCTTTGTACCACATTATTACATTTAGCTGACCAGTTTATGTAAATTAAATTTAAGAAGCTTAATTATATCCAAAGAAACAAAAACGGAAAAAACTAAATAAATAAAAAAATTCCTGAAAGATCAGAGAGATTACATTTAGCCGACATGAGTTTCTATCAAACATCAGAAAGATCCGTAGAATTCCTGAAATCTAAAGAAGGGGGATGAGAAAGGCGGTGCGGTGGCACCGAAAAGATATAAAGTTGGGAAGGTGAAGGCTAAAAATTATTATAGATAAGAGTCAAGACTGATTTGATTTAATTTAATTTATAATAAAATAATAAAAACTTCAGTCGACATTCCTAGAGGTGTCACAAGTAACATACAAGTTGTCACGCCTATGGTCATAGGACATTAATAAGAGGTTGTGCATGAATAACACCTAAGTTGTTAGGTTATTCGATCAGTTATATGCGGTCATAAGTTACTATGCCACCTCAAATAAGAGGTCACACTTGAATAACATGTAAGTTGTTACGTCATTTAATTAGTTATATACGGTCATAAGTTGTTACGTTATGTCATTTGACGACAAATTTTTGCCTCCTCCCCGTCCTAAAAAGCTCCCCCAACAACTTCTAAATATTTGCGTTTGGTTAAATCATGTTCTTCATTTGGTAGCTCTTCGGATGTTGGAAGATAATAGATCTTTTGGGATTTCTAGAGGATCCTGTTTCTACTTAGAATAAGAAGCCAAGAACAACTGATTTCGAGGGAACTTGCTTATTAGCATGAGACACAAAACTCTCTACTCACCCATTGAATTTGTGTTATCAACTTTCTTCAGGGGGTTCTATATGGAGGGCGGCCCGGCCCAAAATGTTCCATAAAAAATGAAAAGGAGTTAAATATCTTCAGTCCAGCTCAAAATTTAAAATCAATCAATCAAATAAAAAGCTGCCCCACCTAGATTCTCCCATATTATCTACGATTAACTACATTTTACATTTTACTCCTTTCTCGTTCAGTTCATAGAACAGATTTGGGGGAAAATTACATCCTATGTCATTTTCTAAACGATGAGAAATAGAAGATTCATTTTTCATGTTTGGTAACGCTGAGAAAGTAACTGGGAGTTATCACTTTATTTTTTTTCACATGTTTGTTTTGAGCAAGGTCTAAAATATCGATGGTTTCGGAAATATCGGTGGTTCGAAAACACAGAATCTCAATAGAAATATCAGGAAATTATCAACATCGATAAAAATTGAATAAAAATCATGGAAATTGTAAAAAAAACTTGGAAATTTTTCATGAAACTTTGGAGGATGTTTATTTGATCAATTATAAAAATGTTGCAAGGAAATGCATTGTATGATGAGTTTAACTGATTTAAGTTGATATATAGCGAGCTGACAAACACTATGAGTGTAGAAAATATGTAGTAATTAATGAAAGAAGATTAAACACATAATAATAATTTATTTATAATAATTTATTATAATATTTTACACATTAAACATTGCATGGTAAGATACATAAGTGACTTAGTACCACATAGAGTTCATATATAAGGTTCAAATTTGAGTTATTTACACCAACACTCCCTGAGGTTTTCGATTTTTTCACAAAACTCCTTGAGGTTTTAGAAATTATAAGACTACCCCATGAGGTTTTAAATTGTTTTTACAAAACTCCTTTTCATTTATTTTTCATCCAAAGATTGATGGTTTTATAGACACAAAACTTCTCTAAATGACAAAGCTGGCCTTTGAGATTAGATTACATATACTTCATTGCGATTAATTTTGTCATTTGCATAAGTTTTTTATTTAATGAAATCATCAATTTTTGGACAAACAATTAACGAAAAGGGGTTTTGTGAAACTAAACTGAAACCTTAAGGGGTGTTCGTGTAATTTTTGAGACATGAGGGGTTTTGTGAAAACACGAGAAATCTAAGAGGGTGTTAATGTAAATAACTCTTCAAATTTTTCATTGTCTTCATCATCTTGATATTATTGATATTATAAACTAGGTAATGCCCAAGGACATGTGGCAGCCACACAGGCCATACCCATAAGTCTCACATCGAAATATCACCCAAAGATCTCCCATACGTTCCCCTATAATTAGGGTGCTTACTCTAATACATAGGTAATGATAATTTGAATACCATAATGATACTTGTTTTCTTCCTCCTTATCTGACACAAGTATCGAAGAGCATTCGACTGGGTACCAAACCCGTGCCAAGGTCTTCACCTTTGTCTCCTTTTGTTTGAAGGTCACACCCTGCTAGCCGAAGGTACAATAGGTACAAAAGGCATCTCATCTCTAAGTTAGGCTCAATCTTGACCGTCCATTTGTTAGCATCAACAACTATTAATATTGTAGTTTTGACAATCTAAGTAGTCCATATTTTCAATTAACGAAAATTGGATTGATTCATATATTGGCCTCATAACACTTCTTTCTCTTTTTAAACATAATTATTTATTAATATTTTTGTAAAGGAAAGGGTCGATGAACTTGATCCCCAATGAAGGCGGGGACATGGAATCCCCGATTTGATTAATGCGGGTAGGAAGACGAGGATGAAGATAAATAGTTAACAGGGATGAGGTTGGAAATGTCATACACAACCCAACCTCGATTCGCCCCATTGTCATCCAACTTCATCTGTTACATTAATGACATACAAAGGACGAAGTCCAAAAGGGCAACAAAACTAACAAGCTAAAAAAACAAAACTAAAATGGACAAAAGTTACACAAACAGCTATTAGCCCACATCACTACAATTAAGAATGATCCAAAGCAAAGTCCACAAAACCCAAAATACTAAAACAACTCATAAGCCTAAATTAATGTCACCATCATCAATCCCACTACATCTAGACTTTAAGGGCTCGTTTGTTACACCTTCTAAGCTTGGATTAGACTAGAATTTTTTATATATTTATTATCCCATGTTTGTTTTCACTTAGTTCTAGTTTTAAGTGGGACTGTTAAAACTGGCCCCACCAAAAATAGCTCTTTAGGTGTTCTTAGTGAGACCCGCATGGAAAGGGGGGACAAGCCAGTCCTAACCTAAGCGCCTGCAACAACCAAGCGCCTGTCACAACCACCGACCACCCAAGCGTCATCCACAACCACTGACCACCCAAGCACCTGCAATTGATCCAAACCCTCACCATCATAGCCACACGCAATAACCCAATCCAGCTTTGCAGTCAATTCCAGTCAGTTTTGGCGAGCACCGATTGGAGACGATGACTTCGCAGGTTGTAGATAATGGCGACTGTGAGACGACGACGACTGTGTAAACAGAGGGAGAAGTAGAAGATGGAGTAGATTGAGAAAAATCAAAGAGAAAAAATTTTGGGAAAAAAAAAAAGCAAAGAGAAAAATATATTGAGAAGAAGAGGCAAATGAGAGAGGATGGAGAAGAAGAAGTAAGTTGCGGGAAGAAGAAGAAAAGAATGGAATGCAGAGAGCGAAGAAAAGTAAAAAATTTAATAATAAATTCACTTTAATATGTTTTTAAAAATTAAAAAATCAAAAAATCTAGTCTTAGTCTAAGTATACACCAAGCGCAGGACAAGTGTTATCCAGCTTAGGCCAAGCCAAGCCAATCCAAGACAGTCCCTTATCATACAATTACCATAATGAGTTACAAAAGCCCTAACACTTGGCTGGAAAAACAAAAGCCACAAAGGGGAAGTCTGAAGGTTTATTATACAAAGCTTCTGGGAGGTTCTAGCACATGGGAATGGAGCAAGTTTCAAGCAAAAGACATTCAAGGGACCAAGGAATATTGGAACGCAGATCATCCTTTGAACCAGCATACATCGCATCAAACCTGGCCATAAAAAAAGGAAGAAAGGAAAGGAAGGAGATGGCTGAAAATGGGAGTTCTGAGGCAGCTGCGGGAAAGGGCTTTGAGCTCCCAAAAATCCCTGATTTTGTGCAAATGGGCAGAATAGATTTTACCAAAATAGGATAATTGAAGGGATGAGGGAAGAAAGGAAGGGAAAGACTTGGCCAAATTGGGTAGAAGCCATTAAGGTTTCTTGGAAAAATGTAGCTTCCAGCGCTTATAAAAAAAGGCATTTCCTACCCATCATCAACAACACACATCTAGAGAGCAAGCTCCATCTCTCACTCTGAAATCTCTGCAATTTCGTGCCCTACTCCTTCATCTCCTCCTATTTTCTTATGGCATGCAATTCCAAAGTCTGACATAGCTTTTGTCAGGCTACTAGAAAGTTACCCAAAACAACCCACATTTCAGAGAGCAAGCTTCCTTTCTCACCTGCAACACCCAGCAAATTCGTGCTCTGTTCAATCTCCTCCCCATTTTTCCTTGTTCTGGCAGGCTGCTTTAGCATTTGACAGAGTCACTGCCAAGCTGCTAGAAGTAATACTCAAGCCACTCATTCCTCTCTTTTTCCTTATTCTCAGCCAAACCTCTCTGCAAGCTCTTCATCTCCTACCTTAATACCCCTTTCCCCCAGGAACACTTAGTTTTCTCTTCAGTGCCAAACTCATGACAATTTTGCTCCCATGCCACAAGCTTCTTATGCCAAGCTAGAAAATTTATCTGTAAGCTGTTGTTATTTTTGTTGGTGAAGGTAACCAAGGTGTTTCCTAAGGCCCTACTGTCTTTTCGAAGCATTCTTGGGGCTTGATCTTCGAACTCAGGCTCAAGGGGCAATTTCATCCATTTTGCCATTTACGGCAGCCTAGGCCCGTAGTAGCTGCCGGAACGAAAAAGCCCATACACCCATGTTTGCTAAATAGAAAATTTATTATGGGGTATTCAAGCACAAAAAGATTGTAATGAAGGGGTTATAACAAGGGGATCCTTAATAATCATTCAATCAAATGCTTAGTTATTATTGGGCGGTTGAATTGAACCCTCAACACCCCCTCTCTCATTATAAACCCTACTGGAATATGGTCATATAATATAACCAATTCATATATTATAAATGGGTGAATGACAAATTTATAATTTCTTTATTTTTAAATTATAAAATTAAAATACATACATATTATACTACGTAGATTGATTATATCTTGTGACCGTATTTCAATAAAACACAATAATTTATCACTTAAATAAATAAGGCTTATCAAAACCTCCGTATGGTAGAGTATGAATTGAATTCCTTCTGTCCACATCACCCCTTCCATAATCTATCCCAAGAAAAATAAAGTCAATAAGAAAAGGAGGCAGAACAACCACACCATTCGGTCCAAATCATTCGGTCTTATACCGTATAATATTACAATACCATTAACCCTAAAAAAGTCTTAAGCCTCCCCAAATCAGCAGAGGATTATTCGGGGACATATTCGGGCTAGTTGAGCAAGGCTTGCATAAACCTTCACTAGGTTTACTGCAATCCCAATAAAATTCGTGATTGAAATCATGACCATCCATTTTTGTTTGTTTTAATATAAGCAACCTTGCACAATGTATGTATGCCATCCCGCCACCTATCCGGGCTTCTAGGGTTAATGTATTCAATCCTCCAACTTTAAAATTCATGTTTATCCACTTGCCTAACATATATGCATGTTTGGGTCGGTTAATGCTGATAATAATTATTTTCTAATAAAAGCAATTATAATAAGAATGAATATATGAGCAACATATATATATATATAATTATTTTATAATATATATCTATGATTACTTAAAATTAAATGGTTCGGATCATAAGATTACATTGTGGAATGAGTCCAAACGAGTAGTAAATGTCGTATTTTTTACTAACCGATTATATATATTTCATCTTCCTCGGCAACAGAAAGATAGATTTTTCACACACACATTATCAAGATACTATGGAAATTCAAACTTGAAATTATTAATCTCCAAGTCAAAATCCTTTTTTACTGGACTAGATCCGTAGCCGCATCTTTGTTTTAGAACAAATGGTGGCTAGCTATATGGAATCATGGATTGTCCTCGGACTTGAGAGAGAGAGAGAGAGGTGTCACCTTTGTTATCATCGGCTTTATAATTAATTAAACTCGTTATTATATATTATAATTTATTAAACTCGTTATTATATATAAGTAATGATATCCATGTTTGCAAGCTAATCATCTATATGAATATCCGCTTTGGACAGATCAGAGAGAAGTACGTCAGAGGCCAACCCCACCAATCCAAAAAATCCATCATCAATTCGTGAATTAATAAATTTTTTCGATGCCCTATCTACATAGAAACACACACACCGTCCCAAAGCTTAAACAATTATTTTCTTTTTGGCTTGGAGATGTAAATAAAGTGGTCCCGGCAACCTTAATCTGTCTCTCCGATTTTTTACCTAATATGGTAAAATTTCTTAGGTTTATTTTTAATAAATGGGCAGGTGCTTCGAACTTAAGACACTTTAAGTTAGCTCTCATTAAATCATAGCGAGCTCAAAATTAAAAAGGGAGATTCACTATTATATTCAATATAGGAGCTCAAATTATTTAAAAAAACCATATATGAATGGACTTTAGAAATACACCAAAAGCCCATTTACAACATAACAAAAAGATTATTAACTTCTTTTAAATTATAAAACTGCTATTGATTTCTTAAAACAAACTCAACCCAAAAACCTAATAAAAAAGCCCAAAACACTCAATAGGGCATCAAAGTAATTTAATAATCGAAATTAAATTCAATATGGCCAGTTGTCATTTTTTGGGTTTGTTTATAGAAATTAAATAGTGTAGGGTTTATTTATAGTTTTAGTGCTAAGAATAGGTATATGACTAAATATCTCTATTAAAAAATATAGTAAATTTAGGGTTCATTAACTTTGCGTCAATAACCATTTGATTTGGTTGTATTCAATCGTTACTTTGTTAAAATGGATTCAAATATCGTGGACGAACTTTTATTAATTGTAAATAAAAAAAGATTATCAATATTTTGCACACCAAATAACAAGGTTTAGATTTTTCAAACTTATGATGGAGTAATTGTTTGAAGTGGCGGTCACTCCTCAGAATTTCTGTACAAGAAAGACCACATAATAAATCGCATTATATAACAATGAAATGTATGAAATTTCCTTCATAAGATCTGCTTTGACATAAGGCTGCTTTGGACGCAAGAAGGAGATGGGATTTTTCCCCTCTAAAATCCGTGTCCAACACCACGTGGCAGATCCTCATTGCTAGCGTTTCCGAAAAAAGGTGAGCCCACTATTAAATAACAAAAACGACGTAGTAAGAGCGAGCCGTACTACTTCACCGGCCTAGTTTGCCCCCAGACCCCAAACCGATAAGCGTTAAATTATTCCCTTTGCAATATAATAATACGGCCTGATTCTGGACCGTTGGATGCGGAGACTGAACAGCCCAGATCTCGCAAAGAGCCTCTCTATAAAAAAGCCTTCCCTCGTTGTTTCCTACCTATCGAGAAATATTTAAAACTCTCTCTTTCTCTTTGTCTCTCTCTGTCCGTCTTCGGTATTAAATAAAGTCCTTCACTTGCAATGGTGATCGAGGCTTAGAGAGAGAGAGAGAGACAGGGAGAGCGAGCTCAATGGCCAAGGGCAGCATTGGAATTTCTAAAATCCTCCTGCTACCGCTCCTTCTTCTTGTTCTCGAAACGACGGCGTTCAGCGAGAACCACCAGCTGAAGCAGCAGCAGCGGCGGCCGCGGCAGTACTACAGAAATGCGTACGCGACGATGATGTACATGGGGACGCCCAGGGACTACGAGTTCTACGTTGCGACACGTGTCATGATCAGATCGCTCTCCAGGCTCCACGTTGCCGCCGATCTCGTCGTCATTGCCTCCCCGGACGTCCCCCTCCGTTGGGTTCAGACTCTGTAAGTCCTCTTTCGCTTATTTGTCTTTTTCCTCCGTTTCGTTTTTCCTTTTTGGCCGTAACGTGCACGCAGGGCCGTCCCGGCGCACGTTAGAAAAAACATGGGGTTTTGGCGCACGTTACGCTGTGTAGAGCTACCAAGTAGCGAAGGGTTAGTCAACTAAAAATTGAGCCAATTAGGTCGGTCGTTGTTGGTAGTTGGTCAAAATGGTCAACGGCTTTTTATTTTTATTTTTACGGATGGATCGGGACCGTCTATTTTGGGTGGTCTTAGATGCAGCTTAGAATATGCCCTCTTGATTTTTTTTTTCCTTTTTCGGATAAGAATGCGTGGGGGGTGCCTTTTCGAGTCACAGCGCAACAGCAATGCATTTACCTAAGGGTCTTAATGGGTAGACTGGCCAGTTATATCTTGTTGGGCGTTGCTTCCCATTTGCGTGACGTGGCGTGGTTTGATTGGCGGGGGGGTCGAAATCAGTGGATGGAATCCAAAGACATGGCACCGTTGGTTTTGGTGAACCTCGTCCGTTGGTCTTAGGTGGTCGTGTTTTCAACATTTGCCTCTTTTTCTCTTCATGGTTAGTCTTTAAGAAGAAAATAAGAGGAGAGTCGGCAAAGATTCCGGAATCATTGATAAAAGTCAAAAAAACTCGATTACATGTTTAATTTGCGCGTATTTAGTTTTATAATTTTATTTGTTTAATTTGTGCTTACTTGAATTCCATTAATGTCTAAGTTCTTATCATATTTTTTTTCCATATTAATTGCTCTCTAATCATCTAGATTCTATATGTAGATAATTCTATATAAGGAAAAAAAAATCAAAATAGGGGTTGTTTATTTTTATTTTCTGCCCTGCACATGACTTGCTTAGATAATGATGACAAGAAAGTCATGGATGGCAATCTATGATTTGTCTGATCCCCCTTTCCTTTGTTTACATCATCACAACTTGACATCCTAGGAGGATCAAGCCCATTCTCACACTGAGCCAAGGCCTTGGGTCCTACAAGCTAGAAAAAAAAAGGAAGAAGTTGGAAATCTCATACATTTTTTATTTAAAATAAGATTTTGTAACATATTATAGATTTTAATAGTGCAATGCCTGTGTCGACAGAGTTAGTCGACGAGAAAAGGGCCTTAATTTGCATACTAGTGGATCTCAGGTTCGAACTCCCTATGGCATAGCGTGTGTGTGAGAAACCTCTCTCCTTGTATTTTATACCATCACTTGTATTAAAGTAAAGGTGTGGTGCTGTTAACTCAACCTGTCACGTTGGAGAGTCCAATACATTTGTCTCTCTCTTAGTTTGATATGGTGATCTGAACTGTGACACCACTAATTTGACTTACAAGAACTTGATATCATGACTGGCATATTGATATATTAACACAAGTTTTTGTTTTTGTTTGACAGAGAACAGGAAGATGGGGCCAAGGTGGTGAGAGTGGAAAATTTGAATAATCCATATAGTAACCAGAACAATTTTGACAAAAGATTCAAGTTAACACTCAACAAACTCTATGCGTGGAGCCTAGTGGACTATGACAGGGTGGTCATGCTTGATGCTGACAACCTCTTCCTCCGAAATGCTGATGAACTATTCCAATGTGGACAATTCTGTGCAGCTTTCATCAACCCTTGCATCTTCCATACTGGCCTCTTTGTGTTGCAGGTAAACCCTAAACCTTCAAGCATAAATGTTTGAAATGTTTATGAAACCATTTTAAGCCATTTAGTTTTGACTTCTTATTTCAAAGTTTCACATTGAACTCTTGAATGAGATTATCAAGATTTTATGTTATGATTTGAGTAGAATTAACTAACACAGAAGAACACTCACAGTAAGACGGCTAGATGCTATTATTTGAAGACGAAAGAATGATGTTCAATTTTTTCAAAATCATAATCTGCCTTATATCTTAAGAAATAATTGGGTTTTATAGAAAGGTAATATTAATCCTTTGGTTCCTTGCTGATTTTCCTTCTAAGATTTTAAACTAGAGTCAATGTTAAGGCATTCATCCAAGAAAACTTTATGGTTGAATTTTTACCTGAAAAGGAACCACTTTGGGCTTCATTTGTTCATGATATTTGCAGCCATCAATGGAAGTATTCAAGGACATGCTTCATGAGTTGAAAATTGGAAGAGATAATCCAGATGGTGCAGACCAGGGTTTTATAGGCGGTTACTTCCCGGACTTGCTTGATCAGCCCTTGTTCCGTGCACCTCCTAATGGCTCCAAACTTAATGGAACCTACAGACTACCTTTGGGCTATCAAATGGATGCTTCTTATTATTGTAAGTGAAACAATAAGCATTTCTAATTTTTATCCTATAGGGAAACCAAAGATTATATCTTAGCCACCCTCTACTTTTGCTTGTTATAGATCTCAGATTGCATTGGAGTGTACCCTGTGGACCCAACAGCGTGATCACCTTCCCCGGTGCACCATGGTTGAAGCCATGGTATTGGTGGTCATGGCCTGTTCTGCCGTTGGGCATTTCGTGGCATGCGCAACGCCAACAAACTCTTGGGTAAGACCACAAACCGTTTCTGCATTAACTGATCGCATCATCTGCCGCATTGTGTAGCCCGTCAATGTGGTGAAATATATGCTTAGGATTTTTCTTTGTGATCGCCTTTCAAGCTGGCAAACCTAACTGTCTTCCTCTGTGATACAGGTATGGTGCAGAGATGCCAGTGGTGCTAATCCAGTCGCTAATTTATCTGGGAATAATAGCAATGACACGTATGGCACGACCAAATATATCCAAGTTGTGCTACAGGCGCTCAGACAAGAGCATTACCTTAATACACACCGTCCTCAAGATGATAGCAGCGTGGTCGATTGTAGCTGCGTACGTTGTACCTTTCGTGCTCGTTCCTCACACGATTCATCCGCTGCTAGGCTGGGGTTTGTACTTTCTTGGCACTTTTGCACTTTGCTTCATAGCAATCAATGCTCTGTTGCTGCCAATGCTGCCAGTTCTATCTCTGTGGCTTGGATTTCTCGGTGTCCTCTTTGTCATGGCATTTCCTTGGTATCCAGATGGTGTTATAAGAGCTCTCTCTGTATTTGCCTACGCATTTTGTGCTGCACCATTCGCTTGGCTGTCAGTGGTTAAGGTCATGTCATCTATTCAAGCCGCAGTTGAAAGGGAAGCTTATTTTCCGAAAATTGGGTGAGTCCTCTCCACGTCTGAGCTTTGAACTTTGAAAGCACATTGCCAACTCCCCAGGATGAAGTGATGACAAGGACTGAGAGACGGTTTACTTCGACAAAATTCGGGCAGAAATGAGGCTGTGCTTTTTTCTTCAAATTTTTGGGGAGGGGGAAAAAGGGGAAAAGGGTCAGATGGAAGCTTGGTTTTGCATGAGCTTCCATTGTTTTTGTACCATAAACTTCATTGTTAAAAACTAACAGGTGTAGCACATGCCTGTTCGCATGGAAAACTGTCTGTAATTATATAAGATCGCTTTTATCAGATTTCTTGCATGTTTGGGCTCCGACAGTTGAGTGTAACAATGACATTACGTTTACTAATTTTGCCTGTGGAAGGTGACACCCAAATATTCTCTTACTATATGGAAATCTTTTGTTTGTTTTCTTATTGTTTTTACAAGGTTTCCCGCCAAGGAGTCAGAGATGTCTCCTTTCTATGTGATGACCTATTGTTAACAGTGAAATTGTTTGGAATAAAGCAAAGTTGAAGAAGCCATATGCGATAAAAAGAGAAGAAGGATTGAGAGGCATATTTTGGCGACGAGATAAGATTGATGCGGCTACAATTAAAACCGAAGCAAGTTCACTCAAAGAAAATACCAGTAGATGATCCGGATCCTTTCGCCCACCATACTATTGGGTGAAATAGCCAACAATGAAATGTATCAAATGCCCAAGTCCCGTATTACTTACCATTCTAGCTATCGGTGTTAGTGGTACTTCTCTTCCACAAAATGCTAGGTGAGGTCCCAAATGAAAGATTACCACCCAAGAAAAAAAACAGACAGAACACGATACAATAATTACACGGAGAGGAAATCACAACAACAGTGCTTAAATTGTCTCAAAACTAATCCTTCTGATAGAATAGAGCCGCAAAAGCGGCCATTCCAATTCAAACTGACTTTGTTTTTTTTGGTCAGAGGGGATGTACAAAGTATACCACCGGAAAGTTGTTCTAAAAAGGGTGGTTAAATTCCCAACCAAGCACTACGATTTTAAGCATCGATTTCTGCATATCTTCATAGCGGCCAATGCCACCATACATCTTACTAATGAATCTATCTTTGTTAACTGGTTGAGCCTTTTTCTTGCCTTTTCCAGTTTTTGCTACCTGCATAGATCAACGACTACAGATGTAGCCTTGATGAAGACATGAAATATAAATAATAAAAATAAAAAACAATGACAGAAAATACCTCAGTCCACATCTCCCTGCCATTTTTCGAGAACCATGTTGCAATGTCTATCAAGTGCTCTCACATGGTCAAGGAGCTTCCTGTTTTGATGAGAACCATTTTGAATTAGAATTATTGCCCTCGACATGTAAAGCCTTGATGAACACAAAGAACTATAAAAGTGTGACAAAGGATTACCTCAGTGAGTATGATCTTTGATACTCATTATAAGAACAGACTAATCAGCTCGGATATCCAGATTTTCAGCACTAAGAAGCTCAGGAAAATGAAAGTTTCATCAGAAATATCATTAGAAGCAAAAGAAGATCTTTTATGCAACTTGCTGCTGTCGATATAAAGGTTAAGTCCACAAATTCAGGTTTCCAAAAGTTGAAGTCTGACTATGAGGGTGTAAGACAATAATTTCAATGTAGCAAATACTATTGCAAAAAAGTCTATAAAGTAATCTACCTTGCACTAATGAGAAGAGAACTCTTCACTGTGAACTTTACTGGATATTATTTGTCAATCGAACCCTAACACTCAAAGTAACAAATGGTGGACACAAGCTTGTGACCCCATGCTAAAACTTTAACAAACCAAATTGACACCCGATCAGTTTAACTACACTACTTTTGAAGTTGTTAATTAAAAATATCGAATATTCCATTAAAAATATAAAATACCTCTAAAGAACCTTAATAGTCTAAACAACATACGCAAAAAGGACACGAAATATGTTCAAGTACAGTATGTATTCAAAGACATAATTGTATATACATATATATAGTGTAAATACACAACAACAGCCAAAAAAAAATCCTCTTCAGTTCAGGTCTCCAAATTTTTTCCGCATGGAGCATCTCGGAAGAACGAAAGTTATTTATTGATCATCATCAGAGGCAAAATAAAGTCATTTAATATACAAATGATAAAGCAGAGAGACAAAGAACAGGACACTGCTAGCCCAAGATGGATAGATTTAGCACCATCCATGAGCAGATATGAAACTTGTTATAATTTAAAAAGAGCTACATCCCCTGATTGTTAGTTGATTCTTACTTGAAAATAACAAGCAAAAAAAAACTTAAACCCACCAAAAAAGATAAAATATTTTCAATTATAGACAAAGTATATAGTACATGTATGCTGTAAACACAAAAACAAGCCTCTTCAGTTCAGGTCTCCAAATTTTTCCGCATGGTGCATCTCGGAAGAACGAAAGTTATTTTTCAATCATCATCATTAGAGGCAATATGAAGTCATCTAATATATAAACACAGAGAGAGAGAGAGAGAGAGAGAGAGAGAGAGAGAGAGAGGACACCACATTATAGACTCAGCACCATATAAAAGCAGACATGAGACTAGGTATAAGGATCCGCGTCTCCTGATTTTTAGATGATGCTTATTTGACAATAATAAGCAAAAAAAATCAAAACTTCATAAAGAATGCATATGACATTCTCTAAAACCAACTATATTTGCATGAAATTTATGCATAAAATAGTACCAATGGCAATGTGAAAAAAGGAATAAACAAAATCATAGATCAAGGAAGGTTAATAAACAACTTAAAAGTACAGATGCTCAGACCTGACCGAGAGGTGACTAGGGTTTATACGAGGGAGGCTGGAGAGGAGAGAGAGAGAGAGAGAGACGAAGAAACAGACGACAGGATTGATGGGCTGCCTGAACTATAAAATATAATGTTATATGGGTAGCATATGGGCCGTGGCTTTTATGGATCGGGGAGGTAGTCCGGCTTTGAGCCCAAACTTCTCACCCTCTCTAAATGTAAATTTTGGCAGATGCTGGGCTTTGGAAGAGTATCATAAGCAATAACAACAGTTACCTTCGTGAGGGCCTTATATACCGAACAACTGCATATACCCACCCTCTAGCACCGATATTGTCTCCAACTTAACCACCTAAATCGAATAGATGGTCAAGTCCAATAGACCATTATTATAGGTGGGTTTTATCTTAAAGGCCTTGGTGCTATTATCAATGATAGTTAAGGTATAAATTACTATTAAGCTCCCTTGATGCAGGACTCTATAAAAAGGAATTTGACATGAGATATGAGAAAAGAAATTTGTATAGAGTTTTGGTGTGGGAAGTGTATAATATGGCTAGGTATTTATAGAAAAAAAAATTCTGAATTTTTTGGTTTTTATATATATTTAAATTGGTTGATGATGTCACCAATGTGACGTGAGCATAAGATCAACAAGCTCATATGACTTAGGCAATTCTTGCCTTTGGGCTTGCATAGATAAATGAAGCCCATTTTTGCCCAGGCTACCTTTCATTGATAGGCCTAGCCTGAATTTCTTTTTGCCCTGACAAAAGTGAGCCGCTGAAAGTGCTCTTATATTTATACACCACAAATACGTTATTAGGCTAAATTTATTTAAATACACCATAAATAGATATTAGTGTGTGTTTGCATATCTTTTATTGTTTTCTTGCCCATGATTAACAAGTAAGATGATGATACCTACGTATTCCTTTGCCATTGGCTTCATGGGTCCCAATCTTGTCATTGATTATATACATTCTGGTGGACTATAAATTAAAATGCACAGAAAAAAATCAGTTGGATTTAAAATGTATAACAATAAAGGGTATCACTTGGTGGTTTCAAGGAGTACCAAAAAAAATAAAAAAAAGTTACATAGTATTGGTAACAAGAAATAGAGAGGCAAAGTTTGTTGACATGGGTTTGGATTCCCCTGTTCAGCTATATTATTGTAATTTTGTGGCCTACTCCTTGTTCAAAGATGATGCAAATGCCAAGGACTGTAAACCCACAAGAACTTACCAAAGAAAAATCGCTTGAATCTTTCTTTGCATGTCTCCCCCGGTCAAATTGTCCTTTTTCGAACGACAATTTCTGATTATCATTGAGAAGTGAACACTACATACACTAAATGTTTGAAATTGCTCGTGCACAAAATTCATGTATTACATATCATTAGTCATTGTTAGAAATCATTTACGTGCACATTTGCTCTCGAACTATTCATCCACATATTATATAATAACTCAGTGAAATACAAAACTGAGAATGAAATAGAACTACGGGTGAAAATAACAACACTCTTGCATAATAACTCAGTCCAAATTATCATGGCTATTTCGTCTGACAAAGGCAATCGGTGTATGGGGTTTCGGTTAATTTGGCTCCATGTCCAGACTGAGGAACTGGGGTTGGGTACAGGCTCCAACATTCAAAAAATTTGGTTTTCGAAAGGGTAGGGCCCAACATGGTCCAAAAATTCATGAATGTTAGAGCTACAATACAAAATGGTATTTAACCATGCCCTGGGCCATCATTTTGTCATCCGCACCACCACCACCACCACCGCTGCCCCAACCAACAACACCAGCACCACAGGATGTTGGACAAAGAAGATAAAGATGACCGTTTGAAGGAAGCAAGTATTAGAAGAATAATAATGGTACTAAAAAATTAAATAAATAAATACATTAAAGTCAATAAATTCTTTCTTTTTTGTCTCAACTTTAAGTCAAATAAACTTCACAACTTCACATGGCCAGGTTTCCTCCAGCTGGGGACCATTTTTGGGTGCTCTTAAATTCTTGAACCCTAGCAAAAATAAATAAATAAATAAATTATTACCAGACATTTGCCAGTTTGGTAAACAAGAATTTTGCCCTATGTAATTATGCAATAAATAAATAATTAATCCAACAATTGCACGCCATAATCTACAGCGACAGTGTGTGCATTGTTATTTTAAGTTTGTCGGGAGAAGATAATCATTCTATCATTACAAAAGTGAAGTCATGATCAGTTAATTAATCTGCCTATGCACTTTCCCTAATCTTCATTATTGAAAACAATTGTTACCCATACCACTGCATTGGATCAGCTTAAACAAAAATTAATTGCAACTTAATTAGAGTAACCCATCACGTAAGACTCCTCCATTGTCGTTTCGGACTCTTTTTTTTATCGGACATGCTTCCGATCATAAACCCTTTTGTTAATTAGAAGCAGTTTTCTTATAAGAACGTAAAAGTTTCTAACTTCCTGAAAAATTACTTGAAAATATACTTCTTAAATAAGTGTTTCTTCAGAAAGCGCTTCGTTTTGGATTTTCTCAAATCTATGTAAATGTATGATATATTTAATTAAACCACTAAAATCACCGAAATCATTCGCACAGTGAGGTAGATTCCGAGGTGGGAAGACTTTTAGAGTACATATAATTAGGATGTATCTTTATCTCTCTCATCACTGCTGAGTTGTGCATGCAAATTAAGCCAAAAACATATTTGACCCCACTTACTTATCCAAAGGCCAATTCGTAGCATAACGAGACCAACCCAAGCGAGGGAAGCCCCAAAAAAAAAATGACCGTTGGAAAGGACTGAAATTTGTTTCCATATATATATATAGTACTTGCATTCCATCATATACATGTTCCTTGATATCTCTTCGATAGCTCTTGGCTCTTGCAATCGAATCTCATAACCTCAGAGAGAGAGGGAGCAATCTATCTATCCACCATTTTCGTTATTATTATTATTAAATTTAATGCTGTTTTAATTAATTCAAACAATTAATGGCTTCTGCTCTTTTGTCTTCATCATCATCTTCTTCTTCCTTCTTCTTGGTGTGCACCACACTCACTGTGTTTTCCTTCTGGTTGTTTCATGCAGCTCCAGCGGTGACAGCGGTGAGAAGCTCTCGCGTAATGCTAGTCCACACTACTAACAACAATGGTTCAACATCAAACCCTACCAAGAACCACCACAAGTGGGTGGGGCCCACTGGTCACCGCCAGATCGCTGTCGACATAAACGGCTCCGGGGATTTCCTGTCCGTCCAAGCCGCCGTCAATGCTGTACCGGCAAACAACACGGTCAATGTTCTCATCCTAATCAGCCCCGGATACTACAGGTGATTATTAATCATTATTGTCACTAGTCAACAATGTAATCAATAAACATGGTACAAATAGTAACAGACTCTATAATTCATATCGTCAAAAAAATTGTAATATTAATTACTGCGGAGATAAATATGATATCGATAATGGGTATGCAGAGAAAAAGTGGTTGTGCCGGCGACAAAGCCGTACATCACGTTTCAAGGAGCTGGGAAAGATGTGACCGTGATCGAATGGCATGACCGAGCCAGTGACCCTGGGCCCAACGGCCAGCAGCTGAGGACTTACAGGACAGCTTCTGTTACTGTTTTCGCCAACTATTTCTCCGCAAGAAACATTAGCTTCAAGGTACATTACGAGTAATGCTAGAGAAATCACGTTTTTCACGATATATTACAACTAATGTGTGTTTATTAGAGCTAACCATATAAATATAGTTGGATTTTTGCATGCATGAATGAGCATTATATGGATTTATTTATTTATTATCACAGAATACGGCGCCGGCCCCGATGCCGGGGATGCAAGGGTGGCAAGCGGTAGCGTTTAGGATATCAGGTGACAAGGCATACTTCTCAGGGTGTGGCTTCTATGGTGCCCAAGACACACTTTGTGACGATGTGGGGCGCCATTACTTCAAGGATTGTTACATCGAGGGTTCCATAGACTTCGTCTTTGGGAATGGTCGGTCCATGTACAAAGTAAGTAACTACCTAAATAATATTAATGTTGATTTAATTTTGTTTAATTAGCATCAATTTTAACATGTATTTTGCATGCTATAACTATTTTTGTCTAAATTGCCATTGTCTTGTTGAGCTCTAAGCAAAAAATTTAGTGCTTTTGTCTATGAACACCCGTGACTCTTCCATTTTGAAAAAGAAAAGGATGCTTGCCTTTTTTCTGCTGCATCTTTGTGACAGAGTGATGTCACTTTAGTGCACATAAAGTCAAGAAAAGTGAGGAAGCTTTTTCCCTTCACCAGTTTTATCTGTTGGTGGGAAAAATGCTATTTGCATATACGAGGCATTTGTATTCAACAACTGTGAATCGTTTATTGATTTATCGATCTATCTGTAAATAAAAGATTAACGATAACATTACTCGTATTTTAATTTTTAAAGCAAACTTAGGTATGTGGCGAGTGTAATTCTTAGCGATTAAATTGTTCTTACAAAACCCTAATAATGTAATTCTTAGTGCCTCAAGAAATTTAGACAAATGGTCTTATCAAAACAAAAAATTTACCCTCCCCCCCCCCCCCCCCCCCCCCCCCCCTCTAAATAACAATTTTTTTTTTTTTTTTCCGGGGTCATTATTGTTAGTGCTTTACGGTGACGTTTCGTTTGCAATGAGTGGTTTGACTTTTTGACTGATCTACTATTGGCTGGTTCTGGTTGGCACAGGACTGTGAGCTGCACTCGATAGCAACCAAGTTCGGGTCAATTGCGGCCCACTACAGAAACTCAGCGGATGATAAATCAGGCTTCGCTTTCGTGAACTGCCGAGTTACGGGTACGGGTCCTTTGTATGTGGGTCGGGCCATGGGCAAGTACTCCCGGATCGTATACTCCTACACCTACTTTGATGACGTGGTCGCTCATGGTGCCTGGGATGACTGGGGCAACACAACCGCCAGCACTACAACAAAGTAATTAACTACCTTCAGCTTTTAATTACTTTTTTTATTTTATGACAAGTGCAATTTTCTAAATCCTTCATATAAACTGATTTTGGGAAGAGGAGATTCAAACTTCAAATTAAGAGTGCCTTAATTATTTGAGTTAAGAGTTCTTTTTATAATGTACTCGGATGCAAAGGAGTATATAGACACACTGTTTCGGTCAACTAATCTTACCAACATTTGCTCTAATTACTTGATTACTTCTAATCATTCTTTAGTGGGCCCACCCTCTCTGTTTCCCTTTTGACAAACACGTCTGTGGGGCCCATTTTAATTTTGTGGAATTATAGGTGTTTGAACTCCTAATCATTGTCATTGGATCAAACCGGAGTCAAGGCCATAGAAAGCTTTAAAAAAAGTGATGGAAAAGCAAAATATTTCAAAGATTTCTTGTCTCGAGATAATTAAAAACATAAAGATTTCTTGTCTCGAGATAATTAAAAACCCAACTTTTTCTTCTACTCTTTTTATATACTAATTTCCTCACATGAAATGAGAAATTCATGTAAAAAAAGATAGGAATTCAAAAAGAGAAATACCGTTAGACCAATATATAATAAATATCATAAATTTTTTGGATCTCAACTAACATATTAAAAAATTTAAGGGGGTTTCACTAAAACACCCAAAATAGGGGCTAAAATTATAAAAAAACCCAACACTCAAAATATTTTATAAATACACCAAAAATCCATCATTACACACACTCAAAACTCATTTATAAATACACCAAAAAATTATACAATTGTTGATTTTGGATGTGTTTCTATATTTAAATAGTGTTTGAATTTTTTTATAAATACATGTTTAAGATTGAGTTTATTTATAAATTTGTAAAAATTTAATTTATTTTTAACAAGTAAGATATTTTAATGTCATGTCACTCGTGACTAAAATTTGGAAATAATAAGTGGGCCAACCTGACTTTTAATGGGTTTTTGTTTTTTGGGTGGCAACTGCAGGAGGAGTGTGTTTCTGGGTGTCTACAAGTGCTGGGGGCCAGGAGAAGAAGCCCTGCGTGGGGTGTCATGTGCACCGGAGCTTGATTATGAATTGGCCCATCCCTTTCTGGTCAAGAGTTTCGTCAATGGAAGGCACTGGATTGCACCCTCTGATGCTTAGCCTTTGCTAACATCTCATACTTGTTCCAAATCCCATTCTTTAATTCATTCTTTAATTCAATTATTGTAAAATATATCTACTCCATCAACATACTCTATCAAGGGTTGCTGTTCCTTCTAATCGCTTTATGCGGGAAAAAGGTAGGCTACTTAAAATAGTCCAACAATCAAACTCTTACGCGTGTAGATTTGCTCATCTAATCCTGACAAGTGTCCGACATTTTGTACTGTGTACCTTTTCTTCAATAATATGATACTGTTTTGTTCAGGGCTTTTTCATTAAGATTTGAGTTTGCGTGCTACTAGACCAAATGATCATTGGCTCGCCAACAAACAAATCTATGAAATTTTCCTTACCATATAACCCCCAAATTTTATACAAGCTTTACGTGTATCAAAACCTTGCTCTGAAACTGGGCAGCAAAAACAATCATAAGAATCTGAAATAATAAAACTGCATGCAATTCAGGCAATAACCAATTTATTTTCACAAATTTTGATAAACAAACATCTGTGTGCGCCCAGGGGATAACAGCTATGGGGATATGAAATTAGCACGGAGGAAAGACGGTTGCTCTCACATTATACAACAATTTGTAGACTCTAGCATCTCTGGAGACCTGCAAAGGAAAGCATCGTGGGTCAGTTGATAGAGCTGACCAAAGTTCTAAGCGATTTCTGCAAATTGATGGTGCCACAGGGAAAGCATGTTATACTGAGTTTGTATTTCTCAGCCAAGAAGAAATCTATCTGATTTTCTTGTGGTAACACAAGTCATGTTCAACTTTGACGTGATAAATAGCGTAAATTATCGTCGCTCCAAACTGAATGTTCTATTTAAATGGGAGTCTCAGCGTCTCTGCTGTAGTACAGATTCAAGTTCTCACAGCTTTAAGGAAGAGCCTACCTTCTAGACTTGGTACATAAATTTCCTTTAATAGATAGTATAAAACTCTCAATCTGAATAACACTGAAGAACAATTGATTCCTTAGCTCCAATACTTAACATAAATGGGTTCATAGACCATTTTCCTGATGAGATGCCCTCAGCAGTTGTCCTCCCAAATAAATAACATCTAAGAACAACAGTATTCATATACAGAAAATATTAAAGTGGCAAATGTGATCATCAGCGAACTTAAGATGCGTGAGCGCTTTAAAAGTTGCAGACAAACTAACCATTCAGATTTTCATAATTAACACAGTAGAAGACTTACAGTTGTCCAAGACTAGCTAGGTCAAAATCAGGAGCTAGCTCCTGCACAATATCATTAGGTGGTTGGCCACATTCTTGCATTTTCTGCATGAGCTCAAAAATCCGGGTGAAGTTTCCAGAATCCTTTTCGTAGACTTCATTAAGATCTTTTATGAGTTCGTACTGGTGAAAATAACGTTCATGTTCTTCTTTACTCAAACTCGCTTCATGCTCTTTCAACCACTTTGGATATCTTTCTCCAATTTCCTTCATCGGTTCATGAAGAATATCCTTAGACAAAAGCTGCTGCATCATGGTCTCAACAATAGATTCCATGTCCTACACAAAAATAGGGGGGAAATTAACAATAACAAGATATTACTGCTTTTATTGACAGGTTGTACACCAATTTGGCAAAGCATCAAGTAGGAACATGAAGGTAGTGCATATTTACGAAAGAAGCAGAACATGTAGTAGCTAAAGCATGCCATTATGGCCAAATCCTAACACCACCAAAAGGATGTATACAAAGAAGTAGGAGTTTATTCATCTTATTAACATGAGACGGGTTTTTAAACCCAAACTGGCACAAATTTTGCAGAATTCAAAAGACAAAACATTGTACACTCAAATACAAGTTACGTGAACTAAAATTTTTGGAGGAAGAGAAGGAAAGTACAAGAAAGAAAAATATATGAAGACATTGAATGTAGGTCTACTACGCTATTATATAAAGAAAATGAAACAGTCTAAAAAGCACAAGGCATATGCATTCCAGAAACATACTTATCCACATTCAATTTTAGTTTGGTGTCTCATTCAGTAGATAAATCTTGAAGTTAGCTATTGTTTTGTTGAAATGATGACCAAAACTTCTAAATATACTTCCTCCAAATAAACTGTAGAAGCCACTGACCGAGTGCCTAAGCAATTAGTAGATTACCAAGCAATGCATGTGATGAAACAGCAAATGAAAGATTTTGTATATGGAGAACATATGGCACAAGTAAATGAAATATCTATTACCACCACTCTTTGTTGCCTACCATGTAAAGTATGATATGTCAATACTAGGACCCACAAGCAACCAAGCGTACAGCCAACCAATAGATCCTGCTTTGTCTCATCCTTCTCACAATGGTACCAAAAACTTAAGATAAAGGTTAAACTTCTGCTACAGTAAGCAAGCCTCATAGTTATTTTGATGGTTAGCACCTTGAATACTAAACATGAATTAGACGATATTTTTTTTCACGACATGCAGAAAACAATTAAATTTCATATCAGGGAAAGCTATTCAGAAATTACACACCAATACCTCCTCTCTTCATCCCAACCCTAAAAAGAAGCAAACACACCAGTAGGTCCTAGACATAGCTTCCAAAAAGGGTATTTATTTTCTAATCAAGTTTCTGAATTGATCATTCTTCTCCCTCTGAAAGGAGCTTGACCCGATCAAGTTAGGAGCTAGACTAAGAAGGGATTCATCACCTTCAATGCGTTTTAGGAAAGTGCTAGCTGTTTTCTTGAGTTTTATGGACAGAGAAAATTTAGTAGGTACAATATTTAGCTCATAGTCCCCATGTTCAAAGGTAATATGTGTTGTTGCTCTAGGCAGGGGTTATCAGTGGGTCCTTGAAACATGGGGACTATTGAAGGTGATGGACACATAAAAGAGATTTAAAAAAAAAAAGGGTTATCAGTGGGTCCTTGGTTTCACTTAATCTGAACATGAATTCCTCGAACTTATCAATGTATTCAACGACCAACATATTCCCTTACAAAGAGACTAGCAGTAGTCCAAAAGCACTCGGAAAATGGTTAACATTACATTTCTATTTCAACCTTTCTTTCAACTCACTTCAATGGAGATTGGTTCTGTGCTATATCAATTTGTTTTTCAAGGTTATACTCCCAAAGAGTTTAGTTTGGCACACCAACTTCGTCTTGGAAAATCCAACTTTTTGACTCTTAGATATTTGATACCGCTCAAACTATGGGTCCAGGTCACAACCAAAAAGCTTAGGATTTAGTTTATCATTAAAACTATGAGCATCAATATGATTGCTATTACCGTATCAAACATAAAGCTAAAGTTTTAGCATGTGCTTTGTCAGAAAATTGATCCAATATGATTTACCATTAGCCTATATCAACCCAGAATTCCAATTCTTAGTAAACAATATTGTCAGAACGAGTGATACTCAGCAAGCAATAGATAGTTATTCTCAATAGCAATATACTTGAAATCAGAACACAGGGATCATATTAGACACAAGCATTGCAATGAAAATTTCAGTTAGTAAAACAAATTTCAGGTACAGAGGAGGATAAGTTCCATGTTCTAAATTCTATCAAACACCAACCTTAATCTAAATACCCATGTATCGAATTCACAACTATAAAATTGTGTCGATTACAATTCACTAACTAATAACAGCTCAAATTGCATAAAACTCAACCAAACAACTAGAAGAAAAGCTTGACATTGATCAAATCCCAAAAAAAAAAAAAAACAAAAAAAAGAAATTCAAAGAAAAAAGTAAATGAAAAGAAAATTACCTGAGACCCAGCAAGTTCCTCGAACTGCTTGACCCAATCTTCCACATCCTTACCCAAATCCTCTCCGCCAGGTTTCGTACTTGTCACAGATTCCAGTCCCTTAACAGCCTCTCTAGTCTGCTCTCTGAGCTTATCAAGAGCCTCAGTAACATGGGATTCCTCTGAAACCTTTTGTTTTCCCTTTTTCTTTGTTCTTATTTCAGGTAATCCCATGCCAAGTCCTTGAACCCCAGCAGGCAAGGAAGGTGGTTCTTGCTTGTTCTCTGTAGATTCTTTACTTCTATGACAAGAAAAAGAATGTAAATACTCAACTTGGCGCAGAAGTTTCACATAGTTCCATTAAGCATACTGATATTTACTACAAATACATAATTCATTATACACGCCTAACGCTTTATTTCACCATTTTCTTCATGGGTTATACTTATAACAATAATTTCATTCAGTTGAAAATGCTGTTGAGCAACTTGGGCAAAAGCAAGATACAAACACCCATGATGTGATTCCTTTCCTTTCTATATTGAAAACCAAATGTTGAATGAAAAATTGTCCTTGGTTACTTTCATAAACAATTCTAGACAAACAATTTTGAAGAATTACAAACTACTTTCGGAACGAAGAAAATAACGTTTTGAACACAAATACAAACTCAGAATTTTGAAGAAACAAACACCCGCATGAGAATTTACAAAGTAAAGCTTGACGCTTTTGAGAGAGAGAGAGAGAGAGAGAGAGGGAGAGAAACCTCTGAAGGGAGGGTTTGTTGAGGTTGAGATTCTGGAAGTCATCTAAGGCACCTGAAAATCAATTCAAAGACAAAATTACAAAATTTAGAGAGAGAGAAAGAGAGAGGGAGAGAAAGCAAAGCTTCTTGTATCTAATACGTACTATCGAGGAGTTCGTCTAAATCATCAGAGTGGTCAGCCATGGATGAAACTTGAAGCTCTCTCTCTCTCTCTCTCAACTCTGTGTAAAGTCTCAACTGCTTAGCGTCTGGGTGGGGATTGGAAAGGAATTATGGAAGAAGTACGGAATTGATGCAGGGATTGAGAAAAAGCAAAGCTGCAAAAATGACGAATGGGGCGGTCAATCTATATGGACTGGATTTGGGCCCAAGGTCTTGAGCTTTCAACTCTAAAGATATTTTTCTTTCTTCTCTTTTTTGCCAATTCTTTCTCTCTTTTTTTACTAGATAAATTGCACACCTATCTTTATTATTATTATTATTATTTTTAGTACAAGTCATAGTCTAAAGTTACGGAAGATGGGTATTTCTCTCACAGACAATTATGATGCCGTGGGATTCAAACTTGAGATCTCTGATATGCAACACTAGACTAGACTCGTTGGCTTGCACACCCAATTTTAGTAGATAAATTGCACTCCCTATGTGCGTGTGAGAGAAGAAAGTGGGATAACAAGGGCCCAACTGTAACATCCCACATCGACCAACGGAGAGGGGGTGATGTGCCTTATATGTACATGTCCGCCTCCATCTAGCACGAGGCCTTTTGAGAGCTCACTAGCTTCGGAGTCATGGGAACTTCGAAGTTAAGTGAGTTGGGGTTAGAGCAATTCCAGGATGGGTGACTCACTAGGAAGTTGCTCGTGAGTTCCCAAAAACAAAACCATGAGGACAGAGAGGGGGGCCCAAAGAGGACAATATCGTGCTACGGCGGAACCGATTTCGGGATGTGACACCAACTGCTTGAGCTCTATAACCTTACTCAATTGAATGCACAAGAAATATTGATAAAATGTTTAATGTACAATACTACCAATGATATATATCATATTTGACCCAAACATTATTTAAGGGACATCCTTATAGGGCACACCCCATATGTTATTTTTTTAATTCGAACCTTCTATTTGATAGATATTCATTCAAAGATAATCTCTACAAAAAATCACTTGAATCCGAGTTAGCCACACACGCGCGCGCGCACACACACACACACATATATATTCTTGACTATTCACCTAGATGAGTCACATTCTTTCTTACCTGTGAGTTATAGTTTGACACGTATATAAAAGTAACTTATTGAAAACACAAAAAGTAAAGCTTTCATTCATTTGTCAAATTCTAATTTGGAGGTATAGATGACTGATTCCTTTCATGTAACAAGCCAATTATTTCCCTTATATGTATGTATAGTGGTTTGGATTTTGTTGTTGTATAATTCACATCTGAGAGCGCTAGTATCTTAGAGCCAGCATTGTTTGTTGAGTCCAATATCAACTAATTCCCTATAAAGTAAAATTATTTAGTTTTAAGATTCAAAATTTAAGGGTAATAGAGAAACTATAACCTCTTATCTGCTCACCTAGGTAGGGCTTAGAATAGATGTACCAGCAAATACTTTCAAAGAAAATCTCATTGTAAATTTCATTTCCTCAATGACTGTATTCATTACAGATGGTTCCTTCTTTTATACAAACAATGCCTCTGGCTTTCCAGCCAGTTTAAAAAACTAAACTTCCTAACTGGAGACTGCTGAGCTGCTTACTGAAAAGCAAAGAATGCTGATAGACATTTAGATTTAAGCTAAACTTAACTTCCATGGGAGAAAATTTTCAATGGGGTAAAATTCAAAAGAAATTCCACGTACATGGCAAGTAGTACTGCTATTTAGGCTATATTGCTTCATTCGTTTACAAAGTTGGACTAGAGTCAGCTTCTAAAATTGTCATGTGATAGAGGATTTGGCCCCTGATCTTTAGTCTCTGAAACACCAGTCACACAATTAGCCTCGACAGTAGCTGCTTGCTTGATGTTCGGTTCTTCTGTGACAGACTTCTCTGTGGTTTCCATAGCCATTGTAACAGTATTATTGTTTCCACAATTCAGGCAAGGCTTCTGACCCTCCGATTGCAGAATTTTCTTGAAATTAGGGAGTTGAACTTGTTTCCACCGGTAGTTCTTGGTACACATGGGGAGGCATGTATTTCCCTTCTTGGGGATGGAAAATAGTCTGAGCAGTTGGGTTAGGGGGGTAAAGAGCTTGAAGCCCGACTGGCCCACATATAGCTTGGCTACTTTTAAATCGTTTGAAGTTAGCAACATGCTTCTTTCCAGAAAGATGGTGGTAAAAAATCCCCTGCCTATCACACTTGACATTGCACATATCACAGATTAGCGGAATAACAATCTTCTTAGTTTCAGTTTCAGAAGTAATCTTGTGCTTCTTCTTGCGCTTTGGACCATGCTGCTGCCCCGGGATATTATTTTGCTGTTCAGTTTCCGCAGAATTTACATGGATAACGGCTTCAGTGGGTAAATTTTCTGTTGGTTTGTTCTGTTCACCATCCTGTGCACACTGAGTCAAATGAGACACTTCCAGATTTGAATTAGATGTGCGATTCTGTTGGCCCCGTAATTCATTCCCTGATCTGATAGCATTTTTCATCTTTTCCATCTTTTCCATCTTCTTCATGTTCTTCTTATGTCGCTTTCCATTCTTGTGATTCTCAAGAATTTCCAAACTATTGCACGCGGCCTTACAAATTTCACACCAAGCAACCTGGGAACTTTGGTTGTTCCGAACTTTAGTTTTGTTTGGAACTTCTGTTTTAAGTGCTGACGCTGATTCTGATTTCTCAGGTGGAAGTGTTGCTGGAGCAACTGAAGATTCTGGATGCGAAGATGTTGAAGGGAAACCATGTTGTGAGAAATGCTTAGGGCCACCACTACCACAACCATGTGGTCTTCCAATGAAAGATGGGCCAGCTCCACCGGGTCTCAGGTGGTTGTAGCCAAAATTTCCTTGGTGTCCCTTCAATGGCTCACCACCCCTTTCACCACCACTACTGTATGGAGGCTGACCAACCTGAAAAATTAAATCTTGAAAGAATAAGAAGGTAGAAAGCTGGATACAAGCCAAATGAAAAAGAGCAATGATGTTTGCAATCTTAAAAAACCCTATGTAACTTAGAATATCAATATTTCAAACTGACCCACAGGGTTTGCAATCAGAAAGGAACTTTTGTGACTTAGAGCACCAAATACATTAGCCAATACATCGCTCCAAACCCTTCAGAAAAGAGCAAGATACATAGCAAAAACAGCCTCAACTTCAAAAGAAGTCAGATGACATCAAAACCATAAATTTGCTTCTACCTTCTGCTCATAATACATATACCCAAAACCAACATAAGGGATTTCAGAAAAAGTACAGTGAGACAAAAAGGATAATTTGGCAACATTGAGTAGTAGATACCCACCAGAGAATTTTACAAAACATCTAGATACCCACCAGAGAATTTTACAAAACATCTAGATGAACTTAAAAAACTTAATCAACAGGAACCAGACAAACAAAATTCAGGAAGCCAATCGAACATATAGTCTAAAACAAACCAACAAATCTGCCATGTTCTCTTTGCACAAAAGTTTCCTACATATCATTATGTGAATTGAGTGGCGAAATTCTTCACTCTGCATACAAAGTTGCAGGTCATTTAAATTAATAGGGGTAGCACCTGCACCATCTCCAGTGGCTTAATTTTGCATATTTGAGCAAGAAAAGAAGTGTTCAAATCACCCAAACATCAAACAAATCCTCCTTTGGTTCATGTATCTGCACCTATTTTCAGTTTATAAAGATTCTCTACAAGACTTACAAGTATTTAATTGTTTCAACCATAGAACTCGAAAGAGATTTGGAAGAGGATGGTGATAGGAGTAAATAATACATCATTGAGTTTGCAGAAGCAACTACATTATGGTCATCTTGCGTCACATAGTTCATTAGTGTCTTATCATCCGAGCTCCCAAACCAAACACAACAAAAATATTGAAAACACATCTCAAAATTTTGAAAAGGATAACCCCTAGTGTTTGATTCCAGAACATGTTGTTAATGTAATGATGTCCTGAAAATTACAACTCCCTTTCCTCAAGTAATGATAGGAGTTTCTTTAATATTGAATATGTAAAATTTGAACCTATAAGAAAAGGGTATTTTACTTAACCAGAAAGTCCAAAAGATATCCTTCCCTTGCTACTTATTTCCAAGTCTCCATGATCACAAAATCTTTGTCCTTCCTGGTTTAAACCACCAGAGAAATAGAAGGACAGAAGAACCAACCATTTCATGCAAAGGATTGTCCTTCCTGGTTTGTACCTTATATATGTATATATATGTTTATGTATATAATGGGGTTCCAAATACAAAAATGGATCAGATAAGTGAAGCAGAAAAAACCCAACTCATTTTTGTCAAGCATATGCATAAAACAAACAATCAAAAGCAATTCGATGACAAAGCCACCAGTCCAATCAATCAAAAGCAAAACATTGTACCGGTTGATACAAAGGCCTCTCTGCCACTGCTCCCACTCTGGACCCTGAAAATTGCGCCAGTCGAGACAGCACAGCCGCGGTGGGGTCCAGCCCCGGAAGTACCGGAATCCCAAGTGGCTGGACTAGTCGTGATTGAGAAAGTTGGACAGGTTGTGGTGGATAAGGTTGTTGTTGCTGCAGCAGCAGCAGCTGCTGCTGGTAGACATTGGTATAGTTCGATTGGTAATAACCTTGTTGCTGGTGGTGGTATTGTTGTTGTTGTGGGTGTTGAAAACGAAAGCAGAAAGATTGGCTTGATTGGTATGCAATAGAACCTTCTTGTTGTTGAAGAGCTTGGAACTGTTGATAAAGCAGCTGTTGTTGTTGAGCAAGGAGCAGTTGATGTTGTTGGTCCATGGTTTAATTCTGTGGTCTTGCCTGTAGGGAATGGTTGACTGTTTAGGGTTTTTGGTGTTTTGTCTGTTACTGTCAAGGCAGAAGGGTCTGAGGAGACGATGATGCTCCGGGCATGTGGGTTTTCGACACGTGGTGTCTGGTTTTTTGTTTTTATTTTTCTTTGCCAAGTCTATTATATATATTGGCTTCTTTTTTTCATGTTAAGAAGAGTCGTCAAGCTTAAAACTTTCTGGGAATTTTTTTCCGGCAAAACAGGAAGAGATTACTAATCCAGGTAAGGGCTTCTCCACTTAACTCCTCCGTTTCTTGTCTCCTTCTTTATCGTTTTCTTTTATTCGCATTCAACTGTTGAGGAGCAGTCAGTGGTTTGGGCAAAAGTTTTGCCTAGATGATGTTTGATGAAAGGTTTGAGTGAGATTCAATGCAAACCAAATATGCTTTCATAGTCTTTTAAACTTCGGAAACAATGTTCAGATACAGTTAAAAAAAAAAAAATCAGATTGTTCAAAACGTAAGAATACAAAGTTTTTGAATAGGAAAAGTTGTAAGTGAATGTTTAATTTTTACTTAAAAAGTATATGACGCAGCTTTTAGCATTGTGAGTGTCTACCAAATATGTTGCAGGAACAATGAATTGTGTCCAAGTTTTTCTTTTCTTTTCCTTTTGGTTTACTGGGTTTGTTCCATTCTTGAGTTTGGAGGTTGTTTGACTTGATGAATTGATTATCAATTTATCATTGTCTGCAGGTGCATGCCATATGGCATGGTTCTTGATTATTTCTTCTGTGATTGTACTATGGGTAGCTTCTTTATGCAAAATTCTGCATGGCTCATATTCACCTCCGAAGGGTACTTTCTTGAATAATTTGAAAAATGGTGGGTAGTCTGCCACTCTGCCCTAGCTTGCTTATTTTGCCGCCTTCTTTTTGTGCATACTGGTTAAATACACTGTATTTATTGAATCAGGTGGCAGTGTCAACAAGAGAAATGTTTTGCTGGTTATTGCCCACCCAGATGATGAGTCCATGTAAGCATAACTGTAAAAAATTGATTATCATTTCTTTGGCTCTAATAATGGCTTCAGTTGTAGCCGATTTCAGACGAGTTTTTGAGCTGTTAGTTTGCGTTGGTGCTTCTCAAATGTTGGATGGGTATGAGGCAGAATTTATCCTGGTCGCATAAATATCAGCTCCCCTCTGAGCCCTTCTATGTTGATGTTTGAATTTACTTCAATATTGTTCCATGATAATTAACAAGACTAAGTGGCCCAAAAAGGAAATGTGGGTGTTGGAATCTAGAACTACTTACTGATTGTCTCATGGCATACTTTCATTTGTTTGAATTGTTGTCCCCCTGTGTGACTGTTGAGTTTTATGTTTGATGACGAGGTCTGTTTCTTTTTGGCCAAATTGTATAATATGATACATCGAGGTTCTGTATTTATGTTGTGTTCAAACCGTCCATTGCATTTCTGCAGGTTCTTTACTCCAACCATAAACTATCTCACCATGAGAGGGCATAATATTCACATTCTTTGCTTGTCAATTGGTAACACACTCTCATCTATATACAACTTTGTCTCTGCCTTTTTTAAATTGGTATGTACTGGTTTGTTAATCTTTTCCCTTTTTTCGTTTATTAATCTCCATGTAGCTTATACCATAAACTTGTTCACAAATTTGGAATGTGGTGGGCAGACTGTTTCTCTTAACATTCCCTTGAAGTAGGATGGATCATTTTACGTAAGCACAACACTAAACTATAAATAGAGGTCTTTTAGATATATGACAACAGACAAACTTGTAGATATATACAGTAAGGCTGAGGTCCTCATTTATTATGAAAACTATTTGACTCCATTAAATTGGTTTTGACAATTGTCTTATTTTAACAATTTTTTTGTTAACTGCTTTGAAATGTTTTAGGGATAATGAAGCCTGATGAAAAAAAAAAAAAAAATGATATTAATAACTGATACATGGGTTGTGTTTACCTAAAAATGGATGTATAAATTTTTTAATAAAGGTTACTAATAAACTAAGTGAACATATAATAAGTATGTGTATTATAGACTTATGGTCACCCTTACACTTAGAATGCAGTCGAGTACCAATTTATACAAGGGTTGTTTCTCCATCCATTAATGTATCTAGAATAACGGCATGCCCATGCTTGGGATGGGATAAGAATTTCCCTCCAGATCTTTCTGTTGGTTTCACATCCAACTGTGTCACAGTAGTTTCAGCCTTTACACTACTTATTGTAACTTATACAATATAACTTCCTTAAGAGTAGTGTTGGTGTTACAGATTGAATTATGTCTCGTAAATTGTTAATCCTTGCCCTTATAACTTCCTAGTATTTTTTTTAATGAATTCAGTTTTGTCTGTTGTGCAGGTGATGCAGATGGTAAAGGAATTACCAGAAAAGAAGAGCTCTACCAGGCTTCTGCAATCCTCAAGGTGATATGCAATCTGGAACAAAAGAGTTGAGGCTTTAAAATTCACTTTGTTTAATGTTGTGACCCAAAATTTAAGCATCTACACATGCGTGGGGGTCCAGTACTAAAGTGATTTTAGTGTTGTTAACTTTATTTTATCCAATTCTGAAAATCCTATTAAGTGTTGTTGCTTGCAGAACTTATGTTCTTTTGTTATCTATGACACATTGTGATGTATTTTCACCAGAACATTCATTTAGACTTCATAGCATGTGAAATTGGATGTGCAGGTTCCACATCAACAAGTGAAGGTTCTGGACCATCCAGATCTCCAGGTTCTACTCAACTATTGAATTAGTATCATTCCTGATAGTATCTTGAGGCATTTATAACACATTCCTCAATCTTTAGGATGGTTTTGGAAAAGTTTGGAACCATAACATATTGGCAATGATTATTGAAGAGGAAATTAACAGTTATGGTATTGATTTGGTAAGATAATCCTTCAGACCTAATAGTTTGCTTTATACCTTCACCTGCTATTGTAGTTTCTGGACTACTGAAATTTATTACTACTTGTGTTGTCTTTTTTGTGGTGATGTGATAAGCATCATTTGATGGATTACTGGTTTTGTATAAAGTAATGCCTGCTCTTATGGTTCAATCTTATCTCCCACTTCTAACATCAATTTCACATGGGCTTTATCAGATAATTACTTTTGACAATTATGGAGTTTCGGGCCATTGTAACCACCGTGACGTGCATTATGGGGTAATGTAAGTTGAGCTCCATTTTTCAATCACATTTTATCAATATTTTTAAAATTGGAAGGAAATTCCTGTTATATAAATGCCTACATATGTTAGATATTTATGGCATGGAAATAAATGTTACAAAATAAAATAAAATATAATAATACTTTTGACGACTCTTCATGTCACATGAATATATTCTCTTGCCGGTCAGTTTTTCTACCCTTTATCTTTTAAACCTTAGATATTTGCCAGTTAATTTTGACTTCTTACATGCCTAGAAAGAAAGTAGGAGAGTTGGAAGTAGCTGTTTTGATTCTTTTAAACATGGTACCATTATTTGGTTGGTAGAAACTATGAGTAAATTTTCCATATTTTATTAACTTGGTTTAATTAAGATTTGGAGGTTTATCTATGATATTCAGTTGGCTATTATGTTTTCATATTACTGTTGACCTTTATTTACTACCAATATATTGGACTTATTTGGTTTAATGCTAGCTGTTAAGGTTGCAAAAAAAAGAATAAAAGGAGGAAACGATCAGGTTATCTAGTAATTATGTATACATAGAATATGAGAACTAGTTGAAGCATCTTAAACTCACACTGAATTTTAATCATATTTTCTGTTTTTTGTATTTCCAAAGGTAATTAATTGAAAGGATTAAGCCTCTTCTTTTGGCTGTGAGATATTATTTAGCCTGGTTTGGTGCATATACAATAAGCCCAAACTGAAGTTTCTCAATAAAAAAGGTTTTCCACCTAGGTCTGTTGTGCAACATTTAAGAGAGTAGTCCAGTGATGAGACTTATCCTGCAAATTCGCACACTACTGTGACTGCATAGAATAAGATACTGATCTGCCTGCCTTGAATGAATTTGAAAGTACCTATTGTCTTTCCCATTTTGGTGCATGTACATTTTCAGGATGGCCAATTTGTGGTTTTATCTGTTTACTATGGCATTGGCACGCTAAAGTTTGGCAAAGTCTATTTATATTTAATGTTTACTTGTGTTGTACTGTAAGCAGGAAGCTCTTACATGCATCATCACAAAGGAAAATTGAAGCTTGGGAACTTGTATGTTCTCTCTTCATTAGATTTCTTATTTCTTTCATTTGAAATCTATGGCATCAATTTGATTCTGCCCAATTCTAATGATTGACAAGTTCTTTATACTGTCTATAATCAGCAAGTGTCTTGAAATTCTGATTTGTTCTCATATGTCACCTAAGTTTTTATACAATAATGTCTAGTTTTGGTTATATGTTTTATTGGATGGGATGATAACTTTACATATTGCATCCTTTACTCTAATGCTAGTTAATACAGTAGCACCTATCAAGCATATTTGCTGTTAAACCAGTGATTTTAACTTTTCTTTTGCTGCCCTATTTATTTTTCTCAGGTTAGTACTAACATGTTCCGCAAGTATAGCGGTCCAGTGGATATATGGCTGTCCAGTTTATATCCCATGCAATGCTCACATGAAGTGCTGCATTGCTTGTTGAATGAGCAGCCTAGAAAGAGCTTCCGGGCGATGGCACAACATTCAAGCCAATGGGTTTGGTATGCTTTCTACTTTTTATCGATTGAAAATAGTTGTGAACCATTTTTGCTGTGACATCTCAACCTACGTTTTCCTATTTTCTTCCTTTATTTTACTTGTGAATCTTCTTCAGCTTTCATCAACCAAATGCAATCCAAGTAATAAGATAGTCAAATGAATAGATTTGCGTTTTATATCTGCAGGTTCCGCAAACTGTTTGTAGGATTTTCCAGTTACACCTACGTGAACACGCTTAGAAAGATGAAGTAGCTTGTGGGATCGGTTTGGATACTTGCTTCTTTGGTAGATCTGCTGCTTAGCTGGACATATGTTTTTTGTTCTTGTATATGCCTCTGTTAGTGTCTCTTTATGAGATGTTTCAATCGTAAATTGAATACAATCCTTGCACTCGTGCAAAAATTTTCATTGCATTTCAGACTGACAACCTTTCTTTGTTTTGATTCAATAATAAAATAGCAATATTATGGAATAGCATAGCTCTATTTTGTTCTGCCCCTTCACTACTATCCACGACAAAACGGTGTCGATTTTACCTGCCATTTGGGATCTTTTTTCTTCTTTGATAAAACCTTAATAGCAGAATGGGAACAGCTGAAAATTATTTGGACTTGTGCATTCCAAATAAGTTCAAGCCGGCAGAGCACAGGAACAAAGTTGGCATGGAAGCCTGATGCATTCTTCTGTCTTTCTTTTACCTTTTGTTGTAATGTACTTGGCTTGATTTGTTCACATTAATTAAATGTTTGAGAAACAAATGTTTCAGGCCTAAAAAACCTCTACAATGTCATCAATCAACAAATCTCCCAAACCAGTCTTAAAGAAGCAACAAAGAAGTGTTTTTAGAAAGAAAAAAATAATTATTATATAAGATAAAGCCAAGAAAACGTAACGAATTATGTAAGAAAAGAAGAAATGCCCTGTGCAAATATTATTATTTCATAGAATTTCAATGGAAATAAAAAGGAAAGTAAAGAGAGACCTCATGAAATCTAAAGAGAAACTTGAAAACGGAAAAATGATCAAAATTTCGAAAACAACATATCACAATTTCCATGAGAGAAAAGAGTACAAAATATGTGATTAAAAAAAGAAGAAAACATTTAAAAATGGTTAAAAATACCTCTAACTGATCGTATGGCTAACTGGAGCTTTAACTTGGATTTTGGGGTTAGCTATTTGGATGAGGCCTTTGCTTGGGTTAGCTCTTTTTTGGAGGATGATTTTTTAGGAGTTGTTAGGCCTCGCTTGATCTGTACTAGTTAGTTGTTGTTTCTTTTTGGGGTTTATCCCCCCTATTTCATTAAAAAAAAAAAAAAAAAAAACCTCTAACTCTAAGTTGCACATTTGACAATGTACTTTGCGCATCGTTTTAGAAATAGCGGTGGCCGAAACTATTAGCTGTCCCACATCGAAGATTAACATTATTTTGGAACCCTTTATATAGAGTTAGCTTCCAACGTTTCTCATTCCTTCGGGGACGTCGGATAAAGGTGGAATGAGTCTTCACTTTTCATTTTCCTTCTGCTTTGATGAAATGTGTTTGGTTGTTTCTATTTGTTGTCTTCTTCTCATCCTTATTGCAACTGATTGATTTGTGAGTAATTTGATAATTGTTGGGGTCTTTTTTCGTTGGAAGGCTCATCCGGGCTTGTTGATTCTTGGACCGCTATAGAGTGGTGAATCAAGTCTTCGTTGCCCCTTTTTTTGAGTTAGTGAGAACTAGGCCCAAAGTATCCTGAGAAAAAAGCAAGTCCTAGGGGAGTACTTTGGTATGAGAGTTTGCTTTGTGAATTAAGATACTACTAGACTTGGCATGAGAGGTTAGGTGTTTCAGATATGAGATGGAACTTTTTTGAGAGAGAAGAGAGAGAAAAGATGGGTGGCTTGAGTAGATTTCCAGCAGCTTGAAGAAAGCTTTGTCAGGCTATTGGGTGGCTTGCCAGAAGAGGAAAAAAGGAAGAAATGGAATAACAGAGCTTGAAATTGAAGGGTTCCAGAGGTGAGTGGTGATGCTTGCTCTCTCTAGATGTGTTTATGGGAGGGAGATGAAGAATATGGAAGAACATGTCTTGAGATTGAAGCTTCCAGCAATGAGTAAGGATGTTGCTTGCTCTGGATGAGTTAAAGATGACTTGTTGACGTTGATATGAGATTATATGAGCTTGGCATGAGAGCTTGGAGTGTGGGAGCTGTTTGGGCCAACAAATTATGTGCCTAGCCCAACGCTAGAGGCCTAGAAGGATGAGGGAAAAACAGGACCTAGGCAGTTTGGACTAGAAATGGAATCAAGGGCCCAAAGTCAAAAGCACATGCCCAAGTCAGATCTTTTACCAAAACCCAAAAATTGGAAGGAAGCCCAGTACATGCGAATTGCTCAGCCCACAATCCCAAAAAAATCAAAACTGGGCTTGGGATGATTAAATAAGAAGGAAAAGCCCAAAAAGATGCAAACCCACGTGACTACCTAAAACTTTGAAAAGTCAGCAATCTCAACTGAGTCGATGGGAATTAATGTAAACATGTCTTCAAACAGGCAAAAGTCTCCAGCCTTTTCAGTTAAAAGAAGATCAAAATCCCTTTTCAATATTCAGAAAAATTCTGCTCCAAAGCAGGTACCATTTCCAAGGGATAAGCATGTTATATTTTCTAAAGAGATAAGTAGGAAGCAGGGAGTTGTTCATCTGGAAGATCAAACTAACCATCACGGGTCTCGTGACCTGTGGTGGCCGGAGGCGGCGGCGGTGGCTTGGAGAAGCCACCTGCTGGAGAGAAGTATCGGGGGGGCTCGGGGTGCGCAGAGAGACTCTTACAAAGAGCAGTTAAATTTGAAGAAGGGTTAGGTTTTCTTTCAAGAAAAACAGGGAAGTGATTGCCTTAGAACTGACTATTGACGGTTTACCTGCCAGAACAGATAACTTCCCTTTTTCTTTGCATTTAAAATAAAAGATCTTTTTGAAAATAATGCCGCCCATTATTAAAAGATTAAAAGCCCCACTCCAAGCATTTCTTATAAATATGAGAGAGGGTGAATAGAGCAAAGGACAACAAAAAAATAAAAAAATCAATCAAAGACAAAACTCAAAATGATCACTTGATCTCAAAAGCCTTCAAACAAATTGAAGTAACCAAAAGCTTATTGAGCCACAAGAACAAAAACAGCTACAAATCAAAACCTCCAGTGTTAGTTCAGACTTAGAGAAATAAGTAATTCAAAACGAGATTTCTCTCGTTACAAATTTGGTTCAACAAAAGCCAAATCAAGTAGAGTTCGAGTTTTTACAAATATGAAAACCTCAACAAATTTATGGAGAGCCCTGATCAAACAGAACAGGTACCACAGTGCAGTTCCAGCTCAGTAATCCTCAAGTCCAGTCACTTCTGCCCCTTTCAGACTGAAGAGGCCGCAATTCTACCCCTTCAAAAAGCCTTTCAGTGCTTGAAATAGATTAAAGCTCTGCCAAACTCGAACGTTGGTATCGATTTATAGTTGAAACTTAGCAATTGAAGTTGTTGACAGTCCAGTCCAGCACAGGCATACCCAGTCTAACCCGGATCAAAAGCATCTATCTAGGCAGAAATGGAAGTTCAGCCTTATTTTTGTCTTTCTAGAGTTGGTTTTTCCTTTTTGAGTTTTATAAAAGGCAGTTCCGCCTGAAAACAGTTCACTTTCTTACCATTTATTCTGGCCAGAACTACCAATCTCGTACTGTGAAAAATTGTGAAGTTCTCACCAGTCTGAGACATGAAAAGAATTTACTTGGGAGATATTCCTCACCCAAATTCACAATAGCTTGTTTAGAAATCAGTAACTTGGGGCGCAAGTTATATATTTTTAAGAAGCCTAATAGGATTCTTCATCGCTAGCAGTGGCACGCTCGCTCACCAAAGAAAGTTGACTTGTTGACAAATCAATGGTTCTCAAGGCAATAAGGAACTTTACCCTACCATCACAGGAACAAATATAAAATAGGTGAACAGGAGCTAAAGACCCACAAGTTTAGCAAATGAGAATGCTTGTGCTTGGATTGGTGTTTGATATGCTTGAGTTTGGGTGTAGAGAATTTATTGTTTGAAGCTATGGCTGTGGTGGTTTGATTGTTTGGCTATGATGGTTGTTGTGATGCTTATAGTAGTCAAATGAATAGGGTTTCAAAGAGCATGGCTAAGGAAAGAAAGGCTTAAGACTTTGAAGGGTATGGTGTTTGTGACAATGATTCTAGAGAAATTTATGAGTTCTAGAGATGGGAGGATAAAAGGAAAAGCTTGAGGCTTGAAAGCTATAGTGTTTATAGCCTGGAAGGGTATGAGAAGGAAGGAAAAGCTTGGAGTTATGGTTTGTGAGGCTTTATAGGGAAAATGGAGGATTTCAATGATAGGAAAATAGAAGAAATGGTTGTGATAGCTAAGGAATGGCTGGGATGGCTGCTGGAATGCTTGCAGGAGCTGAATGGAGGAAGGAAAGTGGTCTGGTGGTTGCTGAATGAGGTTGATGGCTGCTGGGATGCTTGCAGCAGCCGAGTGAGGGAGTGTTGGCTGAAGAAAAATTGGTGCCCTTTGCTTGAGCCATAAATGCCAATTTATAGAGGGTGTGAGTTTTCCTTTATTTCCAATAGGTAAAGGGAGGTGCTGGAACCAGCCTATTTCCAGTGGTTAAAAGGAAGCACTGGGGCATGCTATTTTCCAGCAGGTGACGCTAGGTACCATAAACTGATTATTTCCTATGGATAAAAGGAAGCGCTGGAGACTGCTTGCTTCCAGTGGGTAATAGGAAGTGCTAGAAAATGCTTGTTTCCAACGGGTAAAGTTAGACATTTGGAAAATGACTATTTCTTATGGGTAAAAAGAGGTGCTTGAAAAATATCTCATTTGCTCACCCACATTGGAGAACTCTAAGTAATGGGCTTGGACTTTGGTTGAAACGACTTGACCCAATTTTCACTTTGGAATCCGGGTCGAAACCTGTTTAAAACTGACACCTGGTGACTGTGGGTCATAAATGACCAAAAAAAATGACCTGAAAACGCTAACACAAACTCTGGGGCCCTAACTCGTGGCTGCGCCTGGTAACTGTAGGCTGCCTACGTACCCTTACTGAGGGATCAAGCCACACGTAGTTCTCTCCTCTGTTCTTGACCTGCAACTAGTTCGTTATTTTGTAAATGGTTTACTTATCCGTAAAACCTACTCTAGGGCTGACATTTCTGGAGTAACCGGGACTCCGTTTTACGATCCGTCAAATACTATACGATCCTGAAAATACCTAGATTAGCATACTTGGAATTAACTACGATCCAATGGTTCAAACGTGTTGAACCCGGAAATCGCATACTAGGCGAGATCCGTTCGGGGTTCAAACGATATCC
>NC_024132.1:5433897-5452832 GCF_000346735.1 Prunus mume
GCTGGTCTGGGTCTAGGCGGGGGCTAGGCGGTCTAGGCGGGTGCTGGTGCCTAGAAGAAAAAAAAAGGGCCATTTTGGAACTCCAAGGTCTTGGACGAGATGACGATGGTGCTGAGGGAAGAGAGAGAGAGAGAGAGAGAAACTGAGGTTTTAAAATCTAACTTTTCAAAATTACCTTTTTGCCCTTGAGCGTATTTTGACCATATTTTCTTCGTTATAATTCCGATTCGAGCCTAATACGTGTCTACGGACTCGTTTCGTCGCGCTCTACGCAACGGTGTAAGTGAAACGGTCAAATTCTTTCTCGGTCAAAAGGTCAACCTTTTCCTCAATAAAATATTCTAAGGGCATTTTAGTCTTTTCCTCCAATAAATTAATAGTTAAATATTAATTTTAGGTTTGGGTTGTTACATTGGTGCTCCCAAGTAGCAAGCCCAAAGTCTCCATTATCCAAGAACTTCCGTGGGTCTTGTGGACCTCCGTAACCTTCCACACCACAATCCCTCATACAAGCCCCGTAAACCACATGACTTGGGTTCATGTGAGCTTGATAAGTGATTGGCATGGGAAAAATGTATTATTAGTTTGGCATGACATGTGCACTATTTCTATATTTATTTAATGAATTAAATCCCAAAATACAGCTTGGATTAATGCATGACCGACATTATATGTTATATTGGGCTTTAAAAGTCTTTGAGCTTCTCGTGATTTTTTGGGCCTCAACAATAATCAGACCATGTTTATAGTTTTCTTGATTTTGAAGTTAAATAAGCTATCTCTTGCTTGGGCAAGTGTTGTTTCATCAGCCTTTCATTTGTTTCAAGGGCTAAGAACTTGGATCAACTTGTGCATGAGAAGGGTGAACCCTACAAATACAGGTAGAATGATCATCTTGTAGAATGTTCTTGCTTTCCATCTTATTTTGAGGACCTTTTCTCTTATTGTCTATTTTTCAAATGCCATATAAATGTAGAGTGCTGCTATATGAACCCTAAAATTAACTGAGTATATATTATGATTTAAGTACACCATAATATTTTAATCAAAATGTAAAATTAACTAAGTACACCCAAATATCAATCCTCATGTTTCTCTTTTTAAATGAATTCGTGCCCCAAGTTCAGATCATTAATTCTTGAAGGGCTAAGAATTGGGATCAACTTGTGCATGACAAAGGCGAACTCTATTTTTTATTTTTTATTTTTTTGATCAAATAGAAACTTAATTAGATAAACTTCTACGGTACAATAAAAAACATCAACAAGACATCTAAAGTACCAATCCCAAGAGGGCAACAAACTAACATGCTAAAAGCAAAACTAACACAGACAAAAACCACACGAAAACTACTAACCCACATCACCACAATTAGCCATAAGCCTAAACAAAGCCCACAAATGCAACATAACCAACCCTAAATCAACCCATGAGCCTAAACGAACCCTACCACCACCACCACCTGAAGAAGCGCTGTCGCGGCCACACCCACCATCTCATTCGTAATAGATATGAGGAAAATATGATTTCTAGCAATCTACCTGCGCATAAAAGCGAACAAATAAACGAAAACAATAATTTTGCTAAAGAACAATTAAGTGATTTGTATCAACCTTCATCAAAGATGATGTAGAATCAAATTTAAAGAACATGAGCAGCGTCAGGGAGTGGGTTTTGAGAGTAGGATTTGATTGAGAACATAGACTAAAAGGGGTGATGGGGAACTTCAATCTAACCATGGCTTAGAAGAAACCACTACAAAAGGTTTTTATCCAAAATGCCCCAGTGGACTTATTCACTAGCCTAAAATGAAAAGACGAGAAGAGAGGAGGGGGAGGAGGGACAGTGACACTTCTTCCTCCTCCCCCCTCTATGAAATTTTCCTTTAGGACTCACAAAGTAAGAGAGCGGCTAGGGTTTTTTGGAGGCCCGACCATTGGCTCTTTAGACTCTTCCACCCTTTTGGGCGAACCCTACTAATACAGGTAGAATGATCAACTTGTAGAATGTTCTTGCTTTCCATCTTATTTTGAGGACCTTTTCTCTTATTGTCCATCTTTTAAATGCCATATAAATGTAGAGTGCTGCTATACGAACTCTAAAATTAATTGAGTACATCTTATGATCTAAGTACATCATAATATTTTAATCAAAATGTAAAATTAACTGAGTACCCTAATATCAATCCTAAACCATGTTTCTCTTTTCACATGAATTTGTGCCCAAGTTCAAATTATTAACAAAATCAATTGCTATGCTTATGATAATGATAGTTCCAAACAACATATTTGTGAGAATCCTTATTCTTAAAAATGTTAATATTTTATTTTGGTAAGTGTTAAATTATAATTATAATTATTTTATGGAAGTCTATGTTTTATTTGCTTCACTTAATGCAAATTCAATAATTTTGATTATAAATATAGTTGTTTGACCATTTTAAATAATTATATATATTTTATTTAGGAAGCATGAGGTGGATAACATAAGCTGGAGGTGGCACCATTCCTTGGTTGCTTAAGGGACGTGTAAACACATAAGATTGTTGCCTTGCTATCCAAGTGCTAGCTGGCTTTACTTCATCAAAATATCATCCCAATACCAAATGTTAGCACTTATCTCCAAACCCCAAACATATCAACCAATGATAGACTGATAGTTGCTGCCTTTATTCTAGTATAAATAGAGAGTTTCATGTACAAATGGTTTACACATCTAGAGAAGGGCATGCATACCTTGCTTAAGAAACGAGAAGACCATATTGGTAGAGAGAAAAAGAAAGAGAGAGAGTGGTAATAATATTCTTGGAGGAGTTAGAGGTCGGAGCTTGTGTTTTCTTAACTTGGAGTTAGCTTTGGAAATAAGGTAGGGGTTTCTTGGGGGGCCTTTTACAAAGATTGATTTAATTAAATTTCATGAGCTCTATATTATGGATATTTTTTGATATTATATAATGTTCTGGATATTAGATATTTATAAATTATTAACTATTTGGTTAATGTATTACTGTTTGATTTACGTTCCTTGTATTGGATATTTACGTACCCTTAACTATTTGAATAATGTAGGCATAATTATATGTGCATTCGTGATATTTTAAATGGCTACATTGTTGTGAAGGGCATAATTATATCATGTCATGGAATTTGACTAGAATTATGGAGTTGAGAAAATAATGGTGGAAAAGAGGGTAATGGAAATAGTCTTTTGTGTAGTTGAATCTAACTCTTGGCAGGTACTAGGTCTCAGGGATCTCACAGTGCACATGATTTTTATTGGGTGATTCGGGACTGGCGAAAGGGAGTTAGACAAGATGACTAACAAAAGGGGAATTATGCGACAGTTAAAATGGGTGTTAGTTCATATAAATGGGCATTCGGGACCAAGTGGTAAAAGCATGGTATGGGACGTGTAGGTCTGCTTGTCCAATTATATGAATTAACGGGATTAGATGAAGAGCATTCATGCATTGTTTCTAATAATGTGAAATTTGGCTGCTTGATTATTTATCACTTAATTTAATTATATCAATTTATCGTAAAAAGGCTTATGTCCCTACTGAATTGTGGTTTCGCTCATCCCCTAATAAATTTTGCAGGTACCGAACCTGAAATCTAGAGCTTGTGATGATTTTTGGCATGTCTATAGAGTGTATTATAGCTTGTGGATGAATAATGAGCTACTCTTTTAGTGAACTCTCGAGTAGTTCTGACTTGTAAAATAATGTAAATTTTTTATGGTTTCAGATGTTATCGTTTCCACGTTTCTACTAAATATTTTATGTGAAATATTTATTTTATTTATTTAAATGTTTTCTTCACATTTTAGTTATAGTTTTTATTAAATTCTATAATTAAGGTGTGAATCACGTCTTAACCCAAGGTTTTGTAAATCCGAGGGTTGGGGTGTGACAATATTCTTAATTAATCATATTGATGTAAAACCAACAAGGCGTTTGTGTTTGGTTATGTTCATCAATAAACTTCCAAGTTGATTCCAAAATTTCAAAAGTAACCCAATTTGCATATCTGCATAATTTTAATAATCAACAAGGCAAGTATAAAACAAAGAAAAAAGAGTTATCTGCTACAGTTCATGCCAAAGTGGTAGCATGCCAGAGTGTTCATATTCACAACCTATGGTGCAAATTAACATGGAAAATCAATCGACTATGAAGATTTGGAAATTATTTTATGTAGCAATACTTTCTTATACATAGAAACAAAAATAATTAAGGTGGTTTAATTTCATAACATGAATTCATTACAGAGTAACAACTAACAGAGAATGTAACTAAACCATGAAAATATTTCATTCACAGTCAAGGAAAAGCAGTTTATTGCCCCATCATTACAAAGGATGAATATGTCTCTTTTTCTTTTGGTTGAATGTTCTTTTTGGGTCTAAATTTTCTTTCAACTTAAGGGTGATTGCGAAGTTTGTCTAATTCCCAATGTTAATTTTTTATAGAAAGCAAAATTTGGGTTTGTAATCGAATCTACATAATTTGAACAGAACATAACAACTCGAAGGGAATACGAAAGATAATAGGATGTAGAAACATGGTAATCAAGTGCGCATTTGGCTAGAAATTTTGAATATTAGTTGTAAAAATCAAATTAAGCAATACAAAAACTTCTCTACATTTGATTAAGGTTGAATATGGTGAGTATGGTGTACTTATTAAAATTATATGGGTTTACTATTGATTTACCCCCTGAACTTGTATGCTACTTTCAATTTGCACCCCCACCTTTTTTTATATATTTTTTTTGGAAAATTGAGTACACGAACTAATTTTTATTGCCAATTCCCCTTACCATCTAAATCAACAATATGTCATCCAATAGTCTGTCAAATCTTTAAACCCCCACAGTTGGGAACTGATGATTGGCTTTGTCTACAAAAGTTTTTGGATTTGCTCATAATGATCAAATTATATCCACTCTTGTTTCTACTTTTCCAGTCATTTTAGATACAATTTTTTAAAAATCTTTTTCATTCCCCCATTCCACCATGAACTCCGCCATAGGGACCTACCAACCTACCCACCCCCTTCGGTTTTCTTCTCCTTCCATTCCCCCATTCCTCCATGACCTCCACCCTTCATTCTAGACCAATCCCCCTACCCTAAACCCTAGAACCCACACATCCACACACCCTGCCTCCCCCCCCCCCCCCCTCCAAAAAAAACCAAACCAACGAACCCAGAACCCTAGCCCTCAACCACCTATTTCCTTCTCCCCCATTCCCCATGGCCATCATTGCAAGCCACCCACCAACCAACTAGATTTGATTTCCCAATTTCTCAATTTCCAATTTATAGTTTCCAATTCTTAATAGAACATATAAACTAACAAACGCCAGTGCCATTGGAGTGACTGATTTCGCTGGGAAAGAAACGACGTCGGACAAAGGCAGCTGGTGGTGAAATGAAGTTGTTGACCGAAGAAGGCGATGGTGGTGGTGGTGGGAAGACGGTGCTGGTCACACAATAAGGAGTTGTTAACGTGGCACTCGTCAAAGTGGCAGAGCCTGGTGACAATGTCATCAACATTCATATCCTTCAGGACCACCTTCGCATCCCCCTTTAGGACCACCTCCACACCCCCTTTGGTCTCTCTCTCTCTCTCTCTCTCTCTCTCTCTCTCTCCTCTCTCTCCCCTATGTTTTTTCAATTACAACAAATGGAAGGCATGGGTGGGCCACTTTGTTCCATATATTTTAAATATAAAATGACCACCTTGCCCTCATATTCAACGGCAAATTGAATGAAATGTTGAGATTTAGACAGTAGGGGGAAATTGGCAATAAAAATTAGTTCGTGTAGTCAATTTTCCAAAAAAAAAGTTGAGGGTGCAAATTGAAAATAACATACAAGTTCAGGGGGTAAATCAACAGTTAACCCAAATTATATTTGTTTTATAATTCAATATGAGTGGTGATTTCCCCACTCTTTTTTCTCCTATTTTATCCACTTACACTCCTTTTTTATAACTAAAAAAGGAGTGTAAGTGGATAAAATAGGAGTGGGGAAATCATTGCCCTTCAATATATCATTTATAGAGTAAATTAGTAATTCAATAAATACTTTGGTAGTATGGTGTACTCACTTAATTTTAGGGTTTGTTTAACAACACTCTAAATTGGCCCGGCCTCTTAAGAGCAACATTTTAATCGATTTTTTGCTTTAATTTATGTGCGGAAGGTAGTGTAGAGACGTAGAGAATAAACAAGATAATTATCAGAAATGCAAACATGCAAAGCCAAAACCAGGGATAAGAATATAATGAAACTAAAAACGATATAAACGATAACATTAATATTTAGCAAACTTGCATAAAGGCAGGAGAGTAGTAGTGCTTAACAGAAGCTTCACAGAAGCAGCACTTGGAATAAAAACACTCAGACACTCAAGTAGGGGTGGGCATCTTATCCGAATTATCCGCGTACCGACCGTACCGTACTGTACCGACGGTTTGGTTTGGTTTGGTTAAATAATTATTTTTAAATTTTAATTATTCTGATCCGATCCGTACCGAAACGTTTGGTTTGGTTAACGGTTAACAATGTCCATAATTTGAAGGAAACCCGTACAAATCCGGTATTTATAATTATTTTATTATTTAAATACTAATATATGTATATGTTTATTAGTGGCTGGATATTAAGTTATTGTAGACTGTCAAACACTGAAACACTACCTACATTAACCATAATTTCCTTGAAGTTGTTTTGTTAAAAATCTGGAAATTCCCTTTCTTTCTCACTCTCTTTCTCTCTCTCCCTGCACAAAGAAAATCTGGAAATCTGGAAATTACTGTTCATCCGAATGGGTTTTCCTCCGCCATCTCCTCCACCGGCCACCAAACTTCGTGATATTGGCATTAAAACGTCAAACTCACTTCCCTCTTCCTATCGCGACCCTTCGCCGCCTCCACCGCTGCCCGTGGTAGCCGGAAATTGCAGAAAATTCGCCGGTTTTACCCATAACTTGAAGGAGCTCTTTCAGGTGATTCCGGCAACCAAATTCAAATTTGGTATACATTTCTATCCTTTCAACATACTTTAGCTGCTGGTTGTGGTTTTTAGGATCAATTTCTGAGTTTTGAAACGTTTCCAAGTGATGGAAGTTTTGGCCGGTTTCGGCCTCCGATTCCAGCCACTTCCGTCAACTTTTTGGGGTAGATCCAAAAACAAAAGTTGCTCCACTGCATGTGATTTACCTAACCTGGAAGTCTTGGCCAGCGGTTTGGAGTTTTTCCGGCCACTGGAAATTTCTTTGGGCACTCATGTCTTTTTGTTTAATTTAATTAATTTGTGTTTCAATTTAAGTAATTTGTGTTCATCTACTAGTCCTATGTCAAAAGCAAGTTCAACTCCTACACCAACCTTTGCACAATCTGTGGATAGTTCAACAAATGCCAATCCCCCACTTCCACCATTGAATAACTTAAAAAGAAAAGCTGCAGCTCGGTCTAATGTGTGGGAACATTTTGATAAGTTAAAGAAATCGAACCAAAGTTTGATCCACCATCTCGTAGGACAATTGCTAGAGATGTGTGGAATTTTTTTCAATTAGAGAAGGGTAAACTCAAGAGTTTGTTAAGTCACCCATCACATAAGGTGTTTATTACCACCGACACATGGACATCTCTTCACAAGATAAATTATATGGGGGTTACGGCTCACTTTATTGATGTTGATTGGCACTTGAATAAGAGGATTATAAGCTTTTGTGTCATTCCAAACCATAAGGGTGAAACTATTGGAAAGCTTTTGGATTATTGTTTGAATGATTGGGGTATAGATAAAGTGTTTACTATTACTGTTGATAATGCTACTCCTAATGATAAAATGATAAGTTATATGAAGGGTAGGTTGACCAAGAGCAAGACACTTATGTTTGGTGGTGATTGTTTGCATGTGCGATGTTGTGCACATATTTTGAATTTAATTGTGTTTGAAGGGATGAAAGAATTGGATAACTCCATTATGGCTATTACTAATTCGGTGCGGTACATCCATTCTTCTCCTGCAAGGTTGGAGAGTTGGAGAAGATGTGTTGCTTTTGAGAAACTTGATATCAAAGGGCTTGTGCCCTTAGATGTGTGTACAAGATGGAATTCCACCTATTTATTTTTGGAAGGGGCATTGAAGTATCAAAGAGCTTTTGAAAGGATGTTGGAGGATGATAGAGGACGATGATGTTGAGAAGAAGAAAAAAAGAGTGGGGCCTCCTACCTCAAATGATTGGGATTGTGCTAGAGTCTTGATCAAGTTCTTAAAGTTGTATTATGAAACCACTTTGAAATTTAGTGGGTCAAAGGTAGTGACTTCTCACCAAGCTTTCCATCAAATGTGTGCTATTTTTGTTCAATTACAAAAGTTTTGTAGAAGTGAGGATTCTCTCATGAAAAGCGTAGCAACATCAATGAAAAGAAAGTTTGACAGTATTGGGGGAAGGTTGAGGACATTAACAAATTGTTGCTTATTATAATTGTTCTTGATCCACGATACAAAATGGAGTATCTCTTATTTAGCCTTTCCGATATAGAATCCAATCCCTCCAAGGTTAATGAGTTACATAAAGGAGTCAAGGACTTTTTAATCCACATGTATGATGTATATAAAGTAGCTGACCCATTGGCTGCCCAAGGTTATAATAATAGCAATTTGGAGAGAATTGGGGATACGGTTATGGTAAATGATGAAGATGATGTTGAAGCAAAAAGATTGTCTAAATTTATGAAGTTGAGACAAGTGATGGATGTTGTTGAGATAAGAAATGAAGTGGATAAATATTTGTTAGAGCCACCTGAAAATCTTAGAAATCCCAAATTTGACTTGTTAGCTTGGTGGCAAGAAAATAGTCCAAGGTTTCCAATTGTATCCCAAATAGCCAAGGATGTATTTGGCATTCCAATCTTTACTGTGGCTTCAGAATCTGCCTTTAGTTTGGGTGGTAGAATTGTAGATCCTTTTCGTGCTTCTTTGACTCCAAGAATGGTGGAGGCCTTGGTTTGCACAATTGATTGATTGAAAGCCGAGAAGTTTTCCTTGTACAAGGATCCCACTAAGGAAGAACTTGAGTTCTATGATGCTTTGGAGAAAATTGAGATTGGTAAGTAATTTTAATTTTTTTATATTTCTTTTGGTTTTCAATTGCATTCATATGACATATGTTTATTTTCTCACTTTCATAATTTGTTTAATGATGTAAAGGTATATTCTAGTTCTCAAATGAAAGAGAAAGTGGTTGCTAGTCCATCTTGAGTACATATTGAATGGTATGGTGATTAATAACCTTCCTTTATCTCAAATAACATGCCCATATACTTGATATTTGTTCTTAACTTTGTTTTTCTTTGGCTACAGTACACAAATCAGATTTGGATTGAAGATTACTCGGCCTCTATGCTGCAATTTTTGGTTCTTTGAAGTGTTTAAACTAATTTCTTATTGTTTTGTAACGTAATTTGCTATTTTATTATGCAGTTTTAATCTTCGTTTGTAACTTTAAAACTAAGTTATTTGATTTTGTATTTTACAAGGATAATTTGGTGTATTTGTTCAAGAACTAATGTCATGTGAAATTATTATAAATTGTATTTTTATTAGTATGTTTTTATTACGGTATTACCAGCGTACCGATCCGTTCCGAACCGAATGTTAGGTGAACCGATTCGAAGTCTACCGAAGTCTTTGGTTTGGTTAACGAAAGAGAAAATGTTCTATCGAAGTCTTTGGTTTGGTTAATGGAAGAGCCCTCTACCGTTCCAAACCGATCCGCGCCCAGGCCTACACTCAAGCACTCAAAACACTCAAAAGTACAAACTTGGTTTCTGGAGGCGATGATTTTTCAGTGTCTTGCAACTGAGGAGAGGTCCTCCTTTTAAAGCCTCGGGGCTATTGTCGTGTCAAATAAAGACAAGAAATCACAAAGCAGCCTATAGTAGAGCAGCATCTTCACTTTGAGAATCTTCGTTGAATTTTTCCGCAAACAGCCAAAAAAGGAAAAAGCACACTTTTACAAAAGAGAAATTTGAGTTAAAGCAGGAGAATCTTGCTTTAACCGAACAAAACTACAGGAAAGCATAAAATTACAGTTTTCACAAGTTGTCTTATATCAGACAGAAAAATTACTGAGGCCCACCATAAAGCTCTGGGTGGAAATTGTCCATCATGTCTTCATTGGCAAAGGGGTCCATCTCATCTTCAGGTTGGGTGGCAGATGCTAAGGCCATAGATTCGTTGTCCAAATCAAGAATCTTGAGGACTTTCTTTTTCAAGTCTTCTTTAAAGGATGAAGATCCTGGCTGATCTATCAACAGTTGTAACCTTTGGGAAACACTTAAATCAGAAGAAGTGACCAAAGGCTGAGCTGCAGCAGAATCAGGAGATGGGATAAGAGCTGGGACGATCTTGGTGGGAGCCAGGTGATCCCTAGTGAATTTATCCCACCATCTAATGAAGATACTTCAGACTAGATTAGGAATATAAGCCCACTCTTCATCAACATCCTTTGAAATGACATACTCCCATTTTAATATCCATGGTAGTTCATACATTATCATGAACCACATGAATAAGGTCCTTTGATCAGGATGGTTTTTATTCCATTTACAAAATTTCATTTGAAAAGATTCCTTAATTTCAGGAGGAAGGTATTCGAAAGTAGGATCCCAAATCAGAAAAAAGCTCTTGAACCAATTAGGGAGTTCTTTCAGAGCTCTAAGCTTGAACTAGATAAACCAAGTATGGGAATAATTTTGATTTTGAAAACATAACACATATTCCCATGCCTTTTTATAATCCCAGAATTTATAAGAATATGGCCTAATTTCAGGATGAATAAATCTTTTGGCCCTTTTAGGGCTAGGGCCCCATTTTTCCAAGGAAATGACGTTTAAAATTTGAATTTTAGAAAATGCTATAGTGTTAGCATTTTCACCCCTATGATGATGGACGATGTTAATAGACTTAGTTTCAAGTAGAAGAGTTTCATAGAAAATTCGAGGCTTATTTGAGGGAGGAAGATTATCCCTTAAATATTTTTCAACTAGAAAATTTGGGTGTTTATCTAAATCATTCATTTCAATGATTGCAACCGACATATTCATATACTCACAAAAAGGATTTTCAGCGATCTGCTTCTCCTTACCCTTATTGTATGGAGAAGAAGACATCAAAGGCTTTGGATTATTAGGGGATAACTTGATAAAAGCTGAGGAGCTCTTACTTGCAGTCATCCGGCCTGAACTTTTGGTTCTCACCCTGCAAAAATTCTCGAGTTAAAAAGTCCGGGAGTGCATTAGTTTCACCTTTTATAAATTCAATATCAAAATCGAAAGCAGAAAGAATTCCTTGCCATCTTGCAAAAATTTGTTTAGATGCTAGATTTTTAATATCCTTAAACAAAATGTCTTTGGCAGCCTTGCAATCCACTCTTATTAAAAATTTCTTATTTAAAAAATCACTTTCAAATTTAGACACAGCATGGACGATGGCTAGCATTTCTTTCTTAGCAGTAGAATAGTTCTTTTGAGTTGATTTCCAGACTCCAGAGGTGAACCTAACCAATTGTTCTGAGTTATCAACTTTCTGTTTTAAGATTCCCCCATATCCTATGTCTGAAGCATCGGTTTCTACGATTTTAAAGGCTTCTGGGTTGGCTAAAGCTAGACAAGGAAGTTCTTTGACTTTTGCTTTCAATCTTCTAACAGCTTTAGTGTGTTCATCAGACCAAGGAACCGGGTTCTTTTTCAACATTTGATATAATAATTTTGAAACATGAGCGAGGTCTTTATAAAAATCTTTTATGTAATTGAGACTTCCTAAAAACCTTTGTAACTGTTGCTTGTCCCTAATTTCATTAGGGAACTTATCAGCAAAGGATATTGCTAGATCAATCGGAACTATTAGTCCCTTACTAATATTATGTCCTAAAAAGCGAACTTTTGCAGAAAATAGTTTCATTTTCTTTGCCGACACTACTAATCCTGCATGTTTCACAACTTTTAAGAAAATATTCAGAAGATTAAAGTGCTGTTCCAAAGAATTAGAATAGACTAAAACATCACCAATATAAACAATGGTGAAAGCAGTGTAAGGATTAAATATATCATTCATAATATTTTGAAATTCAGAAGGAGCATTTTTCAATCCAAAAGTTAGAACGTTCCATTCGTAATGCCCAAAGGGGACATTAAAAGTTGTTTTGTACCTGTCCTTTTCTGCAATCTAGATTTGCCAATATCCTGATTTCATGTTGAATTTTGAAAAAATGACTGCCTTATTTAGTCTATCCAAAAGATCCTTCTTATTAGGTATCGGATATATAACCCATTTCAAGGCTTTATTTAGAGGTTTGTAATTTGTCATCAATCTTGGTACTCCTCTTTCTAATTAAACCGTGTTTTCGACATAAAAGGCGGAACAGCTCCAAGGAGATGAGCTTTAGCATTCATTTGAATTGGTTTGGCTTTGGTTGGGATTTTCTTTTCATCAAAATCAGGCTCATAGGGTAATTCAATTATGTGCCTTTTTCTATTCCAAAAGGCATTCGGTATTTCAGCACAAACTTGACTTTCGAACATCTTTTGAATTTCATCAATTTTATCTTTTATTTTGCTATTTTGCAGCTGCTCTTCTATTCTCTTATGTTGCATTTCTTCTTTCAAATGGTACAAATAGTTCTCTTTTCTTTTAATTTTTTCTTGAATTTCATTAATATACTTATGCTTTGGTGGTTGAGAAAACCTAAAGATTATAGGCTGACCTTCTACCTCAGTTCTAATTCCTTCTTCCGAAATAGAAAAAGGATAAAGCATATTAATGAATGGTGTTCGTAATATAAGAGACTGGTTTAAACCTTTCACCAGAACAAAAGGAGTTTCAAAACAAATACCTTGATTGAACATAGCAACGTTTGACAATTTAAATTGAATTCCCTTTTTTGGCTATTAACGGTTGTATGTAGAACCTGGGTAGTTTTCTTAAAATACCTAGTAGGTACTACTCCATTTATATAGTTAAGATCGGCTCCTGTATCTATTAGCCCTTCAAACTGTAAATGTATAAGTTCTACCAATCACAACAGTTATCATTGCATACCATTTCTGAGCTATCACTCTATCTATGCTATTAATGAATTTCATGGTATTAACCTGCTCTTCTTGTAGAGATTCTTTTCTCACAGGTTCTATCTTTTCTTGAAACTCTTCCATTAGATTTTCAAATTCTAATTGCTCTGATTTTTCTTATGTATCTTTTTTTGAAAAATGGTGATAAAGTTCTAGAACTCTAACCCTATTTTTTTAACCCTCTAAGTTCTTCTTTCACATCATGAACTTCGCACTGAAGATCATTGAGAGTAGGTTCTTTCTTGTGAATTTTGTCATTCATCCTGTTTACTATAGTTTTAAAGCTATAGTTTTCAACTGGTTGCCTTACATTAGTTTTAAAGCCATAGGTATATGACCCATAAGGAATGACACCACCATTTTTATCTTTAATTCTATTACTAACCTTTTCAACAAATAGAATTGGTAATCCAGAAAGAAATTTCTCTTTCCAAAAATCAGCATTACAGTCTTGTCTTGTAAACACCTTAGAGTAAAATACATCCTTATACCATCTAAAATGGGACAGGTCATTAGGAGTTCTCTAGACCTATCATGCTGCAATTCTGTAATTCCTACAAAATGTAGAGTGATGGTGTAAATCAGTGAATTTACCGCATCTTCCTGGTAAACGTTTTCACTTTTAATGACTCCAGTTGCTGGATCCTGTACACTCTACTGGCCAATGGTCACTTGAGCATTTAAGATCTGGGTCTTAGCCGAGTCGCTTAGGTGGAAATCCCACCATCCTTTCAACTGACCGAAAAAGCCGGCGATAATGGCTTTAGCCACCCTCCTATCTCTATTTCCTTCTATCTTAGAGGCTATAGCGTACATCATCATATGTTTCATTGTATTAATGATCTGGTATTCTGTCAAACCATCAATATTCCACTCAACTATGGAACTTCAGTCATATTGAGCGGAATTCCGCATTCCATCTTCCTCAAACTGTAAATCAACTGGTGTGGGTCTAGGGTAGTAGTTTTTAGTCTTAGCAGTTTGAGTAAATCTTTTTTCAGTTATTAACCTATTAATTTCAGGTTGCTCTTCCTTAAACATTGTTTCTAGGTTATCTATTTCTCCTTCAGTGAGAACTGACACTTGAGGACCCTTTCCTTTATCTAACAAATTTAACCCTGATAACTTTTTGGCCAAGACGTCAACAAAGTTTTCATCTTCAGATAAGGTCCTTCCCATCTTAAATTTTTTATTATCTAAGGCATGAGGTGGTTTAAAGAACGCTTGACTTACTTCTCTATTACTTTTGGTTTCTGAGGGTCCTGGTTTGGATTTCTGTTCCCCCATTGAAACAGATGTTTCAATCCTAGTAACTTGCTTTCCTAAAGACTGCAGAAACAAGTTGGTGTAGTTATTCTGCTGAATGACAGCACCTACATCTTCTTTACTAGCTGTGCGAAAATTATTGGCACTATCTTCAAGGAAAGGGGTTTATTTGTAGGGAGCTGCAATTACATCCTTTTGTTTAATCACCATTCAGGTAGATGTATGGCTTTGACTGACTTCCCATCTTTGGAAGTATAAGTCGAGAAGGGGCTTCCTATCATTTCTATATTTTTCCTATATTCAGGGATGTCATACTTTTTAGCACACCAATCTAACCGCGCAAAGAAAAAATAATTGAATTTCTTTTCTTTTATGAAAGCGGTGTGGGCTTTCCAGAGATGGTCTTGCCTTTCCTTCCTAAAGGTTGTTTCAAACCAAATTCTTTTATCAACATTTTCAATACTCAGATAATCTTTTTTAATGTTTTCGTGTTCTATTTCAAAAGATTTTATCATATTTATTTCAAATTCTACATCTGAAAATGTCGGTTCAGGTTGAGGAGGATTTCTTCTGAAACCTAAGTCTGGAATGGTTTGTTCGAACCTATAGGCTGGCCTCTGTATTTGTTCTTGAGTTCTCCTAAGTCCTGCTAGAACCATTCTTTCATGTTCTAGGTCATAAGCTCTATCAGAGGAGGTGCTCGATCTATGTGGTCCTATGTTAGATCTAGAGGTGCCAAATCAATTCTAGTTCTTCTAGCACTAGAAAATTGTATTTCTACCTCTCCATCAGCAAATTGCGAGATCCGTGTAGGCTCTTGATTTTCAAGGGGCCTTTTTGAAGCTACTTCATCCAAGATCCATTTTTCTGGCAGAGTTATATCACTCCACTTTATCATTTTTGGGACTGCCACATTTGACTTTTGAAGATTGGTTTGGAACAAGGTAGTTTCACCTTTACTGTCCAATTCTTTAGCTTTATGACAGACAATGTTCAAAACCTTATATGAAACCCTGTAAATTATGGCTAGATTTTGGGATCTTGGGTCCATATCATAACCCCAAGTTCGAATATTCAACATTAAGGCTTTTAAGACATTTATATCAGAAAGGGCAACATAAAAGTTGGAAAAACAATTAAAATATATTGGGCCTTCCCCTAAAGTTGACTCGACTATTCCTAACAAGGAATCTGTGAACTTTCTATGCCTTCCATCTCTTACACATAGCAAGATTGAACTGGGCAATCCTGTTCTGGTAAGTGGTTTCACTGCTACCTACACCAAGCCTATGTGCAAATAGTTATATTTTATATCAAGATGCTGGTCGATTTGACGCTGAGTAAATAGCTAGAAACTGTCATTTTTATCAATGAAAGATATGGTTTTTTTCAACAGTTTTTATTGCATAATCAGATCTAAATTTGAAATATCCTTTATAGTAGATATCAATGATGGGTACTCTGGGTATATCCCAGTTGGACAACTCCTTTTCTACGTCCCGCATGGTTATTTTTTGAGAGTTTTTTACCCTTAGGGTTCTATGGCTAGAACTGCTACTAGCGCCTATATCTCTAGAAGAACGGGTAGACAAGATTCTTCTAAGGCTTGCCATTTTAATAGTCTAGGTTTTATGCTTTCCTTCTGTTCTCTTCCTAATTCAAGGTTGCTAGTCCCTGCCTAGGTCTCTTCAACGCCTTACGCCTATCTGGCAACGGCTAACAAGCCTATCCAACAACTAGACAACTTGATGACTAGCGAGTAAAGGAAACTTGACAAAAAACCTTCAAACTAACAATTCTTCTGGGAACTTTTGGCTCTGATACCAGGTACTGGCTCGACCTATATATATATATATATATATATATAATTTAGTCTTTATTTAATCAATTATATAAAGTTTCACTGAAGTTTTGAACCCTACATTCAACGCCTTGTTCCCCAAGAAAATAGAAAAATGTAAAACAATTCACACATGATTTGTTTAGTATGAAATCAAACAAGAAATAAACATCTGGAATCTTTTTATTTTTTTCTGTGTTTTTTCTAATTTTATGGGTTAAAAGTTAATGGTGTTATTTCGGGGTTTAAGTTCTGTTAAATAGAGGGACGCATGTTAAAATTTGATAGGGACACGTGCGACGTGTGGATATTAAAACCAACAAAAGCACCACTCAGAATTACACACTCCACTGAAACCGAAGGGAAAATGGCTGCTGCTGCCGCCTTAGCACCAGCCCCTTCTCTCCGGTTCAACCCCTACTCAACCCTCCGGTTCCTCTCCTTCTACCCCCGAACCCTAGTTCAACCACAACCGCCAACTTTCCCGCCATTTCTTCCCTGCTGGTCCCGGTTCTCCGGCGCCGGTCCAGCAGTCCCTCGCCGGAGGTCCTTCTGCACCGTCATATCCGGAGCTCTCCACTCCGGCGGAGGAGCCGCCGAGAGGACGAAACCGGAAATTGCAGAAAATTGGAGGCCGGAAAGCGGCAACAACAGAGTTGGGGAGTTCAGGAAGAAGCTGAAGGTCGTGGATATCAAAGGCGGGCCCGACGAAGGGCTGGAGCGGTTGGGCCAGAGTTTGGTGGTTATGGGTTGGGTGCGGACTCTTCGAGTCCAAAGCAGCGTTACATTCATTGAGGTAATAGCATCAATATATAATTGGAATACATATTATTTTCCTAATCTTTTAGTTTTAGCTTAATAATTTGAGTCTTTTTGTTGTTAAATTTTGCATCTTTAGGTTAATGACGGGTCGTGTCTCTCAAACATGCAATGTGTATTGGGTTTAGATGCTGAAGGTTATGATCAGGTACTGTTTACTAATCGCTGGTAGAAAAATGTGTGCTTCTTCTGATCATTGCTTATGTGCTTGTGTTTTTTGTATTTGCATATAAGTTTACTTCACACCAGTTCTTGGGCCAGCCTGAAACTTGCTTCTCATATTAACATTGTGGAATATGTCTATATTTAGGTTGCATGGTTTATATCTATAATAGTATGGGTTTATTCTGTTAGTTATTTTTTGTTAGAGTGAAATAAGTATCTTGAGATATTAGTTTCCCTGATAATTTAGTGGAATTTGTGGCATATCATTGTGTCTTTACTTCAAGCTATGGAGCTTATTGATAGGTAGAATCTGGCTTGATCACTACTGGTGCTTCAATATGGGTGCAAGGGATATTAGCTGCCAGCCAAGGATCAAAGCAAAAAGTGGAATTGAAGGTCAAGAAAATTGTTGTGGTTAGTATTTCTTGTTATCTATGTCTAGCTTGACAACTACCTTGATGGTATGTGATATAGGTTTTATCATTCCTCCACTCCTGTTTACCTCTTTTCATTGTTTTCCAGTTGTAGCAACTTTGCTTGTTTGAGACCATGTAACTATTTGAAAATGGAATCTCTTACTACATTTATTGGACATATCTGCTATAGTTTACAGTTTAGTTCCCATTGTGCATGCACTGCCTTGTGGGGTGGGGACTCTGCCCTAAAAAAATGTGTATTTGTGGGAAAAAAAGAGGTTATAATTTTAATAAAAATTTATAAATAAACCCAATCCTAGACATGTATTTATAAAAAAACCCAAGCACTATTTAAACATAGAAACACACCCAAAATCAATCCCAAAGTCAACTTTTTGGGTGTGTTTATAAATGGATTTTGAGTGTGTGTAATGATGGGTTTTGGGTGTGTTTATATGTTTAAATAGTGCTTGGGTTTTTTTATAATTTCAACCCCCATTTTGGGTGTTTTAGTGAAACTCCCTAATTTTAATTCATCAACTATGAGTGAAGCATTCTGCCTCAAGCCTGTACATAACACATGATATCTAAAGGCTACTTTTCCATGTTTGGGACCCATGTGTGAACTTATTAGTTTCATTTTTGAATTCAAAGCCTCAAGATGTGAGCTTGAGTTCTGAATTCGTGGTCTTATCATTGTTAGTATAGTCCCACATCACCTGTGAACTTTTGGGATGTGTGATGTGGTGTATAAACACATGGGCACTATTCCTTTGTAAGTTTATTTTCAAGCATGAGTTCACCATGGAGTATATCATGGTACAGAGCAGGTATGTTGTAGAGATCAGTTGATTTGTGTTTCCGGCCTTGCACGGAGGGGGAAGAGTTGAGTGTCTCTGCACCTGGTGCTGAGGGGGAGTGTTAGCACAGTCCCTCATTGGCCAGGTGCCTTGGAATGTGCAATATATAACCTTTTCATAATCCAGTTTTGTAAATTCGTGAAGTTTTTCATGGTATCCGAGCAAGAAATACTGAGCTCTAATCTTGCAATTACATCCTCCCAATATAAATTGAACTGCACAAGGTGGGCTTTAATGGTGGAGAGGGGCCCACATATGAGGGGTGTTAAAATATAAAACACTTGTTGACCTAATCCTAACAGCTTAAGCTTTTAGGAGTAGTGCTAAACCAACAAAGTTTATCAATCATTATTTTGGACTTTCAAGTTTCTAGGTTCCCAACAAAAGAATTGGAATAATTGTGTATGCTCTTCATCTTGAAGGT
>NC_024132.1:5461411-5471814 GCF_000346735.1 Prunus mume
CTCACTTGAGAGTTTTCCCATGTGGTTCTCATGAGAAGGTTTTAATAAAGCCATTGTTAACACGTCGGCCTTGTGTAATGTTCTTGGGTTAATGGAATTTCTCTTCCACTCACAAAAAAGAAAACAAAAAACTAAAAGGAGAAACCAAACTTACTCGCTAACATATATCTTCCCCACTGCTTAATTGGAGGTGGGTTAATTTCAGCTCTGAAATCTGCCCAAAAGACATTTTCCTTATTTTCATCAAGAACTGTTGCTGGATATTTTGCAACTTAAAAAAGAAAAGAGAGTAAAATCCGGCCTTTTTAACATTTATTCAATGTCACAAAGTAATAGCAATACAAAACCAAAGAACAAAACAAGGCATCTTATTTTTCTCTCAATTCGATACACTATCTTTTTCCCTTGAGAAGATCTGTAGACCCTTTTATCTACTTCAAGGAACGTTTACTGTTTTTAAACAAATGAAAAAATGATCTGTACAATGGCGCCCATGCAGGCTTTTTTGTCAAAGGAAACCAGAAAAAAAAAAAAAATAAAATAAAAAATAAAAAAAACCAGCTCCCAAGCCATAAATGGTGGCAACTCCCCGGGCATTAAAATAAAATATTGGCTCGAGAATAAAGGAATTGCGCCAATTACATCTGAACATACAACATGTTAGGGTGGGGAGTAGGGATTTTGAAAACGAAAATAATTGTTCTATGGAACTTACTTCTGGCACATACATACCCACCATTTTGACTTTTTGAGAGATGCAGGAGCAGGAACATCACAAGTATTGTATTGATCACTAGGAGCAAAACTTGATATTTACATCTTCATTACTTCGGCTCAAAGTTCCACTTCATGAAGATCATCACCAAAACTGCCACCATTCATTGGCACGCGCATCATAGAAGGCTCACTAGGCCTAAACATAGCTGGGGACATGCCTAATGCCTCCCCTAGAGGTTTTATTTCCCCCATTTTGGGAGGAGGGCTAAATACATCATTGGAGCTTCCACCCCAAGAGGCCGTCCGTCGTGAGTGGGGTGGAACAGAGCCATTAGCATTTGTAGCAACTTCCATGCCATGAATATTACCCATGCTCGGGAACCTTTGCATGGTCGTTGAAGATGGGGGCAGAGGAGTCTGGAATGGGTCATTCCTAGCAGATGTTGAGGGAACTTCTTTAGTTGCAACATCTTCTTGCACACTTTCAGCTATAGCCTCCATAGTCTGTTCACTTGATGATCCTAAGGTGGGAATGAAAAACTTTGCATTGGCAGCCACAGCAGGCTTAACTGATGGAACAGAAGGTGACTGGAACAAGTTTGCTGGGCTTCCACCACCTTGGTTGAATGTGTCAACATATCTGCCAAAATTCCACAAACAATATAGTCAACTCAAATTCATTCCCTCATTTGATGAATAGTGGAAATTTTGGTGAAAGGACATAACATTGACTTTGCTCTGCAAAGGGCTTGTGAAAACTCAGTCCCAGAGAAAAAAAAAAACCTTTTGAATGAAAGGATTTAAATTGAGAGAACTTTAGAAATATTAACTTCTTGGGTTCAAAAAATCCACATAAATTTCTAATGGCCAAAATCACGTCCAAGTTGATTGGTAGTTAGGTTGGATGATCTGGTTCTTCAGTTCTGCAAAGAAAACCCTGGTGGAGTGGAAGTCTGTGCTCCCAAAATAAATTTCCCAGTTTGTTTCAAACAATATTATACCACCAGCTATTTAAGGGATGGGCATTTCTCTTCAAATTTTCAAGTTTTCAAGCAGTTCTAGCAAGAAGGACAGAAGGGAATTATAGTAATTCAACCAAGGAAATTAAAGATGACCTTCACTTAATGCACAACATGAGGGGGGTTGGAAGTTTGGTTGAGAGAGACAGAGCAAACTTATTTACCTGGACCGAATACCCAACCGTCCACGAGCTGAGAATTGATTTGAGCTGGGTGGAATAGGTGGGGTTCCTGAAGTTGGTCCTGGAGGGGTTGAAGTTTGTAAATCTGGGCTGCCCTTAGTGGGAGACCCTTCTTTCTTCAAAACAGATTTCAAGTTGTAATCAGACACACCATTGTGGAAGGCCGTAGTTGTCGGAGGAGGAGGCAAGGCAGCTTCTTCAGCTGGGGGTTCAACACCTTCCTCAACCCATCTCTTAAGTTTTTCGTCATAGTAGAACTTATTTGTTTCACCCAACTTAGCCTTCAGTAACAGGTAGAAAATTTGTTAGTGATGATTAACCAGAAGAGACAACATCTGTACTTCTTTCTCAAAATTGTTTATGAGAAAAAGAAAAGATAAAGAAGGGGAGGGGGGATGAAGGAAACCGTAATATATGAAAGTAAAAACTACCTGTTTGCCTGGACGAGGTCTTAAGACTAGACCCACAGTCTTTTGCAACAGCTGTGACCCGAAACCAAAACGAGCAAAGCGAGAAGTACCCCCTGAGGCTTTTCCTTGGGCATCAGGTGAAGCCGTTTCCTTTGATGAATCAACCTGAACTCAGAATGAGAAGAGATGTCAAAAAATATAATCAAGCACACAGAAATCAAAGAGGTGATTAATTGCATATATGGGTGTTGTAATGCACTGAGCAGGTGTGTGCACGCATGAGTGAACTTTACACATGGAGAATTTTACACACCTGTCTTGGAGTTCTACCAAAGTCTGGCTCTGAAACACTTCTATTATGCATTGGCTTTCTATTGCCATCAGCTGCCCACTCACTTATGGGTTCCATTGAAGCAGAAGGAATTAACGACGACATGGCCATTGTTGATTGACTAGCAGATACTCTGGGGCCCATTGGCTGCTGGTAATGGTCATTACCTTGAGTACTTCCTTGGTATGTGGATGGTGCAGGTGGTGGTAGGCCCCCAACAACACGATGTGCAGTACTATCAAACAAGTTGAGCAATTTACCTACAAACTTTGTAGAAACCAAATTTACAGAGTATCCACCCTGAAAATGGAATGTGCATTCAGAGGGATTAGTCATATTAGCTTGAAAATGATGAACATACAAACAATAGGACAAAGAACTACCTGCTGATGGGTTTTAATCCTCTCCTCAAGAGATAATACTAGCTGCTTCCACGTTTCCACTTCTGGTGCTCTTCCGGTTTTCAAAGACTTTAGTATTGTTTGACAGTACCTGTATTACATGCACTTTGTTAAGAAAAACAGATGTGAAAGAAAGCACCAAATAAAAGAAAAATGCACATGCTTACTTCAACGAGTCAGAAACTCTTCCAACTTCGGCAAGCATGTGCGCATATATGAGCTTATATGGCTGAAATGGTAGAAGGATAAACTGAGAGTTTCCAAGCACCCTTGAATATTCATATAGTTCAGTCCTCTGTCAAAAGACCATAAGGGCAAACTGAGTATAGACTCCAGAAAGCATTGCTTAAAGGAATTAATACAAGACTCTTGTTAAGCAATTATTATGTCTCATTGCATATGAACAAGCAAATAAGAATCAGTTTTGAAGGAGAGAATTTATATTGAAGCTATAAGTGACTAGGAAGTCGTTACTTTTCGCTCAAAGGGTAAAATAAAAGAAAATAAAGATCAAGTAGAGAAGAAAGATAAATGAACAGGTTAGGGTCAAAAAAATTGAATTAGGAATTAGGGGAGGGGAAAACACTAAAAAGAGAGACAAATGAGATAAGACACTGTTGATCTAGTGTCCAAGACCTGGCTTATGCTATGATTTAAGGATGTTACAAAAAAACATTAACTTTCAACCCTGAAATCTCTGATAAAGCTACCATACAAAGTTACTTGGAGTCCAGATTCGCACTGCTGCATTAAAGCGTGCATTCAGGCACGATCCAGGCACCAAAAAATAACTAGCACAAGGAGAAGTTTCTGAAGAATAAAATGAAGAGATAATGCATAAAAGATAGCAGCATTCGAAAAGCACCTGAATGGCCTCCGGACTAGCATAAGTTCGAGGCGATTTCCAGTGATCTGCTCCAATTAGACATAGTCTTGCGCTATCGGAGTATGACTCAAAATTTGCTTCTGCCACTAAATAGCAGATGTGTGCTGCAGTAATCTGATACACAACTCATGTCCGATTAAGTGATAAAAAGTTAACATACATAAAGGAAAAAGGTTACATGTAACAGTATCATACCTCACTCCTATCCTTCCATAAGCAATCTCCAAGATGAATAATTACGAGTTCATCATCTTTTGTTCTGTTTGCAGTTATCACAGCCAGATTCTCCTCCCAGTCATCAAGCATTTTATTTGCACCAAACTGTAGTTGCATAACAGAAACAAAAAGCATTTTAAGGCAAACGTACTGCTAAAGAATTCAGAAAAAGAAGATGAAATTAGAGAACTTATTCCAATCGTACTACCAAGTGCAGCACTACAGGTAATGCTATGTTCAAATTTGATCGGATGTCCCTAAATGAACTACACTACATGTATATAGCTATGAGAAGCAACATATTGATCCAAGAAGCAACTGTCTTCTAATCTTCTAGCTTGCTTCCTTTATACGAACCTCCTCTCTTGCTTTAGTGTGATTCCTCTTTTCTTTTAATTGCTGTTGAAACTAAATGCATAATTACTTTTGTTTGTCTATTCACTTTCTAAAGGAAACTAAAAACAGGTGAGTTGGCTAGTATTGTATATAAATCGCTAAAGCCTATCCCAATGAGCAGTTTTTAAATAGATATCTCACTTGTGCAGGTTGTTGAGGGGTATTAACAGCACCGGGTCGATTGATCTCAGATGTAGTGTCAGCAGAGAACACTTCAGCAGGTTGCCCGGCAATGAGCAGGCATAATGTCCGCAAGGGTGATCCTGCAACCAGCTGACGAAGTGCCATTTGCTTCACAGTATCAACATAAAACTGAAGTTGTTCCAAGCCGCCATCCCAACCAGAGGAAAAGGAAGAGAAAAAAAGGGTGAGATGAGTGCATCCTTCAGTATAAACTGACAATGTACCTCAAGAAAGTAACATCTGATTGAAGTCTTCGAATTTAGCATCAATGGCCAACAAACCTGTTCCCCAAGCTGTGAAGCAATAACAAGCGCAGGTCCCCACAACTGACCTTCTTGTGCACATTGTAAAGCCTCTTTCTTTCTACCAGAAACCAGAAGATTTTGTACCTCAGAAGCAGTTGCCTAGGACATACAACCACCCTATTACAAAATGAAAATTTTGATAATTTAGAGAGAAGGGGAGTTGTTATCAGAGTTGTTTATCCATACCTGCATTTGTCCTTCTGAAGGCATTTTCTGCACACAGTGACTAAAAGCACCATATTCACTGAATTGTACACCATTGCTCTTTGCGGATGCAAAAAGTTTAGCAACTGCTGATTCTGGAGTGTCGCTTTCCTATCACAAGAGAAGCCCAAAAGTATACAAGATACATATTAGTCATATCTCTATGTGGCTCTTAAAAAATACTCTGGCTAGGAGAAAAGTTGAGAAACCATTCATGGGAAGAGATGCCTTTATCTCACATAAATACACACAAACACACACACAGAGAAAGAGGTGACAATATGCGTGACTAAATGCAGGATAACTTAAAAGAAATAGAGTTCAACTTAAGAGAAGTTTCAAAAGCTACAAGTACCAAAGGACAGGAATGTGATTTACCCTCGATACATTGTCGGTTCCAAAAGGAGATCGAAGTTTTCCATAATGTTGACAAGCTATCTTAAGCAAAGAAAGAAGCAACCTCAATACTTTGCCTTTCCTGTAGTCCATCTCTGATGATTCACAGTTAGCAATCCTCTCATCCATCCATTTGTTCAACTCTTTGCTTCCAACACTCCCTCCAACCAAGGGACCTGGGAAGGATTGTTGGCACAAAGCACGAAAATAATCACAAGTACTCATTCCAAAACTTGAAGCATCAGTCTTTTCCGTAAAAACTTCTATCAAGTTCAGGACAGAAACTGAGCCTCCTACAGGATCCTTCACATAACAATAAAACATGCATAATTAGGCCTTTCATGGAACAATGTAAACAGAAAAGTTGTACGCTCCATTTGGCCACAAGTCTGAGAAGGAATTTGGGACCAAACATAAATCAAGTCAGTACCTAATACAGGTTATCAATCGATAAAACGATTCTTTCTAGTTTCAAACTTTCTATCTCTATTCAGGAAACCAGTGGAAGATCAAATAACCACTTCGAAAAAATTTGGATTTTTATTTCCTTCCATCAGCCTTTTGTCAACCAAATGGAGCCTTAATTTATCTTAAAGAGAGAAGGTTTCGAGGCCTCACCTGACTTCCATATGACAAATTCGTGAGACTACTATTGTCCTTCATTACAATGAGTTTCCCACCAAATCCGAAAGTTACTAGGGCATGTGGAGGACGCCCAGCAGATGATCTTCCTACGCTGGGAGCATACGAAAACTGATTGCCACTCTGGAAAGGTTGCTGGGAATAATTTAAAGGTTTCTGATTGCCATAGTAATCATCTGAGAATTGTGTTTGTTCGATCAGCTTTGCATTTCCTTGATTAAACTGCTGGCTAAAGTTACCACCTGGGAGGAAACTTTGGAACCCGACAGTCCCATTAGCCTCACCATGACCTTGACTCGCTTTGTTGTACAAAGGAACTGCTCCGAAAGAATTTAATGACTTCTGCTGGTCCTTGTTGACTGTTGAACCAAACGAATTACTCATCTGCTGGTTTCCACCAAAACTTGAAAAAGCCTCATTGTTAGTTCCAGTCTGAGCTTGCCACATATTTGAACCCTGTTGATTGTAATTACTATAAGACCCAGCCCAGCTGCTGTCTTGAACTTGGCTACCAACCCCTAGCGACCCATAATTGCTATCTTGCCTGTACTCACCATATAAACTAGTATCATTCTGGGCTTGAGCAGTCGGTTGCAGAGAGGAATTATACCCCTCCAATGAGCGCCATTCTTGCGCAATTGTATCATAGTACCAACCCGGGTATTCAGGATTGAAAACCATATGTGCTGGGTACCCATTAGTCACTTGTGAGACCTGATCCCAGTTTGACAAACTACCAGTCGTGCTAGTTTCAGTCACAGTTCCCGCAACGGAATGAGCCGTTTGCTGCAAATAAGAAACCTCAGTTTTGCTATCAGAAACAGTGGCCCAATCACTGGCTGAATCAGTGCCGAAGCTCCCTTCAGCATTTGCAGGCACATCGAAACTGTCCACTTGATACCATTGCCCCGTGTTAGGGTCATACTTCCACCCTGGATAAAGACTTTCCCAATACTCCGTACTATTTAGATCCTGCTCATTTCTACTTTCCTCCACAGTTGCTCCATAAGCTTGGCCCTCTTGATATTGCTCGTTATTAACCGAATGGTTCAAACCTTGTGCTGTATGATCTTCATTACTGGGTGCAGTTTTTGATTTAGTACTCAAATTTCCGTCTACTTTCGGGGGGAAATCCCCAGAACTATCTCCCAATTCATTGAAAAAATCTGAGTACGATCCAAACCCATGAATCCCATTTTCTGCAGAATCAGCATGAAACGAACCCCACCCTATCTCCTTCACCCCTGAAGCTCCAGAATCGTTGCTCTTGCTCATTCTGGAATCTGACGTCAATTGAGATCCCGCCCCATCATTATTGGACTGAATCACTCCGTCATCAATAACCGAATTCTTCGACTCTATTACATTACGGAACCCGAATGAATTCGACTCATCAGGACCTATTTCATCTTTTGTTTTGGTTCTGGCACCCAAATCCTCAGATACAGCTGCAGAATCACCAATAGTCAGATTGGCGAACGCCTTATTTTCGTCGTCTTTGGCTTTGGCATTGGCACCAGAATCCTCAGATACAGCTGCTACAGAATCACCACTACTCAGATTGGTGAATGCCTTAGCGTCATCGGAATCGTTTCCTTCGTTGCATTTGGGGCCTGATTCGGCGGGCCCCAGGTCATCTTCAACCAATTTATCAAAGAAATCCTCGTCGGTCTGATCCTCCACCTGAAATGGAGGATTTGAAGCCATCGACCAAATCCCACAGGCAATTCACCCCTCAGAGTCCAAAAAAGCCTCGAAATTGGAGCTCGAACACGACGAAAAACCCGAGATCCAGAGCCAAACACGCAAAAACCAATCTCAGAATCACCAATTTAAAAAAATTCAAGCCTAACAAGAAGATAATACAACCCCGAAATGAATGAGATCTAGGGTTCCTGAGCTACCCTGCAAATTCTACAGTGACAAATCAAGCAAAAACAAGATCGCAGATTTTCTTTTTTCTTTTGCTTGCATTCAACGCATTGCGTTAAAAATGAGAAAACTGTATATTGAAATAAATAAATAAAAATAACTTACAGATCGATGGAATTTCAGAAAGAAAATCCAACAGAGAGAAAAGAGGGAAAGAAATGTGTGTGTTTGACAGAAAGAGAGAGAGTCTGAGAGTAGAGGAAAGCCCTCGATTTCGCACCTCCCACCCACCGAGTCCAAGAGCTTCGCTATTATAATTTTAGTATTTTCTTTTTAATTTTCTTTTCAAATTTTCATTTATGGCCTTTTTGCCTGCATTTTTTTAATTATTATATATATATATATATATATATATATTTGTCTCTGTTTTCAAATTTTCGGAGATGGATGGATTTAATAAAGAACGGTGATGTTTGTCTGATTGTTTGTCATAAAAGACAGAAAAAAAAAAAAAAAAAAAAAGGGGGTTTAGGAATATTTTTATGCCGTTGCCCAAATTTTGAGCTGACTAGTGTGCAAATTGAACCGAAAATCCGGCCGTCACAATTAAAATAAGAAATATTAGCAAAAGTCGAAGGTATGGGGTTTCGAGAAGGTTATGAAGTTTCCAACCCCTAACCTCCAACACTAATGGATAATTTTCACCACTGAATTAACGATGCCGTTGCCTAAATTTTGAGCTGACTAGTGTGCAAATTGAACCGAAAATCCGGCCGTCACAATTAAAATAAGAAATATTAGCAAAAGTCGAAGGTATGGGGTTTCGAGAAGGTTATGAAGTTTCCAACCCCTAACCTCCAACACTAATGGATAATTTTCACCACTGAATTAACGAATTCACTTGTGTTATGGTAACACGACAAATATATTTATTGAGTTCCCATTCCAGATAATTCAACTATATATATACAAAAATTCTCCTATGTGGACATCCGGATTTTATTATCGTGCCGATACTGTGTATTTTCTACTACCCCTCCCTGTTCTCCTTCCTGTTTACAATGACTTCCGCACGTTATCCATACAATAATAACGTGTGGACGTCCAGATGAGAAAATAACTACATGGGTATACTAATGATTTGCCCTCTGAACTTATACCTAACTTTCAATTTACCCCTTATCTTTTTTTATTTTATTTTATAGAAAATTAAGTATATGATTATTTTTTTCTTCACCAATTCCCCCCCTTAAATCCGCAACATTTCATCCAATTTGTCGTTAAATATGAGGGTAAAATAGTCATTTTGTACGTTATAAATAAATAAATAATAGAAAATTGAAATAATAGTCATGAAATAAAAACTGAAATGTTATTCCTCTCTCTCTCTCTCTCTCTCTCTTCTTCTTTGAATTTCTAGAACCTCCTCCTCTCATTCTCTTCAAATCCAAATCCAAACTTTCTACTTCTTTGCATATCAATCTTCCTCAAAAAGGCTCAAACTCAGAAATCTACCTGCACAGTGAACTCAAATAATTTCTCAAGTGTTCAGCAAATTCAACTTTACAAAACTGAACATAACAACGCAATTATAAACTTGCGGTTGCACCTAGGTTAACCTAGGTTGTCTGAGGGATCAAACCACACGTAGTTCTTTATACAAGAAAGCAAGGTCCAACCCATATGTAAGCACATGAATTAAATATTCCTTTACACTTTCCTAAAACCAAAAGCTTCAAACTTTAATCAATATGCTGAAACTTAAACAAAAGATATTGATTTCAGAACATGTTTGGGCCAAAAATTGACACATCCAGCCCAGTGAAAAGAAGGAAGCCCAAAAAACCAGGAGAGTCCAGCCCAAGGCTCATCAGAGCAAACAAGACTGATTTGGGCCTCACAAGCCCAAACATAATAGGAAAAGGGAGTCCAGAAGAAGGAACAATCCCACATGGCAACTTCTGGGATTAAAAAGTCAGCAATGGCGGAAGTCAGCAAGGATTAAAAAGTCAGCAATGGCAACTTCTGGGATAAAAAGTCAGCAATGGCAACTGCCATGGAAGAAGTGATTGAAGGGTTCATGACATCAAGTTGATTCTGAAGAACTGAAGATCAAATCCCTCTTATATATATGTATATTCAGAGATTTTTCTTCTGTCCTTTCAGAGAAGGTAATTCTCCCAAGGAGATAAGCAAGTTACAATCTCAGAGAGGGATAAGCAGGAAAGCAGGGAGCTGTCCAG
>NC_024132.1:5484082-5504798 GCF_000346735.1 Prunus mume
GCCCCTCCCATCCTTGGAACCCCCCCCCCCCCCGTCAAAGGCCGAGAGGTCCACCAGATTGTTCTTTAAATGAGCCACCAGCCTCTCTGGCATCCCGCCATCTACGGAGGGGCCGAGGACGCAGGAATCAGTGGCAGTGTCGTCATCATCGGTCCAGGGTGTGACGATGTTGGGATGGACTGAGCCCTGGATTTCTCGGCAGATGTCTTCAAACTCAGTCTGGAATACTTGGGACCCAGCTTCAACAGATGTAGAGATGCTGGAGGCCATTAAAATAGATTGAAGTAGGGGGTGTTAAAAGAAAAAGGGGCGAAGAGTTCGTAAGTTTTCTGGGAAATACAAAGGAAACAACTAAAGTCGTTGGTTACTAACAAAGGGATAACTGGGCAGAGAGAGGTGGAGTGCTGAAATGTGAAGTTCGAAAGGGTTGAGGAATTGAGAGAAGGGTTTGGCAGAGTTTAGGCGTCTGAAAATTCTGAAGGCTTCAAGAAGGAATGAAGAAGGATATGCTTTTATATTGGCGCTAGAGTTTGAAACGAAAGGGCACGATCCTCTCGAGAGACGTAACGGTCTAATAGGGTGCTCAAGCAGTGTGATGACGTGTCAGGAGCCCAGAAGCCGTCGCTTCATTTGACTAGACGAAACGACGGCTCGCGCAAGTCTGGGCAATGATGGCCTACGAGATGTGCTTGCGCAATAAATGCGTAGGCATTTAAGGCACCCGCTGTCAATCACTTCAGGAGGAATGCAAAGGGTCCATCCCTTAGAATCCATTCGGCCTTTGCTCAGGCCGCGACCGAAGAATCCAGGGATGTGGGGCCAATGTTTGTGCCTAATAAATCACGGTCATAAACTGACTGAAAGGACCTCCTCTCGACCCTAGCACCTACTCATGAATCGAAACGGCCATGTTTAGTTAGGCATTTTGCCTTCCTGAAAACAAGAGAATAGCTACGAAGGCAGAATCTTCTCGGCCTCGCGACCGCGGTATTATGGGCCAAAACCGAGGGTCATAAAAGACATTGCCGAAGGTACTACGGACAAATCACCACGTGGCCTCAGTGTCCCACACCCCATTTAATGAAGTAATGCCTCTGACTATTGCAGCAAGCCCACTAGTTGCAAGAAGCATTTAATGCACAAGGGAAGAGGGGAAGTGACTGAAGTCAGGATTTGGTAATAGAGATCAGAGTGGTTAGGCACAAACACTCTCACAAGTATGCTTACAACTTGAGGTCAGATCACCAACCACCAGACCAGGGCATTAAATGCATTCCCACGGCCAAGGGGGCAGAACCCACGATAAGGGTGGTGGCCGAGATTTACCCGAATCCATGGGGTCACACCACCACGCTTCACGATCCCAAATGCCGATTTGACTACCCACTTGCCCCAATCAGGCTCCACCATGCAGATCTTTTCAGCCTCGATTGTCCTTCCAGGACTCGCCCTATAAATATTAAGCTCAAGACTACATTCAAAAGGTTTAAACACCAAACCAAAAGCCTCCTACGGAGCAAGTTATATTTTCCTGTAATGCACTTTCAATACCTTTATTTGCTTTCCTAGGAGTAGTGGTAGATTGTAAGGAAAATCCATTCATCAATATATCATACGACCCTTGATTTTCAAGGCGCCGGAGCACCATCTCTGTTGTCATCTCATTCACCTCATATATCATACGACCGTCGCTCTCTGAGCAACGCGCCTGAGCACCGCCTAAAACCCGCCACCAACACCACCATTAAACGGTCTTGTAGCTCAGGCTGTGAACCTGACGGCTGAGATCAATTCCTCTCTCGGCCGCAATCGTTTGATTAGGAGTCGAACTCGAAACAGGCGCATCATTTAAATCATCTCCGACCCAAACCTCATCACCATCTCGACGCACGGTAGACCGCGTTGGCACGCCCGCGCACAACCACACCACATCCAAAAGAAGGACGTCATGTGTTAACGCATATCCCCTTAGCCCGTAGCACCAGGCTGTGAGATTTGCGCAGCCAACAGGTGCCCGATTCAATTACCATAGTATTATATTAATATACTTACTCAATATAGTAATAATTTAAAAACTCTGACCCCCGGCTCCTAGAAGTGCGTGCATCAAATCAAAGTTATTCCTATGCCCACATTAACGTTCCTTTATACTTAGGACACATGTCCCGTGAGTCTGGTCTTGATCGGACGGTTGGATTGGTCACAATCGTACGATCAAATAGTTTCTAAAACCTTAACACTAGGGTTTGCGATTTCGGAGTATCCGGGACTCCGATTCACGATCTGTCTAACCCTCAACGATCCTGATAACGTCTAGATTAACATATCTGAAAATGATTACGATCCAATAGCTCCATTGTACTGAACTCGGAAATCACACAAAATGTGAGATTCGTTCGGTGTTCAAACGTTGTCTGAATTGAGATCCGTGAATTCCTATGCGCTCGTGACAACACGAGGATCATTCTAGGACTAAATGTGGTTCCAACTAGAATGCCCACGCGCAGCCACACGCGCTGGCAGCGCGTGAGTACCCAAAGCGATAACACTTCCCGGTATAACTCAGAATTACCGCTCATGACTCCTATCCTAGGTGTAACACCCAATTTGGAACCACCTTTATTCTTGGACCTACCCCGAAAAGTGGTGGGGAGTGGCCGGAATAGCACTCTCAAAATGGGCTGAAACCTAGATCGAAAATAAAGGTATCTACGCTAGAAATTCGCAAATCCTACCCAACCAGCAGCTAGAGCATGAAAAATAGCTAGAAATCCATACTTCACTCGTCCGATTTGGTGGCCGGATGACGGAGATCGAAGGCTTGGAAATTCTGTCAAAATCGACGACTTTCCTTCGAGTTTTTCGGCGGTTTTGTGGCGACTAGCGGCAGAATGTGGTCGGGGTTTGAAGACGGAACCGAGCTGGTCATTTTGGCACCGACGGCAAGGGCTGGGGCTCAGGTGGCTATGGAGGTGAGAAGGTGGCGGCTGGAGCAAAATTTCGAAGGGGGGTTTCTGCGCGACAGGAGAGAGAAAAAGGAGCGTTTTAAAAATTCTGACTTTGAAAATTACTATTTTGCCTCTCTACGTATTTTGACCGTATTTTCTTCATTATAACTCCAATTCGAGCCCACTACCTGTCTATGGACTCGTTTCGTTGCGCTCTACGCAACGGTGCAAGTGGAATTGCCAAATTCTTCTCCGGTCAAAAGGTCAACTTTTCCTTAATAAGTTATTCTCCGGGCAAAGTTGTCCTTTCCTCCTAATAGTTTAATAGTTAAATATTAATTAAGGTTTGGGTTATTACAACTTATCCCTTGGGCCTAATAGCCTTTTGGGCTATTTTGTCAATTTCTTTTTAAATCACATTTAAAAGCCCAATCTAATATTTCTATATGTCAATATTAATTCCATAATTAATCTTTTAATTATAATTTAACTATTAAATTATAAATATAGTTTTACTTAATTGATCCAGTCGAACTATTTGACTTTGGTCAATTTCTCCGGTCAACATGTTGACTTTTGACTGTTGACTTTGACATTTGATTATCAACCTTTGACTTGTGTCTCCTCATTTCATTGCTCCTCATTTGTATCTCTAATCACATTCTTTGGGTGTGCAGATCCATAGGTCCCTTTGAGCAATGTAGTGGGTTGACTCAACTCCTCAGAGATGATATACAAATTAAATTTCACAATTTAATTCATCCTATTAATAAAGGTTAATTAAAACCTTTTAAGACATCCACCAACCATGTTGTCGCCTAGCAGCAAGTCATGGTTATCTGAGTTAAATGAGACATTGTGAAAGAATCTATTCAAATTGGAATAACCGTGCAATTGAATCCTTCTCTTATGTCAATACTCCTTATTCACATTATTAGATCATGGAATTGATTATCTTGGTAAGATTTGAAGGCTTATTCTTTCAAGTCTTATCCACTACTCTGCGCAGAGATTTGACCAATAATATATTGGAGTATTCTCTCTCCTTTACTGAGAGTAGAGATTCTTTGTTGTACATTCATTTACTTCCATGACTCTATTGAGAATCCTGACGAGCACCTTTAAGCTATGCCTAATTCAACATGACCATATAGTGCCCTCAAAGATTAACAACATAGCCATAAAACATCTATGATGCCTCAGGTCTAAGGATTAGTTTGCACCATTGCAATTTATGAGTTCCAATTTGACATGTGAGTAAAGACTTCCATGCTGACTCATGTGTTGGATTGCATTTAGTGTACTTGTTCTTCTATAAGCACCTACACACATATCGATGTGTCTTCACACCTAATGACTTGAGACATTGTCATTCCCTACATATAGAGACAATAGTGTGTATACTGGTCTTTGTGGAATATTGACGCCCAATCAATATTCCTATGACCAAGAACATATTCAAGATTTAGGGATGATGAGAAGTCTCCATGTATGCAATCTCATTACATAGCTCTCATATCCACTTGTGTATTTTTTGGACTATGGTTTTTCTATATATTGAAAGATAATATAGGATGATCTACTGTATAAAATAACCTTTCTTTCCTATTGATAACATAATATGTCTTTTATCAAAGATATTCTTAACTCTAACTATTACATAATTAGTTGGCTTTAAGGGCATATTTCTGACACAGATTAACAAGGAGAGCAACTTTTGGTCTCGGACCCTGACCAAAAAGTGGTCGAAAATGGGGGAAAAACGGCTGGAACCATAGGCCCAAAATGGGTATTTGAATCAATCCCCAAAACTCCAAAAATAATCCACACTAATTACATAAACAGGTATAGCATAATGAAGGAATGAATTTTCATACCTCACTCGAAGGATTTAGCCATCGAAATAGCTAAAAGACACTAAAACGCCACCGAAAAACTTATCCCTTTTTATAAGGAGGTAGGTTGTAATATCCAGACCCAATTTTAATTATTCATTTAAATTAATTATTTTATTTAATTATGAAATTACAATTTTACTTTTGGGATAGGGTTATTTTGGTCATTTTTAATCCAGTAGGATTTTGGGAAATTAAATGGCACCATAACGTAGATTGCGTCGATACGAGTTTGTAGACACGTAGTGGGCTCAGATTGGAGTTGTAACGAAGAAGTTACGATAAACGGAAGTGTAGTGGCACAACCGTAAATATTTCGAAGTCTATTTAAAAAAAATCTGATTTCCTTCTCTCTCTCCCTCCCTCCCAATCTCTCTTCTCACTCTTGCACGAACAACCCCCCTTTAAACAGCTGCCACTATTTTGGGCCACCACCACCACATTTGACCACCGTTGGCCACAAGACCGGTACCCAAACGACCGACTCAGCTTCCTCTTCCCGACCTACCCCACCTCTGACGAAACGCGTAGCTACTGTCGGCAGAAAACGTAGAAAACAGGCCGTATTTTACTTAAACTTTCTGGCGTTCGTTTCGACCATTCCGGCCACTAAATTTGTCGATCCAGGTATGCTTTCTCATCCTTTCAACGTGACATAACTGATGGTTGGGTTGGTTATGATCGATTTTGAAGTTTTGAGGTTCGATTTACTACTTAACATTTTGGCCAATTTTCTGCAAGTTCCGGTCACGTTTTGACCGTGGCCCAAGAACAAAAATTGCTCCGCTTGTTGTCCTAATCACATATGTATAGGTATTGTTGGGTGTTTCGAGAATTTTTCGGTCACCGGAATTTTCTCAAGACACCCATGTGCTGTCGACGCATGTGGTGGCGCTTGGGCCAGGTTTGGGTGATCCATTTGGTCTTGTCAACTTGGTATCAGAGCATTAGGTTCAATTTCTTGTGGACTCCACACCTTGTGTGCATCCTTAGTATGTGAGTAGTGTAGTGTGTTCCATCACGGAATAAGACATCCTCAATGTGGATGACCTCGTTAGACGTTTCAAGTACATCTTGCAAATTGTTTCCTTTGTTTTTCAATAAACTTTGACCTCTAGGTTTTAAGGTTGCTTGAATTGGTTAGAGTCTTAGTTGACTCAATTCTCGATTAAGGGTGTTTTTGGGGAAATTTGAAAGGGATAAAGAAAAGAATCAGAGAAAAATGAAAGTTAGCATATCTTGATAAGTTTAGGATGTTACCCTTGTGTAGCATCCTGGGAGAAATAAGGTAGTCGTGGGTATCTCAAGTTCGAGAGCCCAGTGAGCCTTGGCTTGACGACAATGCAAGAAAGGAAAGGTATATAAGTTTGCATTCGGGCTGAGTGTTGTAGCAAACATAGTGAGGTGATATATTGGTTTATGAGGGGTAAGGACAAGGTTTTGTCATAAAGGAAATACTTGAGTTAGCAAGGCCGACACAGAGAATTGATTAATCATGGAAGCAAAGTTAATAAGGGTTGTGTTGAGTATCGTTCGAGTTGAATCGATGGGAGTGCATATGGGTTGTTATACCCTTAAACTGTACGTGTTAGAGTTGGTTTTGGTTGGGCATGTTTTCAGAGGAACGAATAATTGTGGATTCTCAGGAAATGGAAGTAGTGTTATATTGGGAAGGTGTTGTGGATGAGTTGGAATGATGAGGAAATGAGTGGGAACTAGAGGAGTATTTGTGGGCCCAGTACTCATACCTCTTTCGGCGACATGTATGAAATTTTGAGGATGAAATTTTTATAACGAATTTTTTATAAGGAGGGTAGGTTGTAACATCCCGACCCAATTTTAATTATTCATTTCAATTAATTATTTTATTTAATTATGAAATTACAAATTTGCCTTGGGGACCTAAATCCTATCCAGTAGGATTTTGGGGAATTGAATATAGTTCGCGTCGATACGAGTTGGTAGACACATAATGGGCTCAAATCAGAGTTGTAACGAAGAAGTTACAATCGACGGAAGTGCAATGGCACAACTATAAATATTTCAAAGTCTGTTTAAAAAAATATGATTTCCTTTTCTCTCTCACCCTCTCCCTCACGATCTCTTTTCTCCCTCTTGCACGAACAACCCCTCTTTTAAACAGCCTCCACTATTTTGGGCCACCACCACCACATCCAGCCACTGTTGACCACGAGACTGGTACCAAAACGACTGGTTCAGTTTCCTCATCCCGACCCACCCTACCTGTGACGAAACCCGTAGCCACTGTCGCCGGAAAACTAGAAAATAGGCTGAATTTTACGTAAACTTTTCGGTGTTCGTTCCTACGATTCTGGCCGCCAAATTTATCGATCCAAGTATGCTTTCTCATCCTTTCAACGTGACTTAGCTGATGTTGGGTTGGTTAGGATCAATTTTGAAGTTTTGAGGTTCGATTTACGACTTAAAGTTTTGGCCGGTTTTCGGCTCGAGTTTTCGACAAGTTTTGGTCACTTTTTGGCCGTGGCCCAAGAACAAAAGTTGCTCCATTCGTTGTCCTGATCACATAGGTATAGGTATTGTTGGGTGTTTCGAAAATTTTTCAATTGGCAGAATTTTTTCAAAACACTCACGCGCTGCCGATGCTTGTGGCTCTTTATTATTAAAAAGCCATGTCAAAAAAAGTTGGGGTCATATGCTTAAAGAAAAGGGACAAGACACCCTTGAAACAAATAAAATAATACCTAAACTACTATAAAGCCAGACAAAACACGGTTGGGATCACATTCTTCATTAGAAAAGTTGGACAAAAACACGCCTTAAAAAAAACTGAAATAATTAAATTCATATTAATAGTTTAAATGAGTATTATTGTAAAACGACAAAAACTAAACTAAAAACAAAAAGTTCAAAAGCGAAGATACACGGGAGAAGTCGTGCAAGAATTATTCATTTCCAGTTTTCAGATTCACGTTAAACAACTACCTTGTAGCTTACACATATATATCACAATCACTTTACTTTTATCAATCATTATGGTGATCTCTTTCTCTCTCTCTCTCTTTCTCTCTCTCTCTCTCTCTCTCTCTCTCTCTCTTTTTTCTTTTTGTTTATAATCAGTCTTCTATCTCTCTCTCTCTCAGTTTCTTTCTTCTGTTTGATTATAATGAGTCTAAGATCTTTCACACAAAGTGAAATACATAGAACTCTTACGTGATGCCATCTTCCTTGAATCACGACCTCATAACTCATTCAATGGTAGCATCAACAAAAGCAAGTCACGAACGACTTAATGCTTTTGCTCTGTCTCAAAGCTGTTTCAGTCCTCTCTTTATGATGAGATTAGGGTTAAAGAACATGTTTGATGAGAGCATGGTCTTAAGCTTATATAGGTCTACGTCAAGTTGTCTCTACTTATCACTGAGGCGTAACTTGACTAACACTATAGGCCCATCAAGCAATAGTTCACACAAAAGGAAATAAATAGGACCCCTTTAATTGGCTATAAAACTTTCCTTAATTTACAAGAATTTGTGCTGCATGTATAACCTAATTTAAACTTTTACCAAACCTCAATAAGTCGATGACTCATTAAAAAATATAACCTAGCTTCTAGTGCATTGATCTATATAGGAATATAACATCTTCTAGTCAGCTGCACTATTTCTTCTTTATACTTAGTAGAGATGGCGCCAAATCTGCACAAAATCAGCAATTCTAATATATGTGATTTAGTTTTCCTTTATTGTGATATTGTAATCCCATGTAATTATAGGTAATTATAACCAAATAGGAATGTACTTGGAGAGCAAGTATCCACCACTTGTATAAATATTCTATTTCTATGTGAATAGAAATCATCCAATTTCAAACCTAAGTGAATCTCTAACATGGTATTAGAGCTCTAAATCCTAGCCTAGCTTCCCTGCGTTTTCTCTATGTGTTTTCTCTGCCCACATATGCCTTCTTTATTGAACCCTCTCTAGCAAATACTCCTCTCTAGTCCCCTCATTCTTCTCTAATGGCTGCTTCCTCGTCTGTGACGTTGCTTGCTTCTCATATGGCCTCTTTTCATAATATCTCCTATGTTGTTTCTATCAAACTGGATTCTATGAACTACATCATTTGGAAAACTCAGTTCTTGCCTCTTGTTGAAGAGTACTGGTTTAATTAGATTTGTTGATCAAACAAATTCATGCCTCTCTCAATTCACCTCTGATGGCGTCACTCCCAAACCTGCCTATGCAGACTGGCATAAGCTTGATCAACAGTTGCTCAGTTGGATAATTCTACACTCACTCCTGGCGGGCTATCTCAAGTTTGTCGTTGTCTTACAGCTCATGATGCCTAGATCTCCTTGGAGAAACGCTTCAATTCGTAGTCCAATTCTCGTATTTTTCAGTTGAAGCACCAGTCATAAACCACCAAATGAGGTGCCTCCTCTATCGCTGATTTTGTCGATAAGATGACTACTCTTATTGATAGTTTGACTCTTGCTAGAAAACCTGTGGATGACGATGATCTTATTGACCTCATTCTTAATGATGTCAGACCGGTGTACGAGAGCGCCGTCAACTCTATTCAGTCCTATGACCCTCCTATGGCCCTTGATGTTGTTATTGCCTTTTTATTGACTGCTAAGACTCGTGTTAGCGCTAAAACTAAACAGATAAAAATAAAGCTAACTTACAGGTGACGTGGAAGGTTTGGACCCGAGAAGCCTTCGGTTTGTGGTGTCTTCCCACGAGGGGTAATGTCGGATTCTGCCTGGGGAGAGAAACGGCAGGTGAAGCCTATGACACCAGTGTTGTGCCGGCCGAAGGTCATCCGATGCCAAAGTTAGTGACGAAGAGCGATTCTATTGACACAGTGAAAGCACAATAAAGTAAAGAAATAGTCTTACCTCTTGGCTGGGCCAATGGGCTATATTTATAGAGAGTATTTGTAATGCTCTTAGTACTTAGTTTCGATGTGGGACTCGTGGGAGTGTCTTCAGCAGTCGACGTGTGCCCTGATAGGTTCTAGTGGGAGTTCCGAGGTGATTTGTCAGAATCGGTCGAATGTGTTGACATGTGGCTCGGCATTGTCTGCCGAAGGTTGGTGTCTTTTGTTAGTTTGTAGGCACTCCACCGATTTGACCAGTCTGAATTGGTGGAGCATGCCGATCAAAGTTTCGGCATGGCTCACTGAGCTGGTCTGGTCGTGCAGATTTTGCCACATGTTAAGACATGAGTAGGGGGTCAGATATGGTACAAACAACTCGTATGGTTGATTACACGTCTTCCATGACGTCTGATTCTACCACTCAAGTGTTTTACACTAATCATGGCCATGGCTTTTCCAACTGTGGGTCTTTCTTTTCCCGTGGTGAATTCTCTGGCTCTTGTAGTGGTTTTTTTGGCCTAGGTTCTTCTCTTGGTCAAGGCATCCTTTCGCTCCCCTCATAAGCTCCACCTTTTGTGTCTATTGCTGTTAGCCATGATGGTTTCTCCTCTCCGTCTTATGGTTCTTCTCCTGGTTTTCACAATAGTTGTTATAAATGTGGTGAATATGGTCATATATGGCTCTATGTTGCCCTTGCCCTCATGTTGCTCCCCAAGCCATGGTTGCCTCTCATACTCCTACTCAGTTAACCACCTAGTTTACTGATAGTGGTGCCTCGGCTCACATAACAAATGATCTTGCTCATCTCCAACTCTCTTAGAATTATGGTGGTTCAGATCAAGTTTTAGTGGGTAATGGTCAAAGTTTTCATATATCTAATATTGGTTTTGGTTCCATCTCTCAATTCCATTTAAATAAAGTTCTTCATTTTCCTTCTGCTTCTCATAAAGTTCTTTATTCCATTTAAATAAAGTTCTATCAATGCTAGTCTTCTCCATCCTCTTACTCCTTTCCTACCACTGACGTGGCCCTCTTTGGTATTCATACTTCTTCTCCCTTGTGGCATCAACACTTAGGTCATCCCTCTCTTGCTGTCTTTCAGAAGATTTTCACTCACCTTCCTCTTCTTGGTTCTCCTAACAATTCCTTTTGTTATGACGCAACGAGATATAAGGGATAGGGAGATCGAATGATAACCCTACAAGTAAAAATGTCGGAATCCACTAGAGAATTAAGTAAACCTCAAATATATTGATTGAAAATAAGATGAATAAACTGACAAATACAACGCCATGAGTTGTCTTAAATAGAAAACAAAGAAACCCTAAAACCATAGGAAACCCTTAGGTTCTAGAATATTCCTAAACTTAGCTAACAAGAAAATAATAAAAATCATAGCTAAAATCATATTAGGAAAATAATATCCTAATAGATAACTTAGTCTTCAAAATATGAAATTAAACATTAAATTAAATACAAATCTTGACAGAATCATAATTACTTCAAACTTCCTTAACCAATTAGAAAATCCCAATGATACACCTTCCTTCTTTTTCTAGCACCATAATTGATATTTAATTGGAATTTTTCTCTCTTGCACTATTTCCTTCCAACTTTGAGCCATTTTATTTTAATTAATTTTTCACACCATAATTGACCCATATTTTGTCTTACATCAGACCCCTTCACTTGTAAAGAACTCGACCAAGAGTTCTCGTTAAAATGAACCTGAGTATATGTTGTGAAATTATTGGAAGTGCACAATCCGCACAATCCGCACAAGTAATATAGAGATAAGTGAAGTGTCATTCCCACGAAGACTGTAGTTTTCTTTTAATTACCAATTATGATTAATGCAGAAGTTTATTTGAACAATTAATTAGGAGGATTGATTAATTTAATTAACGATGGAAAATCAAGTTGATGAGATACTAGAGCATACGATTTCACTAGAACCAATTCCCCTTAATTCTTAGCCAATTAACCCTAATTACTATCCTTAATTCTTATAGCCAATTAACCCTAATTACTATCCATGTTGACAGTTGATTTCTCCTAATTCATTCGATATCCCCTCTCGGGCTCAACCAAAAGTATTCTTAATTAACAACCAATTCTCTCTCGAGCAAGGGATTTAGAAAATCAAGAACCCATTAAGTTCTATGAGAACCTGCAAGAAAACTGCATGAGTCATGTTAGTCCCTCTCAGGCACTCATTCAAGACATGATATTTGTTGTGAGAAGCAAACACCAAACATCTCCTCTCGGTCTCTGCTTGGATCATCAAATCAATTAAATATTGGCCAGATATTCAAAGCATTAAGAACAGTAACAAATACTCAACCTGGAATAGTAATAAGAAATTAATATAACTATAAAAATTAAGTATTCATGGTTATGCTACATTGTAGCCCTAGCAAGGAAAATTAGTTCATGACAACAGAAAAGATAAATAAGAGAGTTGTTGTCACAAAACTGATTTGGCCGATGGATTTGATCTCTGGATTCTCCACAGCAACCACTTTCGAAAGCTCCTCAAGTAGTGCAGCAGCAAATTCTTGGCTCTCTCTAATATTTTTCTGGTTATATGAAAGTTGTGTATAGGAAGATGATGGAAAAGATGATCCTCCCTAGAGAGAACTTAGGGTGACCTTATATAGTGTAAAACAACTAAACCCTACTCTAAAAAGGTCTGGAAAAACTCTCCTAAAGCAAAACCAAATTCCAAACAATTAAGGAAACAAACTAGGAAAGAATCCTTCTTTGACTTGGAAACACGTCAGCCAACTTGCACGCACATTTTGGGGTCGTTCCACTTCCCAAAAAATTCTGGAAAAATATGAGCAACGTAGCTCTATCTCTAAGCTTTCTAAGCATATATACAAGCCACTAGGAAAAATCGAAAATGTCTTCAAATCTTCAATCTTCCACAGCAGTGCAGTTCTGACGGGATTTCAACTTAGGCTGTCTTGACTTGCAGGTCTGGAGCATTTGGCTTGGTAGAAAATTATGGAACTTTAACACAATGATCTTCAATGTCTTAGCTTTATTCTCCAATTGGCCTTGCACTAAAATTCATTCGAAAGTTGATTTTCAGTTGAAATCCTTCTAAGAGGGCAGAATAGCTGAAAATAAGGAAAGTAAGGTAATAATGCTCTTTTGAATTAACTTTCCCTAGAAAAACCAAATATAAGAAGTATAAAACTATAGGAAATAATGTTTATCAGTATACATGGAACTTGATTTGTAGATAAGCTCTTCAATTTGTGGCGTATGGACTTGCTCATATTTGGATGGAATAATAATATAATTAATTCCATAAACAAGATTACAATATGCCAGTTGAGAATCAAACTCGTTGTATGAATTATTTTCCTCTCCAAATTCAGATTTATCCATACCTTGAATTTAAGAGCAATCCAATTGTTGTTCTTCATCTTTTGAAAAATCTGTTTGAACAACAATATGAGTTTCAATAGGCTCAATATCTTGTTTTTCTTGAATTTCTTCATTCATCTTGTGATCTTCCTCCATTTTTTCTTGACTCACCATTATATTGGGTTGAGCAATCTTGTAACCATTCCTAACAAATATATATCATATTCAAAAGGAAATAATTTTTCACAAGAAGTCTCTTCATCCAACGCCAAGAAATGATAGGATTTTTACCTTGTTGTTCTCTAGATTGTCGCAACTGATCCCACCAAGAAGCGACTTCGTCTTCTAAACGAGACGCAACAATTTTCACCATCTTCTCCTCTGGGATCACTATTGAATCAAATATTTCCTTTATGTCTGCAACTCATTGGAGAAAGCCTTCGATGCAGTCACTCCCCATGAAGTATGGAACAATTGCAACATCAAATTCTCTAAGAGTGATTGGTTCCCAATCTCCACAGGTCCTATCTTCTTTGTATAGACGAGCCATTGGAGGCACCTCCAGTCAGGCAAAACCTGCTCTGATATCAACTAATGAAGCGAGGTATAAGGGATAGGGAGATTGAATGATAACTGTACAAATAACAATGTTGGAATCCACCAACAAATTGGAATCCACAAGAGAAATTGAGTAAACCTCAAATATATTGATTGAAAATAAGATGAATAAACTAACAAATACAACGCCATGAGTTAGCTTAAATAGAAAACAAAGAAACCCTAAAACCTTAGGAAACCCTAGGTTCTAGAATATTCCTAAACTTAGTTAACAAGAAAATAATAAAAATCATATTAGGAAAATAATATCCTAATAGATAACTTATTCTTCAAAATATAAAATTACACATTAAATTAAGTACAAATCTTGACAAAATCATAATTACTTCAAACTTCCTCAACCAATTAGAAAATCCCAACAATACCCTTCCATCTTTTCCTAGCACCATAATTGATATTTAATTGGAATTTTCCTCTCTTGCACTATTTCCTTCCAACTTTGAGCCATTTTATTTTAATTAATTTTTCACACCATATTTGACCCATATTTCTCCTACATCATATTCTTATTGTCTTATAGAGGTGTCAAACGGGTCGTGCCGAGTCAGCCCATCCCATTTAAACTCATGCTTTTAACGCTTTCATGTCAGGCCAGGCCGATCCATTTAATTTATCGGACTGTGTTGTGCTAGTACATTTAGTAAAATCGTTGATCCGGCCCGGCCTAAAGCCCATGTCCACATTGAAACAGGTCGGGCCGGGCCAAGCTCTTGCCGTGCCCGTGCCCGTGCTCGTGCCATACTCAGGCCCAAGAACCAATTGAATTTTTTTCACTTATTTTTTTTTTCTACTAGGTAATTCAAATTATAAACATTAAAAATATAATTAGAGGCAAGAAGTGATGAACTATTTGAAAACATTAATCAATCAAACATCAAACAATATGAAAGGGTGGAGGGCAAAAAGTGTCCAACTCCACAAAGTCCACTTCAACTTTTCATCTTTAAACAACTTATTATTTTATATGTAAAGAAATGTCTTGCTTTGATTATAAGAGAAGCGTATATGCGTATATGTCATATATACTGATTAGATTTCAAGTCCAATGTTGTTTAATTAATTTATAGTTGATATGTTTAATTAATTAAGGACCCAAGTAATTTTCCTAAAATGAAAGACATCAAATATATGTTTATGATTAAAAAAAAAAACCATATAAACAATGACATTAGATGTCAAATTATTGCATTTTGACATCTGAGAAAAAAAAAAAGTTAAGTGTGCTGGGCTTGGGCTTGGGCCGTGCTTGAAGCGGGCTTGGGCCAAGCTCGGCCCATGTCGGGCCATGGGCAGGCGCAGTCCATTAGACCTCATTTTTTGATCCCGGCCCGGCCCAAGTTTTCGTGCCGTGCCGAGCACGGCCCATTAATATTCGTGCTCGTGCCGTGCCGTGCCTCATCTATACGAGCTGGGCTCGTACCGTGCTGGGCTGAACCATCCCGTTTGATACCTCTATTCCTCTAGGCAAAATCGGTCGTCTACCTTTTCAGTTATCTTCTTTTGTTACTACTATTCCGTTACAACTAGTTCATTGTGATATTTGGATATCTCCTGTTTTATTTAATAAAGGTTCTAAGTATTTATCTTATTTGTTGATGATTACTCTCGTTATACATGGGTTTTCCCCATGTATTTTAAGTATGAAGCTTTTGATTATTTTCAAAAATTGAGGACTTTGGTGGAAAATTTATTGCTTGTTGACCATGTGTGCACAATCAAATCTCTTCAAAAAGATAGGGGGCTGAATTCCTTAGTCACCAATTCCAGCATTACTTAAGTACTCATGATATTTTTCACCGTGTTTCTAATCCTCACAACCTTGAACAAAATGGAGCTGCCGAACGTAAACAGCTTCACCTCATAGACATGGCTCTTACTCTCCTTGCCACCGCCCACATGCCCCTTTCCTTTTCGGTTGAAGCATGTAATACTTTTACTTATTTAATCAATCATTTGCCTGTCCATCAATTAAATTATTTGTGTCCATATGAATCTTTGTTTGGTCATCGTCCTGACTATTCTATTTTTCATGTTTTTGGATGTGCCTGTTATCCTTACCTCCATCATTACAATAAATATAAACTTCAATTTCGTTATAAACAGTTTGTTTGCATAGGTTATTCTCTCAATTACCAAGGTTATCGTTGTTATGATTCTTCTAATGGTTGTGTTTATCTCTCTTGTCATGTTGTTTTTGATGAATCTACTTTTTCCTTTCAGGTTCTTTCTCGCACTTCCCCAGCTCCTTCATCCCTGGTGCCTCCCCCTCCACTTTTAGTCCTGTTTTCCTCCCCGTTGTGTCGCCCCCACCTTCCCCACCGCCTTCTCCCCTCCTCCTCATTCGTTCACAGTCACTCATGTTGATGTCCCCGCTTATCTGGTTAAGTCATCCCCACCCCTTCCTTTCCCCTCCCCATACTCATACCATGGTCACTTGTTTGAGAGATGGGATTCGAAAATTGAATCCCAAAATGAAAATCTTAGTTTTTCGCAAGTATATGAGATTGAACCTACCTCGTTCTGAGAAGCCAACAAATTGGATCAATGGCGCTAATGTATGCTAACAGAGGTCCAAGCCCTCCACCACAATCATACTTGTGATCTTGTTCCTTCATCCCCTCAACGTCATGCCTTGCCTTGCAAGTGGGCGTACCGTATCAAATGTCTCTCAGATGGTTCCATTGAACGGTTTAAGGCCCATCTTGTGGTGAATGGTTTTCATCAACAATATGGCATTGACTACTTGGAAACTTTCAGTCCTGTTGTTAAGCATGTTACTGTTTGCATTATTATTTCCCTTGCTTTTTCTCGACAATGGCCCATTCGCCAGCTTGATGCCACTAATGCTTTCCTTCATGGTTATTTGTCTGAAGAGTTTTATATGTGCCAGGCCCGTAGCTTTGAAAACCCTAAATTTCCTCATCATGTTTGTTGCCTTTGGAAGTCTCTCTACGGTCTTAAGCAATATCCCCGTGCTTGGTACTTCCGCTTCTCTGCATTTCTTATTCACTTGGGCTTCATGGCTTCTAAGGCGGATCCTTCCTTATTCATTTTTCATAAAGATGGCAACTTTATCTTCCTTTTGATTTACGTGAATGATATTATTGTTGTTGGTAATGCTTTGTCACAGGTTCAAGCTCTTCTTAAGTCTCTTAACCGTCAGTTTTCTATGAAAGATTTAGGGGTTCTCCATTATTTTTTGGGCATTGAGGTAAAGTGTACTTCAGATCTGTTGTGTTTGACTCAAGCCAAATATGCAGCCTATCTTCTTAAAGGGGCCACCTTACATGAGGCTAATCCTTGTCTCACTCCAGTTGCAGTCTTGTTGGCGTGCTTCAATATCTCACCCTCATCCATCTGGACATCTCCTTTGCCGTCAACCAAGTTTGTCAATTCATGCATCAACCTACTGGTATTCATTGGAAAGCTGTCAAGCATATTCTCCGTTATGTTCTTGGCACTTCTCATGATGACCTTGTTTTTCGTCCTGGTGACTCTTCCATGATTGCTTTCTCTGATGGTAATCCTGATGATTGTCGTTTTATAGGGGGATATTGTATTTTCTTTTGCTCAATCCTTGTCACGTGGAGCTCCAAGAAGTCGCCCACCGTCTCCCGTTCTCGTACCAAATACGAGTATCGTCAATTGGCTCTCACCGCTATGGAACTCTCCTGGATTCAACAACTCTTACAAGAATTACATGTCTCTTTGCCTTCACCTCCTTTGCTTTGGTGTGACAACACAAGATCTATTGCTCTTGCTTCTAATCCGATCTTTTGTGTGCGCACCAAACACATTGCCGTTGATTATCATTATGTCAATGAACTTCTCCTCGCTGGCTCATTGAATGTAGGTTATGTCTCCACCCATACTCAACTAGCTGACATTTTTAGCAAGGGTCTCCCGCGTCCTTGGTTCGCCATTCTCAAATCCAAGCTATTGAGCTCTTCGCACATTAGCTTGTAGGGGGATAATAGAGATGGCGCCGAATCTGCACAAAATCAGCAACTCCAATCTCTATGATTTAGTTTCTCTTTATTGTGATATTTTAATCCCATGTAATTATAGGTAATTGTAACCAAACGGGAATAAACTTGGAGACCAAGTACCGACCACTTGTATAAATATTCTAGTTCTATATGAATACAAATCATCCAATTTCAAACCTAAGTGAATCTCTGAAAATACTATTATGAGTTTTCTAGTGCTCAAGCTTGTGGGTTTCATCTATTGAGACGTCTCTGTTTTTGACACAATTAAGCCGCTTACTTGTGTCAAAAACAAATTGTGTCAAAAACAAAGAAGAAAGCTTCAACTTTAGGTGATGTTTTCATGGTTCTTATACTTTTATCTTTAAGCTCTTTATTCTTAATTTTTCTTTTTCATTGTTTAGTTTGTAGCTTATATTATTGTAGTAGATGGATGGTTTAAGGTGCTTACATTTAAAAATTCCTAATTTTCTTAAGTGGTCCATATTCTTATGCTTAATTTTCTTTTTGTTGTGAAGTGCTGAATTTCTGACTTTTGTTTAAGAAATGCTTCAATGCTATAAACAATCAAACTAATTGTTTCATAATGCTATAAACAATGACTACTATCAATGTGGAAAAAAAACAGAGCTTAGTTGTAGGATATGGTTCTCTCGCTCGAACCATAACCCCCTCAATTTCAAACACTTTGCAGCGCCGCAATGAGGGGAGGGGGTCATTTTCCTCCTCCCTTCCTCTCGAGGGTGGCCATGAGATTTTTAAGGCCAAAGTGAGGCCCAAAATAGATACTATGCATATATTTATAGCTCGACATAAGAAAAATAATTTAAATTCACTTGTGTGTAGAATATTTAAAAATTGAACCTTTTATAACCATAAAAATAAAAAGGTTTAGCCTCAAATGAATAGTGAACAGTGAAGTTGGATGGATATTGACTTAAGTGATTAGTGACTTGGGTGCGTATCGCGATATTAATGAAACTGAAAAATACTGAAAATGTTATAAAACTAAAGAAATTGTAGAGAGAATTGAGATAGAGAAAGCATAGAAATCTGATGTTTTCATTAAGTTATTTTCTGTCTATTACAACGAAGGGAGCAAGCCCACTTATAGGCAAAGTCTGTTGGCTTCCCGTCAATGTGCAACGACATCTTCCAATATGTGGATTCCACTTCCACAATACTTTCATCATGATGTTCTTCATTAATTCCAAATGTGTGGGCTCCATTCAAGACTTTACAACACTCCCCCTTGGAGACCACAAATGGTATGGAATATACCTTGTTAAATACCTTGCCAGTAAAAATCCAGTGAGACAAAAAACTAGTCGAAGGGAAAAAGAGTACATAACCATTTGTAACATAAAATTCTGTGTATATTAACACGCGTGCGACATTGCCTCGTTAAAACCTTGCTAGGAAAAACCCAATGAGATAAAACCTGGACGAAGGAAAAAGAGTACAGTGTGTGAAGGTCTTTATTGACAGCACGCTCCCCCTGATGCTTGGCAAAATATCTTTAAGCCATATTGTTGATCATCTTTCTAAATATCATAGCTGGCACTACTTCTGTGAGTTAATCTTGTAATATTGTTGGATGCTCCTCCTGAAGAATATCTCCCCCTGAAATCTTCATGACTAACTTTCTCCAATAAGCGGCCATTGAAATTTCCAGAGTCCGTATATGGTGTTATGCGGAGATAGCATCAAATATGCCTCACATCATCCCAAAGTGGTGGTGATGGAGTTGAGCTCTATCTGGAAAATATAATATCTGTTCCAGTATACTTCTGAAACATTATTTAAGTGCCCAACGGATAATCCACATAAAAATGCTTCAATACTTTCTTAGTATAAGCAAAAATCTCGTTGGCATAACGCTCAATCTTCAGGTCGAGACAAATATTTCTTGAACTCTTCAGGAGTTTTAATCAATTATCAACTCTTCAGGAGTTGTAATGTGTTGCAACCATATCATAATTAATGTACTCACTGAGGCAATTTATGCATATTATTATTGAGTACAGATTTGTGCTTCAGGCACATGCCTTTCAGGGCCTTGTTTTATGCAATTGCATTCCTTTCAAGGATTTTGTTTAAAGGGATTAAACTTTATGACACATTATATAGCTTTAACCTAGCTATTTATACATCTTTAAGGAATTGTTTCTGGCGATATGCTCCGTGCATTTAATAACCCTTAAAGATAACATGTTGGTCTCCTTAAATGTGCAAGAAGAAGGCACAATTGCATCTGTAAATATGGAGAAACCCAACATTTCTTGTTTCTGCCAGAAACATTGTGTCATACAAGGTGGGTATATTCCCTTTTTATTCCGAACACCCAAGTATAACTTTCAGTATTAACATCTTTTGGGGTTCGTACTATGGCTTTGTTCTTTCACGTTCATTCTCATCTGTAATGGAATTGCCTCATTCCATTTTGGCCAATGATATTGTCGACATTTAATAATTGAACGTGGTTCCAATCAACATAGCCCATTGATGATTTGAGTAGCTACTCCAAAACCAAAAATTGTCATTCATCAATTCATGATCCCACCATTCTCATGTGTATGCACATGCATCAATTATAAGCATTTCTTTGCTTTTGGGTACCCAAGCCACTTTAGGGGGCTTTTATTGTCTCTTTCTAGACAAACATCTCTTGTAATAACCCAAACCTAAAATTAATATTTAATTATTAATTTATTAGAAGAAAAGACTAACATACCCTTAGAATTTTTATTAGGTCAAAGGTTGATTTTTTGACCAAGAAGGAAATTGGGGATTTCAATTATACCGTTGCGTAGAGCACGACGAAACGAGTCCGTAGACACGTAGTGGACTCGAATCGGAATTATAACGAAGAAAGTACGGTCAAAATACACTCAAGGGCAAAAAGGTAATTTTGGAAATTTAGATTTTTAAAAACCCTCAATTTCTCTCTCTCTCTCTCCAGCCCGGCGCACCCGACAACCCCCCCCGATACCCTTCTCCAGCCGGTGGCTTCTCCACGCCAACG
>NC_024132.1:5505036-5533912 GCF_000346735.1 Prunus mume
GAGAGTTGGTGGTTTTTTCGGTGAGGCGTTGTCGCTTTAGGCCCCACGCGCTGCCAGCGCGTGTGGCGGCGCGTGGGCAGTAAGATGGGGACCACAGTCAGTCCTAGAATGATCTCCTAGTCCTCACGAGCGCGTAGGATTTCGCGGATCTTAATTCGGATATCGTTTGAACCCCGAACGGATCTCGCCAACTGTGCGATTTCCGGGTTCACTATGTTTGAACCGTTGGATCGTAGTTAATTCCAAGTATGTTAATCTAGACTTTCCCAAGATCGTATCGTATTTGACGGATCGCAAAACGGAGTCCCGGATACTCCAGAAATGTCAGCCCTAGAGTGAGGTTTACAGTAAAACAAACCAGTTACAGGTCCGGAACAGAGGAAAGAACTACGTGTGGCTTGATCCCTCAGTAAGGGTACGTAGACAGCCTACAGTTATTTAGGCGCAGCCACGAGTTAGGGGCTCAGGGTTTATGTTATTGTTTTCAGGGTATTTTCGTCTTTTACGATCCACAGATACTAGGTGTCAGTTTAAAACGGGATTCGGCCCGGATTTCAAAGTGGAATTTGGGTCGGGTCGTTTCATCTCTTATAAGATGAATTATGTGAGAATGTGGATCATAACCTCCAATGGAGCATTATTTTACAGTAGGGCGTGGATAATCTCCATTTAGGGAGTTGGAACATTTAGAACCCATATATCTGTCATGTTGCAGGCATGCCATAGATTAATACATACATGTCAATTAATTTCTGGGACTTTAACCCATATAATTTGCTATGCATTAGGAGTGCACCGTATCAATATTGACATGTTAAAGGATTGTCCTTTCAGGACTTCAATCCATATCATTTGCTACACAGTAGGCATGCATCATATTGATCACTGCTATACCCATGTTCTGTTTTATGGGACTTTAATCTATGCAGTGTATCATGAATACATATCTGAATGATGCAAGCCATCCTTCTGGAATGGTCATAATACAAGTCATTCTTCTGGAACGATTTATAATGCATGTCCTTCTTCTGGAATGATCCTTTGCATGGCGTTCTTCAGGAATGAGTTTGCCTTGTTGTTATTTAGAAATAGATTTTTCTTCCCCTAATGGTGGGAAGATTGTCTCATCAAAATGACAATCAGCAAACCGTGCAATAAAGATATCACCCATTAGGGACTCCAGATATCTGATGATAGATGGTGAATCAAAACCAACATAAATTCTTAATCTACATTGAGGGCCCATCTTAGTACGTTGCGGTGGAGCAATAGACACATATACCGCACAACCAAAAACTCTTAAATGGGAAATGTTTAGTTTATTACCCAACACGAGTTGTATTGGAGAATATTGATTGTTGGCTACGGGCCTCAACCGCACCAGTGACGTTGCATGTAAAATGGCATATCCCCAAGCAGAAACTGGCAACTTTGTTTTCATTAGCAAAATGCGTGCTATCAATTGAAGACGTTTAATTAAAGCTTCTGCCAAGCCATTATGAGTATGAACATGGGGAATAGGATGTTCAATGTCAATGCCTAGTGACATGCAGTAGTCATCAAAAGTTTGAGATGTAAATTCACCAGCATTATCAAGTCTGATTGACTTAATAGGATAATCTGGGAATTGGGCTCGTAATTTAATTATTTGAGCCAAGAGCCTAGCAAATGCCATATTTTGAGTGGACAAAAGGCAAACTTGCGACCGTCGGGTAGATGCATCCACTAAGACCATAAAGTACCAAAATGGTCCACATGGAGGATGAATAGGCCCACAAATGTCCCCTTGAATTCTTTGCAAAAATGATGGGGACTCAACATCAATCTTTGGTTGTGATGGTCTGATCACCAACTTCCCTTGTGAACAAGCTTGGCAAAAGCTATCACTTGATACCATAATGTGTTTTGTCAATAAGGGATGTCCTTTAGAGTTGGTGATGATCCTATGCATCATGGTGGATCCAGGATGACCCAACCGGTCATGCCAAAGCTTAAAAGCATTTGAGTCAAATGGACTTCTGGTCCACGACACTATGTGCCTCAATTGTTCATATGGTTGTATAGTACAACCCTGATAAGAGCGCACAAAGCTTCTCCAGTATACGCTTTTGGGTATCACTGGAGGTAATGCAAAGATATTTCATGTTGTTCTCATTCTTTGTTTCAACATGGTAGCCATTCAAACGTATATCTTTGAAACTCAACATATTTCTTTTGGAGTTAGATGAATACAAGGCTTGACATGCTGCAGATTTCCAATGAAAAGATTATGGGAGACCACGAGAGGCTCATGGCTAAGCTTAAGAGGTGTTGTTCTCTTCCTTTAGAGGCTTCCATAACATAATGTAATTTGATAGATTTTACAAAGTCTGCCTTTCCTTGCAGGTGGAAAAATCTATCTGTTGTATGCCTTCTTTCCTATTATAATAATTGCGCAAATTCTTAAACTTGCAGCGGCGGTTTTTGCATCTTTTCAAAATGACTGTTTGGAACCTTGTGCCTTATAGGTTCAAGTAACCATATCAAATCTCTCAAATTACATATTTCAACTCAAGTGAGCTCGGAACCTCTGGCCGGGTCAAAACACGACCTCAGAATTTATTTGCCCTTTTTAAATGGACATGAAATATAATTTGAGTAAAAATCATGATAATATCGCAACATAGTAGTAAAGAGCATTAACTACTATATACGCAGAACTTCAGGTTCGGGATTTCTCATATATTTGGATCTGTGGGCTTCCGGCCCAGATCATATAATACAACAAAATATGTGGGGAGCCTCAATTCATCCTTTGAGGTTTATCCTGATATTATCCATTTCACGGTGTATTCTTAACAACTAGAATTCACAAAATATATTTCTTCCTTGAGGTGTCGATTACAACAGAATCGAACTTTATTAAATTCATCATCTCTTATGCCAAAGAAATATGTGGCATACCACAATTTGCAATAATACCTCAAGGGTTGTCCATTTAATTGTTGGAACTTCAGGTTCTCAACACTGTTAGAGTTTGAACTTCAGGCCAAAATCACATATACTCATGGTATGGACATTTTTACAATTTTCTATACATATTTCGGGACTTCAAGTCCATACATAATTGTTCATATTTTGAGGAACTTCTGGTATCTCATTTAATTGCTCATCCATGAGTTTAAGGAACTACAGGTTCCCTTTTGTATATAGTGACGGTTTACCCAAAATGGTTAATATTTATGTATATGTCACTATTCATGTATACGATACTATTCATCAGGTCATGAATACGTATCTATTCATGTGTACAGTACATTTGCCAGTACAGTTATTATTCATGTGTACGACATATTAACCAATACGGTACTGTTACATCATCAAGGAACTCTAAGTCCTTATTAACATGTCAAGGATCAAGCATCTTCCAGTCCGATCACTTGTTTACAAATATAGTACCGAAGAGATTGCCAGCTCTCATATCAATATCATCATCACGGATTTTCAAGTCTTGATGTAGTTGTATGATGAGGATCAAGGAACTTCTTGTCCTGATCTGTATACTATAAAAACTCATCATACCACACAATTAATCAATAAAATAAATTGATGGTATGGACGATAATCCCGCACCATACTTTAAATAAATGTAAATGTGCGGTAAAATAAATTCATAAATTAAATTGCCTCATGTATGGACGTTAATCCCGCACCATACTTTAAATAATAAAGTAAATGTGCGATAAAATAAATGTGCTTGTATGGGCACTAATTCTACTCCATACTTTTAAATAACAAGTAAAAACAGTTGTGTGTGTGGACGATAAACCCGCGCCACACGTTTAAATAAATAATGTTGTATGGATAATAAACCTACACCATACAGCAAATAAATTATGTCGTATGGGTAATAAACTTACACTATACAGTAAATAAATTATATGGGTAATGAACCTACACCATATAGTAAATAAAATAAATGTGGGGATAAAACCACCACTAAAAAGATAGGAGGTGAAACCGTCCATAAAATTGTTATATATATGGATAAAGTAAAGGCAATTATTGGTGGGTTCTTATCAACACCACGATCAAATAATATAATATAATAGTATATTATCATAGCCCATTAAAGTTTACGTGGGCCTTATATGAAATAACATGTATGCATTAAAAATCATACTATAATAATATTATATGATGGAATTATATAATATATGTAATTATGCGTAAAGAAACTAGTGCATGATTGTCATGCTTCCCTTTTCCACCTGCCACCAGCACACACCTGCACTGCACTTAATATTGAAATTAAATAATATAGAATAATAATGAAATAATTGAAAAGATGAAGGGAAGCTTAGGGGGCGTTTGGTATTCTATTCAAATAGGGAATTCAAAAACTTTGATTTGTCTTAAAAACTAAGAGTTCTTAAATCTATTTTTAAGATTCAAAAATTTTGTTTGGTATGCAACTTGAAAACTGTTTTCAAATCTTAAAAATTTGAGAACTTGTGGGTTGTTAGAAAAAAACTGAAAAAACATTTTTTTTGTTTTTTTTTGTTTTTGTTTTAATAGTTGGGGTTTTTTTTGTTGTTCTTAAGTTTGAATTTTTAAAAATAGGGCTACCAAACATGTTTTCTTTGTTTTGGACTCAAATTCTGTTTTTGAGTTTAAAAAGTTGAATTCAAATTGAATACCAAACAGGCCATTATCCTTTCGGTGGGTTTGCTCAACACCAAAGTGAAAAACACAATCTCTTCCTTTTTCTTCTCCTCTCTCTGCCAATCTCGAACTAAGGACCTGATGGGTTTTTGACTTGGACCACAAATCCAACAGGCTACTTGAGATCAGTCAATTGCAATGATTGCTAAGTGTTTGATCTTAGAGACTCATCAAGATTTGGAGAAACTAAATTGATTGGTTGCTTTAATGTGCTAGGAGCTGGAGTTGCTGATACAAGCTTAGGTGCTGCCGACATAGGCAAAAGCGCAGCCACCGAAATATTCCTCCGGTTCCCGAACCTCACAGCCCAAACAACGTACGGATCAGCAACTATGGTGCTCACCGGCGACTCGAGCCAATCCACAAGCTGCTCAAACGGAGCTTCCAACTTGGTGCTCACGGCTTCCAACAGAAAAGTCTCGCTTTTGCACACAGAGGGAATCGAACCCCTCCATTTCTCAATCAACCATTATGCCTTATCCAACTCATTGAAGATGCATTTGTGATTATATCTTCAACATGTATTATTTATAAGGTCTTTAAAATGTCTGCAAGCTAATATTATTTAGGATAAATTTCCATATTAAAAAAATTCCCTAAGGATAAATTTAGGCATATATTTAATGTTATTTATTATTTTATTATGGAGTTGTATTTTTTTTTGTTATATATTATGGAGTTGTATTATTATTCACTTTAAGTTTTAATATTGTTCATTATATGTGATACTAAGTTTGAACTTTAATAGGAATTCTTTCTATGCGGTACTAAGTTACTCATACATTTTATCTTTGTTTTTTTGGTCAAGCTCATATATTTTATCATATGTAATATATTGTAGCAAATTATTATAACTAAAAAATTATGGTGTGTTTAATTTTATTTCACTAATTACTACATATTTTCTAAAATCACAGTGTTTGTTAGATCGCTACATAATCAACTTAAATCAATCAAACCCACCTTGCCATGACAGGACCCGACCCAAATTTCACTTTGGAATCCGAGCCGAACCCTGTGCGTGATCGACACCTGGTAGGTGCCGAGCACAAATGACCCTGTTGCCCTTTTTGTTAAAAATTTAACTTCCCTTAAGTCTTGACTTGTACCGAAAATTCGGCAGAGTCTCCCCTGTAAATCGAACGTTCCCAAAAATTTACATCTGTTAACAAGCACTTAAATATATACACTAACTGCCAGTATACAAAAATAAGTACGTTCCACCAATAAAACAAGTTCTAGGGCAACATCAGAGCAACTAAACAGATCAATTTACAAGGAAGGAAACAACTTGTTAACCAAGAATCCCTACATCAAACTGAGGGAGAGCGGGAAGCGGGAATTGCCCTGTGATGGCTCTCGGATGTACGTCTACAGCCTGAGGGCGCAAAACATTAAAAAGGTGAGTGGACCCAAAAACAAAGTTTAGAAAATACATAAGAACATACTAACCCCACTGTAAAAACGGTTATGCAAAACTAAATCATTCTCTTCATTATATAGTACTGAAATCAATGCATTCATATATCTATATATATATACCAATCATGTAATAACCCAAAATTTAATTAATATTTAACTATTAGTTTATTAAGGAGAAATGACAATTTTGCCATTGGACTAAGTTATTAAAGTAAAGTTCACTTTTGACAGAAGAAGAATTTGACCATTCCACTTGCACTGTTGCGTAGAGCGCGACGAAACGAGTCTGTAGACATGAAATGGACTCAAATCGGAGTTGTGACGAAGAAGTTATGATAAAAGGAAGTCTAGTGGCAGAACCGTAATTTTTGCAAAGTCAGTTTTGAAAAACCAGATCACTCTCTCTCCTCTCACGCAGAACCACCTCTCTCTCTCTCCTCTGTTCAGGCCAGCCACGACCTTAGTGGCTTCCGATGAAGATTCCGGCCACATCCGGCCGCCTACGGCCACGATTTTGGATCCCTTCTCTTCGTCTCTCTCTCATCTCCGGCCGCCAAAGGTTAGGTAATTGCACCTAAAATACTGTCCTACCTTTCCTTTGTGTTATCCTTTGAAAACCCAGCGTGAATCCATTCCAATTTCTTTGATTTCGAAACTAAAATTTTCTAGGTTTTCAAGAGACAGAAAGCTTCGTTCGAGGGCTTTAGAGGTGGAATTGATCGTCGAGCCAAGGTATAAAGTTACTCCCCATGATGTGCTTAATCCGTAGGTATGATTATTGGCCGGCTGTTTGGAGTTTTTCGATCGCCGGAAAATTACTCAATGCACCCACTGGTGGTGGCGGCGCGTCAGCAGGGTGCCAAGGCTGGGTTTTTGTCCTAGAATGTTCTCCACATCGTCCCGAGCACGACGGTATGCTCGGATTTCAATTTGGATACCGTTTGAGCCTCGAACGGATTTTTACATATTGTGCGTTATCCAGGTTCAATAGTTTCGAACCGTTGGGTCGTGATCACTTTCAGATATGTTAATCTAGACCTTGCTAGGATTGTATAGGATTCGACGGATCGTGAATCGGAGTCCCGGATACTCCGAAATTGCAAACCCTAGGGTTAAGGGTTTAGAATCGTCGATTGTGTGATAATGACGAATCTAACCTTCCGATTGAAACCAGATTCAAGGGACGAATGTCCTAGGATTAAAGGAATGTAATGTGGGCATATGAATAATTTTAAATTGATGCACGCAGTTCTAGAAGCTGGGGGTCAGGGTTTTATTTAAATATTTATATCGAGCAGTTTTATTAATATATTTTAATATGGTATTTGAATCAGGCACTTGGGCACCAGTTGACCCGCAAGAGGGACCTTCCAAAGGTCCAGCGAGCTCGGACCAACTGTGAGTGGACTCTTTGTTTTCATAACTAAATTTATGCAATTTAGTTTCAGTATTTGATCTTGGATAAGTTTTATTCAAAGAATAGTGTTTTATAAGTGAGACATGCTTTTAAATATTTTGATTTGCATGCTGCCGAGTGGAATATCTTTTAGAAATATAGAGAAAGAGAATTTTAGTTAAACATCAGATAAATGGCAGCAGAGTCTAAGCCTTAACAAAAATTCAGTTATTTATCAGATCTTTCAAAAACTTTGCTTATTATTATTGTTGTTATTTTCTAAGCCACCTTAGGTACCCAGATATACAGATGTTGCTTTCGGATATGATGATGTCCACGGACATCCAGGTTGTCTTCGGATTTATCAGTTGCCTTCGGTTTAGTCAGCATGTTTGACAGTTGCTGGTTATCAGGAATTGACGGACTATTAGGAATTGACAAATATCAGGAATTGACGGAAATAAAGGGGTACACTTAGGTGGTAGTTTTAAACTGATTTCAGTACTTTTAAAGGATTAATATTGATCATGAGTATGATTGGTATATATATATAGATATATGAATGCATTGATTTCAGTACTATATAATGAAGAGAATGATTTAGTTTTGCATAACCGTTTTTACAGTGGGGTTAGTATGTTCTTATGTATTTTCTAAACTTTGTTTTTGGGTCCACTCACCTTTTTAATGTTTTGCGCCCCCAGGCTGTAGACGTACATCCGAGAGCCACCACAGGGCAGTTCCCGCTTCCCGCTCTCCCTCAGTTTGATGTAGGGATTCTTGGTTAACAAGTTGTTTCCTTCCTTGTAAATTGATCTGTTTAGTTGCTCTGATGTTGCCCTAGAACTTGTTTTACTGTTGGAACGTGCTTATTTTTGTATACTGGCAGTTGGTGTATATATTTAAGTGCTTGTTGACAGGTGTAAATTTTTGGGAACATTCGATTTACAAGGGAGATTCTGCCGAATTTTCAGTAGAAGTCAAGACTTAAGGGAAGTTAAATTTTTAACAAAAAGGGCAACAGGGTCATTTGTGCTCGGCACCTACCAGGTGTCGATCACGTACAGGGTTCGGCTCAGATTCCAAAGTGGAATTTGGGTTGGGTACTGTCAACTTGATATCAGAGCATTAGGTTTCACTTCCTGTAGACTCTGCACTTTGTGCATTCCAGTTTTAAGGAGTATTTGTTTCTTGTGACAGTAAGCATGGGCCCTAAACGTGGTGGCTTCCGTAGAGGGACCAGACAGTCGTCTAGAGTCAGGGAATAGGATCCCAAATCCGAGTAAGAGGAATTCATTATCCCAGCACAGGTACTTAAACCGGTAGACCTGTTGTATGTTGGAAGTCCATTAGGGGTTGCACTTGCCATTTCCACTATGCCCGAAGATCCCCATTTCCAGCAGACGTTAGGGATGTTGACGCAGGCTCTAGCCAGGACCAGGTAGCCTAGAGATCCCTCATTGAGTTATGTTGATCAAGCTAAAAGGATTGGGGCCACCGATTTTGATGGTGTTGGTGATCCAGCAGTAGCCGAGAAATGGCTAAAAAGGATGGAGCGAATCATGGAAGTGATGAGGGTTCCCCAGGATCACAGAGTGGCCCTAGCCACATTCTTTTTGGTCAAAATGTTAGACATTGGTGGGAATCAGTTAAAAGGAGATATCGGGATCCGTCAACCATCACTTGGCAATTATTTCGAGCTGCATTTGATAGTATTATCCACTGGCTTACCAGAATTTGAAAATGGAAGAGTTTCTGCAGCTGGAGCAGTAAGCAATGACAGTACTTGAGTATGAGAAAAAGTTCAACGAGTTGTCTAAGTACTGTATTCCACTAGTTGAGGACGAGAGTAAGAGATGCCAATTGTTTACTAGAAGGTTGAAGGCCTCCATTCGAGATATCGTAATTAGTCAGCGGCTGACTAATTTTGGTGATTTGGTGATGTCTGCTTTACTAATAGAGAGCAGCCAGATGATGGTCAGAGCACGGGGTGAACCTCATAGGAGACAATTTGATATGGGTGGTCCCAGTCAAGGGTCATCCAAGAGAGGTAGTTATAGCTATGGGTCATCTAGTGGCCGCAGTTACGGAGGTTTCCGACCCGGATTTAGTTCTAGTGGAGGTTCCAACCAGAGTAGCAGTTCTAGGAACCGCTTTGGAAGGGGTGTAGCCAGAGGTACTGGGAGACAGCTACAGACAATTTCTAGTAGGGGGAGGTATTGCTGGAGGCAGATTTGATTCCCTTGGAAATGGTTGACTTGGATGTCATTCTAGGGATGGATTGGTTAACCAGACATCATGCCTCAGTAGATTGCTTCCGAAAAAAGGTTGTTTTCCGTAGTCCCGGACGACCTGAAGTGACATTTTGTGACAAGCGTAGAGTGCTTACATCGTGCCTCATCTCAGTTATGACGGCAAGACAGTTGCTCAGAAAAGGATGTTCAGGATATTTGGCGCATGTTATCGATACACGGGATAATGGATTGAGGTTGGAGGATATTCCAGTTGTACGGGAATTCCCAGATATGTTCCTGTGGATCTTCAGGGTTTACCGCCTCACAAAGAGATTGAGTTCACTATTGAGCTCGTTCCGAGTACGAATCCTATTTCTCAAGCACCATACAGAATGGCACCAGTAGAGCTAAGGGAGTTGAAGATTCAGTTACAGGAGCTGGTGGATAAGGGTTTCATCAGACATAGTTTTTCACCTTGGGGCGCTCCAGTGTTATTTGTTAAGAAGAAGGATGGAACCATGAGGTTATATATTGACTACAGATAGTTGAACAAGGTCACAGTGCGAAATAAGTATCCTTTGCCTCGCATTGATGATTTGTTCGACCAGTTAAAGAGTGCCAATGTATTCTTTAAGATTGATCCGAGATCTGGGTATCATCAGTTACGGATTAGAGAAGAGGATGTGCCTAAGATAGCTTTTCGAACGAGATATGGGCACTATGAGTTCTTGGTGATGCCATTTGGGTTGACGAATGCGCCAGCTGCATTTATGGATCTCATGAACAGGGTGTTCTGACGTTACTTGGACCGCTTTGTGATTGTGTTCATAGACGACATTCTGGTGTATTCCAAGAGTCAGAAGGCACACATGAAACATTTGGAAATTGTGTTGAAGACTTTGAGCAGGAGGCAGTTGTATGCCAAATTCAGTAAATGCCAATTCTGGCTAGATAGAGTTAGTTTCTTGGTCTGCAGAAGGAATTTGTGTTGACCCCTAGAAGATTGAGACAGTAGTGAATTGGCCACGACCAACCAGTGTTACTGAGATACGGAGTTTCCTTGGGTTAGCCGGGTACTATCGTCGCTTCGTGGAAGGGTTTTCTGCTATAGCGGCGCCTCTTACTCGTTTGATAAGGAAATGAGTGAAGTTTGAATGGTCAGATGATTGTGAGGAGAGCTTCAATGAACTCAAGACCAAGTTGACCACCGCTCCGGTTTTAGCACTTCCGGATGATAGCGGGAACTTCGTTATCTACAGTGATGCATCCCAACAGGGACTTGGTTGTGTGCCAATGCAGCATGGTAGGGTAATCGCTTATGCTTCTAGGCAACTTAAGAAGCATGAGTTGAATTACCCTGTTCATGATTTGGAGTTAGCTGCAGTGGTTTTTGCCTTGAAGATTTGGCAACACTATCTTTATGGAGAAACTTGCCGGATTTTTATGGATCACAAAAGTTTAAAGTACTTATTCACTCAGAAGGAGCTAAGTTTGAGGCAAAGAAGATGGCTAGAGTTGATTAAAGATTATGATTGTACTATTGAGCATCATCCGAGAAGAGCTATTGTTGTAGCTGATGCACTCAGCAGAAAATCCTCAAGATCTATAGCTTATTTCAGAGGGTGATATGTGCCAATTATGGTGGAGATGAGGAAGCTCAGAGTCGAGCTAAGTGTGGATGATCAGGGAGCATTGTTAGCTACTCTCCATGTGAGACTAGTACTAGTGGAGCAATTAATCGCCGCCCAATCCCAGGATCCTTTGATTTGCACATTACGATTAGAAGTGGAGAATGGTGACAGAAATGACTGTTCAGTAAGAAATGACGGAGCCTTAATGGTGGGAACCAGGTTATATGTCCCTAATGATGAGAAGTTGCCACTTATGGAATTTGCTTATAATAACAGTTACCCGGCGAGTAACTGGCATCTCTTACTCTCGTCCTCAACTAGTGGAATATAGTACTTAGACAACTCGTTGAACTTTTTCTCATTAGGGACATATAACCTGGTTCCCACCATTAAGGCTCCGTCATTTCTTACTGAACACTCATTTCTGTCACCATTCTCCACTTCTAATCGTAATGTGCAAATCAAAGGATCCTGGAATTGGGCGGCGATTATTTGCTCCACTGGTACTGGTCTCACATGGAGAGTAGCTAACAATGCTCCCTGATCATCCACACTTAGCTCAACTCTGAGCTTCCTCATCTCCACCATAATTGGCACATATCTCCCTCTGAAATAAGTTATAGATCTTGAGGATTTTCTGCTGAGTGCATCAGCTACAACAATAGCTCTTCCCGGATGATGCTCAATAGTACAATCATAATCTTTAACCAACTCTAGCCATCTTCTTTGCCTCAAACTTAGCTCCTTCTGAGTGAATAAGTACTTTAAACTTTTGTGATCCATAAAAATCCGGCAAGTTTCTCCATAAAGATAGTGTCGCCAAATCTTCAAGGCAAAAACCACTGCAGCTAACTCCAAATCATGAATAGGGTAATTCAACTCATGCTTCTTAAGTTGCCTAGAAACATAAGCAATCACCCTACCATGCTGCATTAGCACACAACCAAGTCCCTGTTGGGATGCATTACTATAGATAACGAAGTTCCCGCTATCATCCGGAAGTGCTAAAACTGGAGCGGTGGTCAACTTGGTCTTGAGTTCATTGAAGCTCTCCTCACAATCATCTGACCATTCAAACTTCACTCTTTTCCTTATCAAACGAGTGAGAGGCGCCGCTATAGCAGAAAACCCTTCCACGAAGCGACGATAGTACCCGGCTAACCCAAGGAAACTCCGTATCTCAGTAACACTGGTTGGTCGTGGCCAGTTCACTACTGCCTCAATCTTCTAGGGATCAACACAAATACCCTCTGCAGACCAAGAAACTAACTCTATCTAGCCAGAATTGGCATTTACTGAATTTGGCATACAACTGCCTCCTGCTCAAAGTCTTCAACACAATTTCCAAATGTTTCATGTGTGCCTTCTTACTCTTGGAATACACCAGAATGTCGTCTATGAACACAATTACAAAGCGGTCCAAGTAACGTCGAAACACCCTATTCATGAGATCCATAAATGCAGCTGGCGCATTCGTCAACCCAAATGGCATCACCAAGAACTCATAGTGCCCATATCTCGTTCGAAAAGCTGTCTTAGGCACATCCTCTTCTCTAATCCGTAACTGATGATACCCAGATCTCTGATCAATCTTAGAGAATACCTTGGCACCCTTTAACTGGTCGAACAAATCATCAATGCGAGGCAAAGGATACTTATTTCGCACTGCGACCTTGTTCAACTATCTGTAGTCAATACATAACCTCATGGTTCCATCATTCTTCTTAACAAATAACACTGGAGCGCCCCAAGGTGAAAAACTATGTCTGATGAAACCCTTATCCACCAACTCCTGTAACTGAATCTTCAACTCCCTTAGTTCTGTTGGTGTCATTCTGTATGGTGCTTGAGAAATAGGATTCGTACTCTGAACGAGCTCAATAGTGAACTCAATCTCTATGTGAGGCGGTAAACCCTGAAGATCCACCAGAACATATCTGGGAATTCCCGTACAATTGTAATATCCTCCAACCTCAATCCATTATCCCGGGTATCGATAACATGGGGCCAAATGTCCTGAACATCCTTTTCTGAGCAACTGTCTTGCCGTCATAACTGAGATGAGGCACGATGTAAGCACTCTACGCTTGTCACAAAATGTCACTTCAGGTCGTCCGGGACTACGGAAAACAACCTTTTTTCGGAAGCAATCTACTGAGGCATAATGTCTGACTAACCAATCCATCCCTAGAATGACATCCAAGTCAACCATTTCCAAGGGAATCAAATCTGCCTCCAGCAATACCTCCCCCTACTAGAAATTGTCTGTAGCTGTCTCCCAGTACCTCTGGCTACACCCCTTCCAAAGCGGTTCCTAGAACTGCTACTCTGGTTGGAACCTCCACTAGAACTAAATCCGGGTCGGAAACCTCCGTAACTACGGCCACTAGATGACCCAGAGCTATAACTACCTCTCTTGGATGACCCTTGACTGGGACCACCCATATCAAACTGTCTCCTACGAGGTTCACCCCGTGCTCTGACCATCATCTGGCTGCTCTCTATTAGTAAAGCAGACATCACCAAATCACCAAAATTAGTCAGCCGCTGACTAATTACGATATCTCGAATGGAGGCCTTCAACCCTCTAGTAAACAACTGGCATCTCTTACTCTCGTCCTCAACTAGTGGAATATAGTACTTAGACAACTCGTTGAACTTTTTCTCATACTGAAGTACTGTCATCGCTCCCTGCTCCAGCTGCAGAAACTCTTCCATTTTCAAATTCTGGTAAGTCAGTGGATAATACTGAGTATCAAATGCAGCTCGAAATAATTGCCAAGTGATGACTGACGGATCCCGATATCTCCTTTTAACTGATTCCCACCAATGTCTAACATTTCTGACCAAAAAGAATGTGGCTAGGGCCACTTTGTGATCCTGGGGAACCCTCATCACTTCCATGATTCGCTCCATCCTTTTTAGCCACTCCTCGGCTACTACTAGATCACCAACACCATCAAAATCGGTGGCCCCAATCCTCTTAGCCTGATCAACATAACTCAATGAGGGATCTCTAGGCTACCTGGTCCTGGCTAGAGCTTGTGTCAACGTCCCTAACGTCCGCTGGAAATGGGGATCTCCGGGCATAGTGGAAATGGCAAGTGCAGCCCCTAATGGACTTCTAACATACGACAGCTTTACCGGTTTAAGTACCTGTGCTGGGATAATGAATTCCTCTTACTCGGATTTGGGATCCTGTCCCCTGACCCGGGACGACTGTCTGGTCCTTCTACGGAAGCCACCACGTTTAAGGCCCATGCTTACTGTCACAAGAAACAAATACTCCTTAAAACTGGAATGCACAAAGTGCGGAGTCTACAGGAAGTGAAACCTAATGCTCTGATACCAAGTTGACAAGACCCGACCCAAATTCCACTTTGGAATCCGAGCCGAACCCTGTGCGTGATCGACACCTGGCGGGGGCCCGGCACAAAACACGGAATTGGCCTGCCCTTTTTGTTAAAAATTTAACTTCCCTTAAGTCTTGACTTCTACTGAAAATTCGGTAGAATCTCCCCTGTAAATCGAACGTTCCCAAAAATTTACACCTATCAACAAGCACTTAAATATATACACCAACTACCAGTATACAAAAATAAGTACGTTCCAACAGTAAAACAAGTTCTAGGGCAACATCAGAGCAACTAAACAGATCAATTTACAAGGAAGGAAACAACTTGTTAACCAAGAATCCCTACATCAAACTGAGGGAGAGCGGAAAGCGGGAACTGCCATGTGGTGGCTCTCGGATGTACATCTACAGCCTGGGGGCGCAAAACATTAAAAAGGTGAGTGGACCCAAAAACAAAGTTTAGAAAATACATAAGAACATGCTAACCCCACTGTAAAAACGGTTATGCAAAACTAAATCATTCTCTTCATTATATAGTACTGAAATCAATGCATTCATATATATATATATATATATATATATATATATACCAATCATACTCATGATCAATATTAATCCTTTAAAAGTACTGAAATCAGTTTAAAACTACCACCTAGCATTGTCGCTCCACACGAGTCCAGGTACCATAGAACTCGTGGGGCAACTGTCAAGCATCCTGACTAAACTGAAGGCAACTGATAAAATCCGAAGACAACCTGGATGTCCGTGGACATAATCATATCGGAAAGCAACATCTGTATATCTGGGTACCTAAGGTGGCTTAGAAAATAAGAATAATAAGCAAAGTTTTTGAATGATCTGATAAATAACTGAATTTCTGTTAAGGCTGGACTCTGCTGCCATTTATCTTATGTTTAACTAAAATTCGCTTTCCCTATATCTCTAAAGGATATTCCACTCGACAGCATGCAAATCAAAATATTTAAAAGCATGTCTCACTTATAAAACCCTAAACCCTAATTTATTTATGAAAACAAAGAGTCCACTCATAGTTGGTCCGAGCTCGCTGGACCTTTGGAAGGTCCCTCCTGCGGGTCAACTGGTGCCCAAGTGCCTGATTCAAATACCATATTAAAATATATTAATAAAACTGCTCGGTATAAATATTTAAATAAAACCTTGACCCCCAGCTTCTAGAAGTGAGTGCATCAATTTAAAGTTATTCATATGCCCACATTACGTTCCTTTAATCCTAGGACATTCGTCCCGTGAATCTGATTTTGATCGGACGGTTAGATTCGTCACGATCGACGATTCTAAACCCTTAACCCTAGGGTTCGCAATTTCGGAGTATCCGGGACTCCGATTCACGATCCGTCGAATCCTATACAATCCTAGCAAGGTCTAGATTAACATATCTGAAAGTGATCACGACCCAACGGTTCGAAACTATTGAACCCGGATAACGCACAATATGTAAAAATCCGTTCGAGGCTCAAACGGTATCCAAATTGAAATCCGAGCGTACCGTCGTGCTCGGGACGATGTGGAGAACATTCTAGGACAAAAACCCAGCCTTGGCACCCCACCGACGCGCCGCCACCACCGGTGGGTGCATTGAGTAATTTTCCGGCGATCGGAAAACTCCAAACCGCCGGCTAATAATCATACCTACAGATTAAGCACATCAAGGGGAGTAACTTTATACCTTGGCTCGACGATCAATTCCACCTCTAAAGCCCTCGAACGAAGCTTTCTATCTCTTGAAAACCTAGAATATCAACTTAAAATTTTCAATGGAAACAAAATATCAAAATATCAACTTAAAATTTTCAGGAAATTAATTCCCCCTAAATACTCCAATATTTAATTCATTAAAATTCAAATTACCACAAATTTGACCGTGCAATTTTTATAGTGAGCTTAAAAAAATATGGAAATTTTCCAGGGATCACATAGATGCTCATGTATAAGTATACATCGTACTTATTTATTTATTGAAAAAATATAATAATAAATATTAAAGTACCTTTTAAGGAACAACAAATTTCAAACAGAAGTACAATTACATAGATTAGAAGCTCCTCAAAGAAGCTGTAAATTTCGATCATCGTACATTACTTTTTATATAATACATTATTCCTGTTTATAATTAAAAGCACCCCTAATATTTACTTGTATAATACCCTAATTATTATTACTATTATTATATATATATATAAAGTAAAAGATAGAGAATGGTGAAACCTTCAAAATATTAGAAAATGCCCTAGGTTAATGTAAACATTAAGAATTTAAATTATTGAGGATAATATGGTAAATTCATATTTTTCATATTAAAAAAAATTAAAAATTAAAAACAAAATCAGATAGTGGATCATATTTTTATGGAACACAACTACCCATTATATTTTTTTAATTCTAAAATAAAAACCAATTGCTCACATGTGTGCCAAGAGGCTAATATATAAAAAGCAAAAGGTAAAGAATGGTGAAACATAACTAACTACAAATTTTATCTTTTCTTAATTCTAAAAATTTAAAATTTAAAATTTAAAAGAAAACCAATTGGCATGCATGTGCGAAGCGCATGGGCTAGTTATTTATAATATATGTATGTTCCGCAATTTGTTTGTCTTGCACTTTGGTCAGAACAATTCATATGTTTCTTAGTTGTGTCATCATAACAAAGGACAACCTTCAACAACAAATCATTGTCGTTGATCGTATGGAAAAGAAGGAGAGGCGAATTGCGAGTTTCCATTTGAATAGCATTCATAGGCAAAACATCTTTATACGGTGTCATGTATCTTGGAACAAGTCGGTAGGGAAGGCTGTAGAGAATTGGGACCGCCACTTCCTGAATTGGCTCTTCAATGACTCGATGCATATTGACTATGAACCTTTTCATGTGAACATGAGAGCCACCCCACAAATACAAAGGAAGTTGGTTAGAATCACAGTCAAAATTCCAAGCTAAGACCCCAAGGAAAAACCTAACTAACGGCAAAGTGAAAAAAAAAAATTAAAAAATTAGCCAGTCACCCCCAGTTCAACATAACCGCTCGGCTCTAGGTCAGTGACGCTGAACTAGAGCCCAGCTGCTAAGCCACAGAGCGTATTCTCTTATGTGCAAATGTCAGTGGAGCGTATTCTTTTATGTGTGAAAAACTATGATGTCGGTGGAGCGTATTCTTTATCAACCCGTGATCGACATTGGCGTCCTCCACATGATGGTTATTTTAAACTTAATGTTGATGGTGTGTTGGATATGAAGGAAGGACTTCGGGGATTAGTGTGATATCGCGTGACTTTCACGGAACCATGGCTGGCGTACTAGCCATGTGATGTGATTAATTGCAAGTGGACAATATCGTTCCAACAGGGATCAAGTTAATCTATTAAATATTAGAGTGATTTATTTCTAATTATATTTGAATTAAACAAAAAGAGAATTATGATGATTAAAATCTAATTAAGCAAGTAAAATAAATTGAGATCAAGTAAATAATATAAAAGATGAAGACAAAGATGATAAAGCACTAGGGCACCGATTTCACCTAGCTAATCTCACCCAAATCATTCTAACTTGTTAATTCTAATTACCTAACATGTTGATAATCGTTTTCCCTTACCTCACCAATACTCTCTTTCGAGTTATATTAGTTGTATTCCTTACCATCAACCCACTCTATTCCTAGTTATGGATTTAGATAGCTAAAAACCCATTAAGATTTATAGAAAACAATAAAGATTACACAAACCATAACCTAGTCTTCCGAGTCGGCTATGTAATTTATGGTACTTGTTACAAGAAGCTATTTATTAGGAATCTCCTTCCAGTCTCAACCTAATTCTTCTAATCATGTAATTAGTTGTCAATTAATTGAAAGCATTAAGAACGGTAACAAGCACTCAACATGTATAGATAAATATAATTAACAATATCAAAGAATTTGAGTATTCAATCGTAGCCCTAGTAAAAGGAATTAGTTCATGAAGGACTTATTTAGAATCATGATGGTTGATGAAGATATGGAAGACACCGAATTCTCCAAGTAGAATGCCAAGGTTGCGCAAGGTTTCTTCATATTCTCCTTTCGATATTTCGGCTATAAGTATGAATATGTTGGATGATGGATAATGGAGGATGGAGGATGATTGGTCCTTGAACAATGACCTAAACTCGCTATTTATAATACTCCTACAAATCCTACCTATCTAAGGTATAATTACAATTGTTATAAAAATAGGATTCCTTCTAAAATAGGGTCTTCTTTATTTCTCCTTGTTTGACTTGATAAGACTTGAACCATCTTGAACCAAGAAATTTGACAACATTCCTTGTGACAAAAGGAATGACTTGGTTTCTTGACTTAATTAATCTCCAATCTTCATCTTCTTGCCTTTTTTAGCACACTTTCTCATATTTCCACAATTCCTTCACAAATCTCACAAAACCAATTAAAACAACCAATTTAATCTAAGGAAATTAACAAATAAATAAGTAAAGGAGACATAAAAAATATATAAAATATAGGCTTATTACCATGTGTGCCCCTAACCTACTATATGTGCTTGCAACTGAATTATATGCATCAAGTTGGGCTCTATTTTTCCTTGGATGCCTCATTACTGCCTCTAGTAGTCGAATTCGACTCGTTAGTGGCAGTATAATTGCTTTAGAAGGAAGAGGAGTGCTTTGCACCTGAGGGAGTGTTGGTGAAAGAGGTTCGGCGCCTACTTGATGCTATGTCCTCATGTGTTCGTTTTGTCCCCCGTCCTGCAAACGTAGTGGCGCATCACATTGCTCATTTTAGTCTTCATGCAAAGGAACTTTGCTTTTGGTTAGATGATGGGTCTCCCTGGCTTATTGATGATATTATGGAGGATTGGTCCAAAGTTAGTTGATTGGTTTTCTTAGTTGTTTTGACTATTATGTTTAACCAATAACATGGGTGTTACTCTCTCCTACACCGGGGTTTTGTTCCATGCGGCTTTCTCGGAAAAGGTTTCAAAGAGGTCGTCGTTAACATGCTAGTCTTCTCCATGTAATGTTCTAATTGGGTTTAATAAAATACAATCTTTCTCTCAAAAAAATTGAACCAAATCCATGATCAAATGCCCAATAATACCCCATACCCTAGCAACAGTACCAAAGAAGGTTATAAAATAGCAGTTGTTGCCCTAATCATTGCCGCTACGTTTGTCACCACTACAACCATAAGAACATGGAGCGAAACCACAACATATTCATTGGGTCAAACAATAGATCCATAAGTGTTGGTGTTGGTGGCTTGATACAAGCCATGATGTGTAAGTCCCACATAGGAGAATACAACAATAATTTATAGTTTAAATGTAGTGGTTCACTCCTAATTGCACTAATGAATTTTGTGATAAAATGACAGGACCTGACCCAAATTTTGCTTTGGAATCTGAGCCGAACCCTGTCCGTGTCCGGGTGCCAGGCACACTTGACCAAAATGCGCTTCCAACTAAATCTCAAAATTCTTTTTCAAGTTTGACTTCAGCCGGAAATTCGGCAGAGTCTCCCCTAACTTTGATGGCCTTAGGCCTCCATAAATCAAATAAAACATTCTACCATCTGAATCTGAACTCAACCCTTAGAAAATAAAGTAAATACTTAATCAAATAAACAGAAGTGTCAAATGCAAAATGCCAATATTGTTTTTGGTACAGATCCATGGGCAAGGAGAGTGAGACCTGTCTCAGTAATATGACGTATTTTTCTTTCAGCAGATCCATTTTGCTCATGAGTGTGTGGACAAGCAATTCGATGAGTGATCCCACATTTTTCAAAGTGAGAAGAAAGCTTACGGATCTTGGTATTAAACAAGCGTTCTGCTTTGACTTGAAATTTAAGAAATATGTCACACACATCAAATTTACGGACTAAAGGGAAAAACCATACATATTTGGAAAAATCATCAATAAACAAAACAAAGTAACGATGTCCTTCAATGGATGGAATTGGGGATGGCCCTCATACATCATTGAAAATAAGTTCTAATGGATGAGAGCTAACAGGAGTGGGAGGTAAAGAAAATTTAGACATCTTTCCCAAACAACAAGTAGTACAAGGAGGTAGGTCCTTTGAAAGAGAAGGAAGATTATTGCCATTTATTACTTGACGAAGAACACGTGGATGTGGATGACCCAAGCGTGCATGCCAACAAGAGAAATTGGCACGTTCGCTTAAGAAAGCCATGGGACCGTCATTTTTATTGGAGATGGCAATATTACTAAGCTTATAGAGGCCACCTTCATTCAGCCCGTGAAGTAGAGGTTTCCCTGTGTGCTAGTCCTTCACAACAAAGAAAGTGGGGTGAAACTCAAAATAACAATTATTATCTTTGGAGAATTGATGAACAGAAAGAAGTTTCTTTGTGATATCAGGAACATGTAAGATATGAGATAGATTAAAAGAACGAGTGGCATTAGAAAAGGTAGATGTCCACACATGAGAAATATTTAGCCCATTACCATTACCAACTTTCAATTGATCTGGACCATTGTAGTTATTAGCGATGGAGAGATTGGCAAGATCCGGAGTGACATGATGAGTTGCGCCAGTGTCAGGAAACCCTGTGTTAAAATCACTATTTGAATATGCTGGAAAGGATGCAATGTGAGCAGAAGCATCATTGGGCTTATCATAGCGATATCGACATGTAGCAGCCAAATGATTTGTTTGATTACAAATCTGACATCTTGTTGTATTTGAAGGATTTGGTGGGGTTGGGAGCAATCCACGGTGCAAAGAATTAGACCTGGTATGAAAGGACCTGTGGTTGTTTTGATGTGATATGTTCTTGAAATTTGATTGACTTCGATGATTGTGGAAATTTGGAGATGCTGGAGCCCGGGTGTTATTGGAATTTTGGCCTTTGTACACCATATTAGCAGAAGGAAGAATTGTTGAGTAAGTTGCTTGCTCTTGAAGACGAATCTCATGACTCACAAGTAGGCTATGGAGTTCTGAATAAGAGATGGGACTGAGTCTGGTAGACATGGCAGTGACCATATCACTGTAATCGCTACCTAGATTGCGGAAGATAATAGCATTGAACTCATTGGTATCAAGGGGTTTTCCTGCAGCAGCAAGTTGATCGGCTATGAGTTTGGCCTTTTGAAGATAAGTCGCTATTAGTAGATCGCCTTTTGAGAAATTTTGAAGTTGAGTATGTAACTGAAGGAGTCGGGTATTCGTAGGAGATCCAAAAGCTTGTGTGAGAGCTTTCCAGGCTTGAAAGGAGGTGGAGGTGCCTACTATGTGAGGCATAACATCTTCAGTTGAGGATGCAATAATCAAACTACAAAGCATTTGGTCACGTTTGCGCGAAGAAATAAACTCTGGGTTGGACTGAGAGGTATTGCCCACACCAAACTCTGGGTTGGACTGAGAGGTATTGCCCGCACCTACTGTTGATGGTGGTGCAGTGTCAATTCCATCGATGAGACCTTCAAGGTCATGAGAAATTAGAATTGGCTCAAATTGTGTCTTCCATAAAAGAAAATTGGTGGGGGTGAGCTTAAGGGAAAGAAAGTGTGAAGGATTAGGCATTGGCATTGTTTGATTGTGAGTGAGTGTGGAAGTGGGATTGATGGTTTTATCCTGATTAGGTTGAGATGCAGCATCTGATGTAGCCATAGGAATAGGAAAGAAAAGAAAATAATAACGATAGAGATCAGAAGATAAGAAAGGGAACAGGATCAGTAAAGCTTTGATACCATGTAAAGTTTAGATTTCCTCACACCAAATAGTGTTGAGATTTTCTATATTTATACAGAGTATGAATCAATTACAGAAATTCAAAGGAGCTGATATCAAGGAGGCATTACACTTGCTATGATAAAGGAAAGATTACAAAATAATTACAAGATTCTTAGGAAGGAAAAACTACAGCTGGTGCTAATATCATGGGTGATTTGCAGTTGTTACAGCTGCATTTGTAACGGTTGAAGGTGCAACTAATACTACGAAGCATCCCCACCTCTATTTTTCTGGTTTTAAATAATCCCTCAAAATAATTGTGTCACCATTTTCACTAGAACCCTTTTTTTTTTTATCCAGACAGTTCAAATATAAATCAACAGAAAATTAGGACCATAAATCCACATTTTGGTGTTTTTATCCATTCTTAGGTGATTTCAGCATGCATCTTACATGAAGATTTGCTTATGCCATTTTCTCAATCTGGGATGTCTTCTCACGGGAGCTTTCATTTTAAGACACTATATAGTTTACTAATTTAGAAGATAGAAATACAATTTCATCTAATTAACATAAGGCCAAAGACCAAAAAGTAGTACTAATTTTACAATAATGTAATTAAAAAACATCAAAATTACACACAATGCCACTCCTTTAAAAGCAAGCACACTATGCCACATGTCCACCTTCAGCAATTTCCCTTTCGGTCAACTACCACCACTGCCGGCCAGCTACCGCCACCGTCACCGGTCAACCACCACCACTTGCCGCCGGCCAACCTCCTTCGGGGCAACTGCCACCACCGGCCAGCCACCACAGCTGCCACCAGTCAACCCCCTTCCGGCCAGCTGCCACCACCACCGACCAGCTGCCGCCCATCACCGGCCAACCACCACCACCTGTCGCCGCCCATCTCCGACCAACCGAGGACTAACTCCATTGCCTTTTATTCACCCTAAAAAAATAGAAGAATTTGTGTCATTGAAGGGACTCGAACCTTGACCCTCAAAGGAGGAAGCCTTACTCACAAACCACTACACCAAACTTGTTTTTGTGATATCTATTCAATTACACAATATTTATATAAACAATCATTGATTTAAAAAATAAAAATAAAATAAAATTATTTCAACACAAATTCATGCAAAAACTGTATATTAAAAATAAAATAAAATAAAAAAAAAAAAAAACCAAAGCCAAAGCTACAAACAAAACACAAAAACAAAACCATCAAAATGCCTCGTAGAAGAAGAATTACACAAGAAAATTGTCGTGGCAAACAAACCGAAGAAAGAAAAGGCCAACACAAAACAAAAGATGAAAACAGAGAAAAGGAAAGCAAAAAAGGAAGCTGGAGAAGAAGAAGAGGAAGATGAGGTTGTTGATTACAACAATGATGTGGTCAACCTAATTTGAGAAAAGATTTGTTATATATCTCTACTGTCATATAATCTTATAACAAGATGCAACAAACGGAAATGGAACAAGAAATTGCACTGCAGTTGAAGGAAATCTTCTTCTAACGGAAAAACAAACGGAAACTGCAACAAACTAAAACTGCAACGCAGTTTATGACAACATTTGCTCAAATTTGCAAAGAAACCAAAAGGCAAAGTCATTATCAAAGTACTAAAACTAGGTTCAAAACACATTTAAGTTGATGAGCAGTTCTAGCATTCCCATAGACTTGGAAAAATTATTCTAAAACTGAAATATAGAACAGGAAACTGCATTGCAGTTTCTGATAAAAAAAAATGCAACAAACAAAAACTTCAGTGTAGTTTATAAAAAAAAAAATATGCCCAAAAGTGAAAAGAAACCAAAAGGCAAAGCCATGATCAAAGTACTAAAACTAAGTTCAAAACACATATAAGTAGATAAGCAGTTGTAACATTCCCAGACTTGGAAAAATTATTCTAAAATTGAAATATGGAACAAGAAACTAAAATTACAACAAACAGAAATTGCAGTGCATTTTATGACAAAACATCTGCTCATATTTGCATAGAAACCAAAAGGCAAAGCCATAATTAAAGTACCAAAACTAAGTTTGAAGCACATTAAGTCGTAATATTCCCATAGACTTGTAAAAATCATTCTAAAAGAGAAATATGGAACAAGAAATTTCATTGCAGTTTCTGATAAAAAACTGCAACAAACAGAAACTGCAATGCAGTTGAAGGAAAAAAAATCTGCTTAAATATGAAAAGAAACCAAAAGGCAAAGCCATGATCAAAGTACTAAAACTAAGTTCAATACACATATAAGTAGATGAGCAGTTGTAACATTCTCATAGACTTGGAAAAATTATTCTAATATCAAAATATGGAATAGGAAACTGCATTGCAGTTTCAGATAAAAAAAATGCAACAAATAGAAACTTCAGTGCAATTTATGAAAAAAATATTCCCAAAAGTGAAAAGAAACCAAAAGGCAAAGCTATGATCAAAGTACTAAAACTAAGTTCAAAATACATATAAGTAGATGAGCAGTTGTAACATTCCCATAGACTTTGAAAAATTATTTTATCAAAAATTGCAACAAACGGAAATTGCAGTTTCTGATAAGAGCACATTAATCAGCATATTTGTATCTTCAATAGGCATAATAGGCCCAGCAAAGAATAAAGATTATGAATTTACATAAGAATTTGGTCATTTTGAGATTCTCAACTTCAGAGATAGACAACAACGAACAATTGAGTTTCAAAATTCAGAAAGAATGTCACTTTGATGCATTCAACATATATATTACCATTGTGTTAATATCGGATTGGAAACTAAAGAAAAGAAATTATCCAAACAGACACAACAAAATTTCTAATTTTAGGAATCTAAAAATCTATCCAGCCATCAAAAACTTATTGTGAGGGGCCATCCTTTTAAAGTCAAATTGTTACCACCTGATTTGATCCTGAAACAAAAGACTCTAACATGTAAGCTACAAGCATAATTATACAATACCACGTTCCAAGTTCAAGAAGAAACTGAAGAAAGGCCAAGAAGAACAAGCAAGATATATGAACTAAGAGAACCATACCCGTCATTAACAAAATTCCATGCAACTTGAGCAAGGGCACTATGAGCTACTTTGAATTTCTTTATTGCCTCAACCAGCGGTTTATATGGATGGTTTACATTAAGATCAAAAGCAAGAGTTGCAAGAACAACCCTCTCTCCAAGTAAAATCAACTCTTTATGCTGTTCATATACGTCCTGCATGATTGTTGCAAATGTGTGAGAATAGATAAATAATTGCATTATAAAGCAAACAATAAATTAAAATCAAATTTGGATAGCAGTTCTGGGATAAAAGAAACATTAAAATCAAAAAGGGAAAAAGAAACATTAAAATCAGAATTTTTATTTATTTATAAGAATGAAATCCTTACAAGCTATAACATTAAGTTCACAACAAATTAGAGTGAAAACTGCATACCAACCTAGCAATTTAGAAAGCAGTGAACATGCAAGTGAAGACCAGAGAACGTGTATGTGAACTTTTTCAGCAAAAAAGAAGAAAGCCGAAATTTGACATTTTATTGAAACCAACTGACTTGCAAAGCATTCAGTGGATTCTCAGTTCTTGAATCACCAGTTTACTATTTAGGAAGTCAGAATTACCTTGTTGATTGTCAAGGTATCATCTGAAAATACGATAGATTTACTAATGAATCAACAATTCATCAATTATCTTGTGTAGCAAAAAAAAAGTGAATCAAATTATAAAATTCTTAAGTGGGAAGGATAAAAGGAGCTATAGGTCAACAGCCTCTGCCTAGCATAGGCTAATCAGCCTTCAGGGGTGCACTCAATAACTGGATTTTCTTACTTGAAAAGATCTAATGATAATTGAATAGGAATAGAGCAAAGGAAACATGAGTACCTGAAGGCTGCATAACAGTTTAATAGAATTTAGTCAATAAAATAAAACATCTTCCCTTTTTCTTTGATACGAATCATTTTCCCAATTAATTTCACCTTAATCGTTTGTGGGATAGGAAACTTAACAATTCTACAAATGAAAGTTCAACAATACACACTGAGGGTTCACCCAACATTACAATTGCAAAAAAGCAACATAATCTTTAAAACACTACAATCGTGACCAAGAAGCAAATCGTTATTAGAGTTCATATAGGGTTTTGATGTACCAGAATGAGATCAAATAGGGTTGACTGGTCATTGTGCTTGGCGCCGATCTTGAACTCAGCAAGATAGTGATCGTAATGCTCTTCATCTTGAGCCAGAAGACCTTGGAGTTGCTGGCGAAGGCCGAAGGGATGAGCAGCTTGAGAATTCCATTGCAGGTGAAGGCTGTGGTCGTCATTGCTGCAGAGAGAGAGCGTGAGAGAGAGATCTAATCTGATAAAAAAAGAAGGGGGTTTCACTAAAACACCCAAAATGGGGGCTGAAATTATAAAAAAACCCAACACCCAAAACACTTTATAAACACACCCAAAACCTATCATTACACACACTCAAAACCCATTTATAAACACACCCAAAAAATATACAATTGTTGATTTTGGGATTGAGTTTGGGTGTGTTTCTATGTTTAAATAGTGTTAGGGTTTTTTTATAAATACATGTCTAGGATTGGGTTTATTTATAAATTTGTAAAAAAAGAAACCAATGAATCTTTTAAACAAAAAGGTTATAATTGTCTTTTCAGTGATTAATATAAGGTGGGTCAACATATCTGAGCCTCCTATTTGGCTAAATCCAAAACAAAATTTCATTCCTAGGTATTAAAACCCAAATAGAAATATTGTTTATCTCAACAACTAATTAGTAAAGATAATTATGTCTAATACCTAATTTTTCTTTTTAAAAAACAGATTATGAAATAAAACATCAACCCATCCATAATTCATTTTTATACAAAGGAAGGAGAAACATAACCAACGTCGAAGAATAGAATTCACGACCTGAGATGATGTGGAATAGGATCAATATTATTGACAAATGACCATGTTTAAAAATAAATAGCAAACACGAACAATTTTCATATATTGGATCCAAAACCATTGGCATGCTCAAGAAACTTTCTGCAAAAGTTTTTGGGTGCACTTGTGTTAGCTTGTCTAATGACAGATTCTTATAGGTCAACTACCCTTACCAGAATCACAATTATATCCCCATTGACTAAACTTCGCACATAGGATATTGCAAAAGTTGGGCCGTGTAACCCCTTCAGAGGTTTAGAGGATCGAAATGCAGGATGGATGCTACGCCCCCATCACACACATGTCATGTAGGATATTGCTCACAAGTAAGCACCCTTCGATCTCAACTATCCATAATGACAACAAAAAAAAATAAATAAATAATAAAAAATCTTAAGCATCCATAAAAACAAACACATATGGCAACCAAAATAATGCAACTTTTGCACACAACATTATTTATCATGTCATACATACACAAAATACAAGTTTGGGAATGAATCCCCCTACCTGAAATCCAAACCTTAAGACTGACTTGTGTTATGTGCCTTCAAGCTCAAATTTTCACTACTACAAAAAAGGCAAAAGACGACGGGAATTCACCGTCGTGTATTCGGTTTTCAAATCGTCGTGAAATCGACCGACATCTATTTGGGTGTCAAACTATGACAGCTTTTCACCGTCGTTGTTTATCTATAACGACGACGATTTTTTAAAAAAAATCGTCGTTGTTTAGAGGTAAAGATCGTTAATTATAGGAGAAAAGACGACTGTTTTTAATAAAATCATCGTGTATTGTATGTAAAGAGGACGATTTTTTAAGAAAACAGTCGTGGATTGTTTATAAAGACGATGGTTGTTTTATAAAAACTGTCATCTTTACATTCAATAGATGACCTTTTTAAAAAAGGTCATCTTTACTTAACAATAGACGACCCTTTTTAAAAATAAAAAACCGTAATCTTTACATATAATAGACGATGGTTTTTATAAAAAGCGTCATCTTTACTTCATAATAGACGACGGTTTTTTTTATAAAAAACATCATCTTTACATATAATAGACGACCCTTTTTTATAAAAATCGTTGTTAATTTTCTGTAAAGACTATGATTTATTATAAAAACCATCGTCTAATAAGTTTCCAAACTGCTACATTTTAGTTCTTTTTGATTTACTATGATGCTATACAACGATTTTAACTAGAAAATCAACCATAATGCTTTATTAATGAATATATACACTCAAAAATAGTTTCTTTCATAAAACTTGAAGATTCAATAGTTATTACATAGTTAACCAATCTTTATTCTACAACAAACATAATTCCTAACAAGACCTACGTACTCCTAATCCAAGCATTCCTCATCCAAACATACAAATGATGCACAACTGAAGTCTCCTCCATCATCCCTGTAAATAAATCAAAATGACAAAGAGAGAAAAAAA
>NC_024132.1:5543369-5571700 GCF_000346735.1 Prunus mume
ATAGTTGGACTGCGCTTTGCTTTTCCTTTTTTTTTTTTTTTTTTTTTTTTTTTTTTTTTGTTTCAGACCTGGCCCAAAACCATGTCATTTTAAAAAATTCCCTGGGCCAAAATGACGTCGTTTTGCCCAGGTTGTTTAAAAATTAAAATAAATAAATAAATAAAAACAGCCCCGCGCCCAGCAAACCCTTCCTTCTTCTTCTCCAGCTGCAAACCCTTCCTTTTTTCAGTTATTTCGTCGATCACTTGGTATGCAACTCCAAGAGGTCGCACCAGCTGCTCCAAGGGACCTCTACGCTTATGTCCATGGCTTCCAAGAGGTCGTGCGACCCCACTGTGGCTCCGCCACTGACCACAACAATGTCATCATCCCAAACTCAAGGAGGAAGACACCGGGATAGAGAGATTAATTTGTTTTTAATAATGTGTAATTAATTATATTTTTATTTTATTTTCATTATTATTATTTTAATATAATAAAGGTAAGCTTGGAAAATAAAAGCTAGATTGTTTGATGCATTAACTAAGGCAACATCTGGAAAAGCATTCCACAATTCACTGGACAAGACGACGACATTTATGCATCAACTTAAGGAGGAGTGTTCGCGTGACTTGCGGACCCACGTTGACTTTCCTTGCAGACTCGCGTTGACTTTCCTTGCATGCCAAGGATTCCTATATTAATGTAATTGATTTACTTTAATTATTACTACTTTCCAACTGTAAATAGAATTAGAAGTTATTACTCTCCTTGACCTTCAACGTTTTATTGTATTATAAATATGGCATCCCACAAGCAATATTCTCTCATAATTTCTCACATTTTAGCAAACTTGACGTCACATTGTTTCTACTAGGAGATCAAATGTGTTTTATATATTATTATTATAATTTGCCAGTCGATAGGAAGGGGGAGGGGTGATTACAAACTCTGATGCTAAGGGTGGGTTTCGAACCTCAGACATGGTCTGAGGCCAAGCACTCTTAAGTTAGCTGATTGATTAATTGATGCGGCAACAACTGTCATAAGAGCATCCACAATGGGCTCCCTAAACCACCTTCTTAGACAAATTTTAGGGAGGAATTGTAAAAATACAACTCCAACCATGCTCCCTATCCACCTCCTAAAATAGGGAGACCTCTCGGAGCTCCTAAATCTGAGGAGAGAGAAAGGACTCGTAGTGGCTCCCTATAATTTAATGCTTCTTTATTTAACGAGTATTTCAAATCTTTATTTAATGTTAACTATTTTTTATTTTATTTTTTAGTAGAGATGGACCAATCAAAAAAGACTTATAGCATTTATGACTCCCTAAACTAGAGAGCATGATTGAAGTTTAAATTTTATAGGGAGCTCCTAAAATAACTTTTATATGTTTTTAGCTAAAATTTAACTAAAAAATAGAGAGCATGATTGTGGATACTCTAAGGTGGTTAGTTAAGTGTTTACCCTGAAATATGAACAAAGCCCTATAGCATACTTTGGGAAATTGTGAGATGCATGCGTGCCACTATTACCAATTGTTTAAATTCTAACATATGGAAATATGAGTAAAACTAAATAAATAAAAGGATTTGCGGGCTAATAACTTACTCTAATAAAGAGATTGTGACAAATGGTAAACTATTCCATTGAAGGTTCTTTTTATGCCTCAAGACCAATGAGGACTTCATATTTCTCTAATACAAAAGATAAATAGCAATAAAAGTAATTAAAGGAGTAAATAGAATGAAAACAAATGGAAATAGATGAGCAGGTTCGATCAGAACTAAGGATTACCACCTTGTATTAGTTGAAGGGTGCTTCAAGTGTGGGTCTACGGACCAATGTAAGCGGGATTGTGTTGCGTCTATCCAAGATCAAGTAGTCATACATAATAATAATCTTGGAAGTCCAAGTATCGTATCCTTAAGGAGCAGGTAGGTAAATGTCTGCACACAAAGAAATAATTAAACCTACCAAAATAAAAGTGACAAGCAAATGCAAAAGTAATTTGATTTTATTGTTGAAGAGATTGAGTTTTAAATGAAATATCAATAATGGAAATGCTAAGGCATCAAGGTTCAATTCTTATCGTTGAGAAACTTTAACCGGAAGATAGAGAAATTAAAACCAATTTAATTTTTTAATGTTATCTTTTATTTATGATTGTTCAAAAAATGAAATTGCTTAATATCTAATCTTTTAATTTAAAATCATGCTAAGTCAGTTCTTAACAATGAGAAAAATATAATTTAACTCATGAAAAGACAGTAGCATTTAACGTTAGTCAAAATAAAAGGATATGAAAATATTGAACAACCAAATATAAAAGAATTTAGCAATTCATACCGTATATTGGATTAAAGAACAATTCACAAACTTACTCAAAGGACATTCCCTTTAGCCTTAGCTAAAGTTCTAGCAACTCATTACAAAGGAAAACATAACTAAACTCTGAATGAAATGGATAAAGAAATATGTCTTGGTGGCCTCCATGCCAAATAAGTTGATGGGTGATTTATAGTAGTCAATGAGGTGAGTGGAAAGTTAATACATTAATGGTGGGTAATGAAAGGTTTAAGTGAAGAATTAATTGGATTAAACAAGTGTTGATGGTGAAGAGTTAGTGGAAAAGAAATAATGGTGAGGTAATGGGTGTTACATGGCTATAAATGACATAAAATAGGCTCTTTAACTTCAACTGTTTTGTCTTCTCTTCTCCCTCTTTACTTCTCTTTATAATCACAATAATCCCACAATCAATTCTTCAATAAAATACATCAAGAATTCTCTTCACACTTGGCTTGAAATTGGACAAATATATATCTTCATCTTTCGGCTTTCCAACTTCCTACAAAAGATAAACTCACCTAATAAGTTCACCAAATTAAATGCAGAAAATTCATAAATCCAATTGGTGAGAATGAAATGTAACAGCAAGTGAAATTTTCTTTATTAAGCCAAATTTATATTATAAAGCCTCCAAAATAATATTAAAAATATGTAATTTGAGACTCTTGTCACAAGCCCCAACCAGCTTATTGCTAGTCCCAAGCAATCCAAGCGACTAAAAGAAACTCAAATTTAAGCAAAAATGACAAAGTAAAATAAATAAAAACAACTAAAAAAATTAAGCCACTTTCGCGGGATACGATTGCATTTAGCATTTACAACAAGCTTAAGGGTTACCCCTGAAGGACGAGTTATAGTCTCATGAGGGTTTCCAAGGATGATACCCACAAACATCAAGTATGAGGCTAGCACAATTATTCAAAAACATGAAATAAAATAAACTTTGAAAAATTATTTCAACACCTGTCACCAACAAAATGGAAAAAAGCACAAAGTCCGAATTTTTAATTCATGAACAATGTTAAAAGAGAGAACACTTATTTAACATTTCAAGTTAATCCCACCACGAAGTCCAAATCATTTATACTTAGCCAGTAAACTTTTCACATGGGTGTAGAGACACCCCTAAGAGCTTACTAACTTGAGTTAAAAAGGCTACGAAACTAAACTAGCCACACAAAATTATTCACACCCAAAACTTCACCGTTTGACGCGAACACAAACTGCTGATTGGGCAAGAGGTCCAGTTACTAAGTAGAAGCACGAATAGAACACTATTATTTCATGATGAGTCAAAAGCAAGGTCGTCCAAGTTTACCAAAGACAAAAGATTAAACACAATTTGTTTTTAACTTTATACCCCTCAAAAAGTGTAAGTGTGCTTATGTAAATTGTCAAAGTATAACTCATGAATCATCCACTAACTAGAAATAAATGAAAAACACAAAAAAGTTGGATAATTATCATATCATTCATATGTTCTCAATCTTAAAATTATTCATGAATATCAAATAAATCTAAGTGCAATGCATTCTTGTCACATACAGACTATGAAAAACAAACAACACAGTGCACTAACCTCATAAACATTTTTTCTTCTTCACACTTTTCAGATTATTTTTTTCCTCTTCAAAATAAATGACGAAAGTAAACAAAATAAACAAAAAATAAAAAAACAAAATCGAAATAAAAAACAAAAAACAAAAACAAAAGGAAAAGGAAAACTAACATGTTGCAACAAGAAAATAATTCAATAAATACATCTTCTCCACCCCCATCTAAAGACTGACATTATCCTCAATGTTTGAACATATAAGCATAAGAAAAAAGAAGAGGGTAGCATTACCTGAGAATTGACATCCAAAGTGAAAGCCTGCAACAGATGGACTAAGGAAAGTCCAATCAATCCTGGTAAACAAGATCGTTCAAAGAAACTGTCTCATCTTCTGGACCACATCTCCCCAAGTAAGGTTTAAGTCGTTAGCTATTAACCTTTAAAATATTTCCATTCTTGGGATCCCCAACTTCAACAGTCTCATATGGGAAAACTCTTTTAACAATGAAAGGCCCTGTCCATTTAGTTCTTAATTTTCCAAGAAACAAATGAAGTCTAGAATTATACAAAAGAACAAGTTGAGAAGGCTCACAATTTTTCCTCAAAATAATTTTATCATGAAAAAATTTAATACGTTCTTTGTAAATTCGTAAGTTCTCATATGCATCATTCCTGACTTCCTTAAGTTTAGTCAATTAGAGTTTTCTCAAGGAACCTACATCTCCAAGGCTAAAGTTAAACAATTTGATAGCCCAATATGCTTTATGTTCTAATTCAACTGGTAAATGACAAGGTTTTCCATAAACTAGCCTATATGGGGACATACCAAGAGGTGATTTGTATGCAATACAGTATGCCCATAAAGCATCAATTAGTCTCAATGACCAATCCTTCCGAGTCAGATTCACCATCTTTTACAAAATTTGTTTGATCTCCCTGTTTGCAAGTTCAGCTTGGTCATTTGTCTATGGGTGGTATGGAGATGAAATCTTATGGGTTATCCTATATTTTTTCATTAAAGCTTCAAATGGTTGGTTGAAAAAATGTGATCCTTCATCACTGATGATCGCTCTATGAGTACTAAACCTGGAGAATACATTTTCTTTCAAAGATTTCAAAACAATCTTATCACTACAAAAATAAAAAGTGGCAACAGTCACCATTATTTGGTGACATTTGATTACTAATGCTGGGGTGACTAAAAGCTTTAGTCAGTTCTGGAAACGACCGGTCACCCAAACTAGAGAGAAATCAACTCGAAGTGTTGGAGCAACTTTTAGTCTATGTGCAAAGCGACCGGTCCCATGGCAAAAGCGACTGGCCATCGAGTGTTTATCAAGTCGACGCATTTTGGGTCATCTTCTGGTTTTAGGCAAGTTTTAGTCTAGTTTGACTAGGTTTTAAGTCTCCTACTTCTAATACAAGTGTACTAAATTCCTATGGTCTATAAATAGGCAATTAAGTACTAGGGTTTTCAATAAGGAGATAGGAGAATTTAAGAGTGAATTTTCAAGGGAAAAACACAAGACAAAATTCAAGGGTGAATTCTTAAGTGTTTACAAAGGCATTAAAGGGTTTGAGCAAGGGTGAGAGAAAAAAGAGCTAGGGTTCTTTTGAGAGCTAAGGAGGTTTAAGTTGTAACCGAAGTTGTTCTTACATACTTGTGAATTTCTTGGGTGGCTCACCATGAGGTCAAACCTCTATAAATCTTTGTGTTCTTGTGTGTTTGTTTACTCTTTTTGGTGTGTGTGTGTGTGTGTGTGTGTGTGTGTGTGTGTGTGTGTTTGTTTGTGTGTTTATTCTCAAATGAGTTTGTGTATGTGATGTTGCATAGTCCATCAACAACAAGATCTTGGAGTGTTTGTGAGCAACAAGATGGTCAGGCGTCATGCCATTGTGAGGATGGTTCTATGTCGCCCCATAGGAATAGCTCACCCTTGGCGGATTGGTTAGTCACAACAACCTTGCTTCTTGTGATTACACTTTCGGCCATGGTTGCTAGGAAAGCTTCAAATGAATGATGAAATGAAGTAAACAGATTTCCTTAGGTATATGGATTCAAGAGCAATGCTTTGAGTATATCTTAAACCTCTCAATGAAAGCACCAATTTTTTTGTGCAAATATCTTACAGGGAGAATATTCGTGGATGATCCTCTTCTCTCTCGATTGCCTTCTTCCTCAAACCCTGCAAAATAAATGTGGTCAATCATACTAGTGGTCTGTTGGCCAAAGGCCTTCTGATGCCTAAGTCAGTAAAATGGTCTCAAGGAGACGCAGATTTAACTAAAAAGATGGAGCTTTCCTCTTTGAGGATTAGAGCAAGCGCAGACACAGAGAGTGGGGGTGACGGCGAGGATCCAAGAAAAAGAAAAAGAGAGAGAGAGAGAGAGAGAGAGAGAGAGAGAGAGAGAGAGAGAGAGAGAGAGAGAGAGAGAGAGTCATGAGCTTTTTGCTACAATTCCCTATTGATAAGAATTCTTCTTTTCCATAAATAGGATGACAAGGTAATATCAATGAGATTTTGTGGAATTTGAATCCTTGATTTTGGGAGATATTCCTATATTAAATCAGGATAATTGGCTAGTTAGATAGGATTTAATTAGCACAATTATTTTACTTAAGGAATATTCCTTTTGCCACATGTCACCTTCTGATTGATTGCCAAAATTTCATGTTCTCACAATGGCAACCATAAGTGACAGTTACCACCTTTATAGCAAACTCAAATGCAAAAACATAAATAGTGCTTTAATCTATTTAATCTTCACTAATAGGTGTTAGTTAAATTGACTTAGCCCTTTGGTGTGCTCTCAAGTGGTCCTGGATTCAAGTTTCCATGGTATCCGTGTATGCGAGTTTCTCCCCTCCCCTTCCTAATTATGACCCCAAAAAAAAAAATTAAAATAAAACTTCCCTTCAAAGATTTTATAAATAGGATTTGAGATTTCCCATACAAAGTTCAATATCCAATGTAATGCACTAACAATGTTTGTATGACGATTTATTTGCATAAAAGCAAGAAGAATGGTACCTTACAAGTTGTAGGGGCTTTTTCGTTCCGGCAACTACTGATGGGCTTGGGCTGTTGTAAAGAGCCAAATGTGTGAAATTTCCCATGAGTCTGAGTTCAAGGATCAAACCCCAAGAGTGCTTCGAAAGGGTAGCTGAACCTTAGGAAACACATTTGTCTCCTTCACCAATGAAACCAATAATGGCTTATAGATAGATTCTTATCTTGGCATGAAAAGCTTGTGGCCTGGAAGTAAAGTAGTCATGAGTTTAGCATTAAAGAGAGAGAGAGAGAGAGAGAGAGAGAGAGAGATAGAGAGAGGGGCTGTGAGTTCCTATGAGAAACAAGGGTTTCAAAATAGAGGAGAAGGAATTCAAATAGGGTTCGTTGAAGAGAGAGATGTGGGGGAAAAACGATGAGTGTGTTGAGTAGTTTCTGGCTACCAGAAGAGAAAATGGGAGGAGATAGAGGAATGGGACTTGAAATTGCATAGGTGTTGGGGATGAGAAGAAGAAGATAGAAGCATGGGTGGCTTTAGCAGATTTCCAGCAGCTTGACGAAAGCTTCGTCAGGCTCCTGGGTTGCTTGACAGAAGAGAAAATGGGAAAAGATGGAGGAATAGGGCTCGAAATTGAAGTGTTCCAAGGATGAGAGATGATGATTGCTCTCTCTGGATATGGGTTTTGGGAGAAAAAGGAAGAAGATGGAAGAACAAAGCATGAAATTGAAGGGTTCCAGAGGGGATGTTTGCCTTTAATCCGTTATCTATGCTGGGTAGAATTTATAGGCGCTGGAAGGCTCTAATTTTATCAAGTCTTCTTCCCTATTTTCCCTCACTTCTCTTCCATTCAATCCTCTTTGGTGAAATCTCCTTAACCCTAGCACATAGGAGCAGAGCTTTTTGGGGTTCCAAGACTTTCCTGTGGCTAGACTCCTCCATTTGGGTGAGGAGCCACTCACTTTTCCTTCTTGTTTTTTCACCAAAGCTTATAGAGGAAAGAATGGGTAAGGGTGCTAGTCAAAAGGTGATTTACTTCCATCAGCATATAGGTTTGCTTGGTTTTGGTGGTTTGGCTTCAATCTGGTTTTAACAAAGATGCTGGATATTTCCACGATGTTGGATATTTTATAAGGTGCTGGGCTGGGCTATTTTGTTTCCAGTGGCTTGTGAGTTTGCTTTGATTTCATCAAGCAGCTGGAAGTTTTGGCTGATGTGAGATTTTTTCAAGTGTTTGTGGGCTATTAGGTTTTCTCTCATGCTTACCCATATGTTTGGGCTCAAGGAACGGGCTTGAGTTTTAGTACTCCCAAGCAGCCCAAAACTTCCACTCCTTGGACCATCAACGGGCCTCGTGAATACTCATAACCATCCATACCACAACCCGCTCAACAAGCCCCAAGCATTTGCGTGGCTTTTGCCCACTTAAGCTTGTAATGTGGCGCGTTGCTTATTTGCTTGGCGTGGCACATGTGCAAGCGCATATGTTGAACTCTTGCGTACCCAAGTTGGGTTTCTTCCCAAGTTAGATGTCGTACTGGGTTAGAAATATATTTGGGCCCAGCCTTGGATTTTTTGGGCCTCAACACAAGTAAAATAAGGATATTTCCTACTTTATCTTGTCCATATACCTTGGGGAATTTACAGTATTTTGCCATCATTAATTGTAAAGGATTAATACCATTTCAATTCCACCTATGTCTAGTGTTTTTTTTTTTTATAGTACAAGCGATTGGGGAGGGTGTTTACACACAAATATTCATTGGGTGTTTGGGGGTTTCGATTGATATAGTGATATGGGTAAGAAGAACTTTAAAAAAAAAAAAATAAGCGATAGTTTTTTATTGATAAACATAAAAAAGTACGAAGCAACGATGTGCCAAATATGGATAAATCTTCTCCAGTGACCCAAACAAAATAACATGTTGATTTGATTGGGAGAGAATCACACACAACCCAAAAATGACTAAAATCCCCGATTCAACAACTATAAGCACATATAGTCAAACCTAAAATACACATTCGTCACGCAACGGCAAAAATAACAAATCAGTATCGAAAAGCCAAAGCTAAATAGAAATAAAATAACTTAAAGATAAGACAAGCCACAGCAAACTCCGAAATTGTTCCTGAGAATTATTATACTTAAACAAACTAAAAAGCATGATCGTCGCTCCACATCCTTCCAAGCAACCCGAAGAGAGCCATAGCGTCATATAGCCTAAACTCATAGTGTCGTGTTGGTTAAACTCAAACCCGACGTGCAACCCAACATCTTACTTGTATGCTTGGGCCAAAAGACGGCTATTATTTCAAGGCGTCGACAGCTTTTAATGGCGACTGCTTCCGCATTACAAAACAAAAGAACAAAGAAAAGATCATGAGAGCAAAAGAAGGGGGGCAGGGGGAGAGAAGGGAGGAAAGGAAATGAGAGGAGATGAGGAGAAGAGAGGGGAGGTGGGTAGGGAGGGAGGCCACACCCGAGTTGGTTAAGAAGACTTAAAGAAGATAAAAGGTGAAAGCAGTACATAGATGTTCAAACTTTGAGAAGGATTGAAGTTCGCATTTATTTCCTTGTTCATGACCTTTGAACCTCTGCCCACCTATGCGTTGTTTTAGGATTTGAGAATTATTATGGCTTTTACCTACATTATCTAATAAACAATACACTATTGTTAGCAATTCTGGTCCCCCTTGAAGCTTTTGAAGTATCAATGATATATGATATATCCCCCTCACCAACAATGATCATTGTTCATATTTGAATAATATTTGGTCGTGAAAGTATGCTTCTTACTAACTAAATATATATTATTAATAATTAATACGTAACCGAATTAACTTTTGTTTACTCCTAATGTTCCAAGACAGAATAATTTGTGGTTGCTAACTATTTAAATATAGTCATCCACTAATTTCTAATCATTAACACTCATTGACCAGACTCTGCAAATAAGTTTAACTAACGAATTAGACCCTTCTGAGTGAGGTGCTTTGTTAAAGCATTGTTAATAATTCAGAAATTGTACGTCTTTAATAATTTAGAAATAGTTTAGAAATTCTATACCAAAATCAAAGAAGCGTAGGCTTTTAGCATAAACAATATTTGAAGCATAACATCTTCTATACAAACATATTACACAGAGCTTATTTTAGGGACACCCTTTATAAGGCACTCTATATTGTATTTTAATAATCCAAATCATTTCTTGTTTAGGTGTTCCCTCAAAAATTATCTCTACAAAAAATCACTCAAATATACAAGATCATTTAACCACTCGATTGAATGGCTGTCGTTTTGGTGTTTTCTTGTAATATCGTGTTCGTCGATTTTGTTGACCACAACTACATGTGTTAACAGTTTCTTATTTGTCAATTTTTTTACAAAGATGACATTTGAATGAAGACTTAAAATTAGTCAGATCATTGCCAACAAAGTTTGGTTGAGTTGGTAAGGATCGTTCTCTTCGCTATTAGGGCCTAAGTTTGAGTCCTGCTGCCGACAGTCCCTCTTGGTGGGTAATCTGTAAAAATCAAAAAAGGGGCTAAGGCCCCCTCTGTAAATCCTCAAAAAGGCCTTGGTATGCCCTGATTTTGGGATGAAGAGAAACTCTCAGGCAACAGGGATAGCACTTTTTGCTATCTCTAGCTAATAACACACTGACACATAGGATAACTTTTTCATATGTTATTGTGTTATTGACGAGGGATAGCACTGTTGCTCTCCATGTTATAAGTAAAGTTTTTTGCCTCGAATGGAGTAGCCCCCTCCTAAACTTTTGTTCATTAAAAAAAATAAAACATCAGTCAGATCATTAAAATAAAATTTATGTGTGCGCTATAAATATATTCGTCTGGCCGCCACCATTAGGCCTAGCTAGCTGGCGTCCTACAATACTAAGCTGAAAATTACTTCAGTAGAACAAAGACAGCATGCGGTCCATGACCATGGATTTTAATTTCTTTTGTTTAGGTATGCAATATTAGTACTAACGAAGATTTAAATAATATATGCTCGAATATAATTATGTGGGCCATGGATGACGTGATAGAGAATAGAGAATAGAGAATACGTCTTTTATTTTTATCTTTTTATTTTAATACTTTTTAATATGAATGTTATATTATATGTATATGATTGTGGATATATATATGTCAATTCTGATCTCTTGGACTAAAAGGGTCCAATAGATTTGTGATCAGTCACCGTTGGATGTAAATTTAACGGTTCACTCACTCTTGCACTCTTTTTAAGAAACTTTTTTTGAACCATTGGATTAATATCCAACGGTGGGTGACCACAATCTCTTGAACTCCTGTGGTCCAAAAGATCGGGACTGATATATATATATATATATATATGCGAGAATTTCACTCACACCCCTGAGGTTAGGCATAATTATAATCAGACCCACAGGTTTGATTTATTGCACTAACACTCCTTCTGCTAGTTGTTTTTAACAGGAAATTATGTTTAATGGGTGAAATGTCAATTCTACCCCACCGTTAAATAATCTAATTGACTAAAAAAACAAATTCAAAACACAACCAGCCCCTTTTTATCACCTCTCCATCTTCATCAAAATTTTTAAGGTTTAGAGCAACTCCACCCATTTGCCATGGCAAAGGGCAAAGGGGGGCTATGGCAGATATTATTCACATGAATAGTGGCTGCCTTTGCAAAAAGCAATGTGTGTTTCCCCACGTTGCCATGACAAAGGGCAAATACTATTCATTTTTCATTTTTTTCACAAATTTTTTTACCTAAACAATTAATTTGGATAATATTTTCAGATAAGATTTTTGGGTTCGTATGTGTCAATATTTATTATAAAATTCATATCTCATAATCGGGTAAAATATTCGGATAAGATATTCAAATTTAAAATTTCAGATAAATTTCAAATTTCAAATTTCAGATAAATTTCAAATTTCAAATAAATTTCAAATTTCATATAGGATTTTCACCATCTAAAATCGCGCCACGTGTCATCTCTATCTACCTAAATTTTTCTATAAAACCAGAGGCTCAGCTCATACGTCTCACACCAGATCTTCTCTATATTTTCATTTCTCATATTTTAGAATTCATACTCCATTCTCAGTGTTAGACATGAAGAGATGCTTGGAGAGGCAAGAGAGAGAAAGTAATGAAAGAAGGCGTAGACGAGTTGAAGGCAAAAGGGTGCAGAGAGAAGAAGATCAACAAGTTGACATAGCACTGGCTTTGCTTGATAAAGAAAACCAAGGCCGCCACCATGGTTCACAAGTCTGCCATGGCCCGAATGTGGACAGACAAAGGCATTCTCGGGGTAAGAATATGTTGGAAGATTATTTTATCCCAACCTCTTTATACTCTGATGTTGATTTTCAAATGCGATATAGAATGCAACCCCATTTGTTCAATAAAGTCATGTATGATATTTGCAATTATGATGCATACTTTGTTCAAAAGTGTGATGTTGCTGGGCTTTTGGGACTTCTTCCGAAGTAAAAGCTTACAGCTGTTATACGAATACTGACATATGGTTCATCTACTGATCAAGTGGATGAGATTGTCCGAATGGGGAAGTCCACTACTTTGGAGAGCTTGGTAAGATTTTGTGATGCAGTCGAAACTCTGTACACCAGGGACTACTTGCCCGCAAACCTACACCCAAGGACCTCCAATGGCTTCTACAAAAAGCAGAAGCTCGAGGATTTCCAAGAATGATTGGTAGCATCGACTGCATGCACTAGAAATGGAAGAATTGCCCAACTGCCTGACAAGGAGATTATGGAAATAGGAAAGAGCAAAAAAATATCATCTTTGAAGCCGTTGCTGGATTCGATACATGGGTTTGGCATGCCTTCTTCGGAGTTGCAGGATCTCAAAACGACTTGACCCGTATGATTAATCAATATACGAAGATGCAATCGTCTTATATTCATAGACGTCAAGTTGACTTGATGGAGCATTTTTGGGCGGTGAAAGGCAATGACGGTGAATGAAGTGAAGTTTTAATTTGGCTTTGAGTTGATGTTTTTTATTTATTTGCTTTGGTTATGTTTTCTTTTTAGTTATGGTTTGGTTGTGTTTTTTTTATTATGCTTTGGTTGTGGTTTTTCCTTTTAATTATGTTTTGTTTGATGTATGGAATATGTTGAATAAAAAGGTATTTTATTGAAAATGCTTTGTTTATTAAATAAAGAAAGCCAATACAAGTCATTAAGAATTACTACTAATTAAATAAAATACATGAATTATAACTACTTTAATACAAAACATGAAAATACAATTAAATAAAAGGTAAGCAAACTAACTTAATGGTTTTGATCATTTAACCAATCCGTGTTGCTAGGTCCATCGTCACGGAAAAGTCTTCTTCTCAGAACATCCCTTCGTTCTAGCTTCCAAAATTGTTTTGTTCCATGGGACATATGGCTTGTATCCACGGTCATGGTTTCCCGATCTTTCATGTCAATGTTTTCTTTGCATATTCTGCTTGAATTGCCCCCTCGTCCGCTTGGGTTTTCATGTCTATTTCAATTCTCATGGCGATGTGCCTTGCAATTTCCTCTGAAATTTTTGATGCATTATTGCTAGAATTACTCCCTCTCTTCACCTTCACAGCCTTTCGGCCAATAGGCCTCAGCTCCTTTTCAATGGGTGAGTCTTGACACATCGGGGAATCCAAAAGCGAATCCGATGCCCGTGAATCATGAAGTGGCGTCTCGTTTAACACAGCGGGCGGACCCGTGGGAATAATTCTGAAACGTTTGCAATTTTTCACCACATCCCAACATTCTTGATGGTTGAAAGATTTTTTTTTTTTTTTGCCCAATTGCACCAAACCACATTTGTGCTTGAATAATCTATTAACAAAAAAAATAATGGAAATGCAAGACACATTAATAAAATATTGAAAATGCAAGAAATTATTTAAAATATATTGGAAATGCAAGTAACATTACAAAAATATTGGAAATGCAAGAAACATAAAAAAAAAAATATTGGAAATGCAAGAAAATAAAAAAAATAAAAAAAATTTATGACATTACATTTAATAAAATGGAAGTTACAAATAATTTACCTCATTGCTAAGATTTTCACCACTTCGAACATTGTCCCTCGTTTTTGCTAATGCATCTCTCCATTTCCCCAACTCTTTATTCAATATTTTCCACCTACTACTCAATGTCATTTCCGTATGACTAGAACTCGATCTTTCACAAAATTCGGCATGGATTTTTCTCCACATGTGAAAGAATTTCATTTCATTGCCCGTGACCGAACAATGAGTAACATGGACCCAACTCTCACACAAGAGAACATCTTCCATGGTTGCCCATGTGCCCTTGGCTTCAATGGAAGATGCCATGAGATGGTGAATAAAAATGAAAATTTTGTGTAGAATGTGAAAACAATAGAATTTATGAAATTGTATGAGGATTTGGTATTGAAAGTGTCGAAGAATGTTAGGTATTTATAGAAAAACAGTTCATAATTTGGGGGTGAATTTTTACAAAAATTTCAAATTTTTTTCAAATTTTTTTCCCCAATAAAAGCTCAGCCGTTGGATTTGAAAAAAAAAAAAACCATCAGAGCACCAGAACGCGCCATGTGGCATGTTATCATTGGTGTTGGCGTCATCGCGCACTGAATCAAATTTTTTTTAACGTTGCACGCGCCAACGGTAAAAAAAAATTTGAAATCGCATCGCTAACTTCACCTCTCCCCTCAGGCTCGGGCTCGAGCTCGGGCTACTTTCTCCTGCGGGCTGGCCTGGTCAAGTGGGACCCGCGCCTTGCCTGGGCTTGGGCCCTGTCCTGCCCGGGCTTCAGTCAATCGGTGGAGTTGCTCTTAGCTATCATAAATTTTTCAGTGTAACTATTATACATCATTTTGCTTAACTTCCCTCATGTAATATATAAGGATAAAGAGTGTATACACATACATGAGTTTTTCGAGCTATGTTAAAGTTGGTGGCCAATATAGGTTTGTGATTTCTGATCGTTGATGTATATAAGACATGCAACGCATTCATTGTCAAAATTCATTTGCGTGTGCTAAGAATTGTAGGGTTTGAATATTTGGATCATGATATTCTTCTCCACAAGGAGGAATATATAAGGATTTACATCTATGTTTTACAAGGAAGTAGTACGGGAAATAAATCTAAAATATCTCCAAATAATACAAGGATATGTTAACTAAACTAAATAGGAAATAAATCACCTAATTAACATAGGAAATAAATCTCCTTGATTGCGATAAATTAACTCACATTAACACTCCCCCTGAAGTTGGTGCATACACATCGCCAATTCCACCTTGGTAAGTGAGTTATGAAATACTTGTTCGGAGACAACTTTTCTCAATACATCTGTTAATTGGTCTTCTGATTTTACAAAGGGCATGCATATAATCTTGTTCTCAATCTTCTCTTTGATCAAGTATCTATCCACCTCATCATGTGTTGTCTCGTCATGTTGAACTAGATTATAAGCAATATCAATCACCAACTTATCATCACAATACAACTACATGGCATTCTCCAGTTTAAAACTCGTGGTTCAAGGTTTAGTGTGGGAGGTATTTATTGGTGGTGGTCAAGTGTTTGGAGAGGGGTTTGGAAATGCTGGAAGGAATACGATTGATGAGGTAAGCAACATAAATAACTACCTCTCCCCAAAACGACTGAGGCATGTTCGCGTCGAAGAGAGAAGCACTAACCACTTCCAACACATGTCTATTTTTCCACTCAACTAGCTTTTTTTTTGGAGTATATGGACACGAGCATGGGTGTATTATGCCATGATCTTGTAAAAACTTGTGTAGATCATGGTTGATGCGTTCTCCGTCATTGTCATAACGGAGAGTCTGGATTTTTGCATGAAATTGAGTCTCCACCATTTTGTGGAATTGTTGAAATTTCAAACCCACTTCCCCTTTTGTTTTAAGAAGGGAAATTCAGGTCATTCGAGTGCAATCATCTATGAAAGTGCAAACCATCTAACCCTAATTGTAGTGGAAATTTTAAAAAAGCCCCAAACATCAGAGTGAATAAGTGAAAAAGGAATCAAGCTTTAATTTGAACTTAAAGGAAACTAAGCACGATGGCTCTTAACCAGTTCACATATGTCACACTTAAAACTTGAATTATAAAAACTTGAAAATAATAATGCAAACAACTTCTTCAAATAACCTAACAGGTATGCCCAATACGCCTATATCATAACCAAACTTCTTCTCTCTGTTTCTCAGCACTGTCTCTACTGAACTTGACAGCTTGACTGGCTCTTGTTTCACTGCCTGGCACCAAGTCTAAGTAGTAGAGTTTGCCCATCCTAGTACCACAACCCATCCCCTTTCTAGTGCGAATGTCCTGAAAAACACAATGAGTTGGCCAAAATGTTACATTACATTCCAAAGCCATAGTAATTTGTACAACAGACATCAGGTTATAGTTTAAGAACAGGCCGAGTCTAGGGTGTAGTGTTTTCTCTTGTGTTTTGGGAAGCGTTGGTGTACTCATTCCGAATTTTCTTCACTTTTATTGTGTTTGTTCGCTGTGTTTTTCTTATTTTGTTGTTTTGACTCTTTGTAAGCTGATTAATTCCTATGCCGTGTGAAGAACTATGATTTTCATCATATGAGGTTCTCTTTGACAGGTTCTAGGAAGAGTTGGTGTGCTCTTTTGGGGCGCTTTTTTGCCTCCGCTATGCTTTTGGATTATATGAAACTATTGGATTATGGATAAAATCCATTTTTTCTCTATTAAAAAAAACAAAACAAAACAAGACTCATCGTAAATTAACTCACGTGAACAACGTGTACATACCTTACACAGGTGGAACCACATAGAGGGCTTTGGTGGGCTATAGCCCAAGGAAGGCTTTGGGGAAAAACAAAAACAAAAAAACCTATACATCCTATTACTATTTTTGTTGCGTATACAACCACTATGTTAACCTAAATACATATATAACAATACATATAGTTAAAGGTCTTCCATCTTTGTGGCCCACTGTCAAAAATTGTCCCAACACCAACGCTAGTCCTCAACTCTAACTCTTCAATTTAATATTTTTTATTGATTTGACTCTAAAAAAGAAACAATTTTTTAAATGAAATTCACGCTTTTGCTAATATAGCTCTAATTTTATTGTTTTTATGCTTACAACTAATATATATGTGAAACTTAATTATTTATATTTTTGCAATTTGCATTTGTGAAGGTTTTTTTTTTTTTTTTGGTGCATTTAATATGTACTTATTTTATGTTGAAGCTTATTGAAAAGTAGTCAGTGAAGCTATAAACTAGTGCGATATATATGATTTAATGAATCCTTTTATTTCTAGAAAAACTTTAGAAACTGTAGGTAAAGAAAAAATAATTATTAAATTTTAAGCTAATAAGTTAACTAACTCACCCGTTTGAAAATTTCTGAATCCGCCCTTAGAGCATCCACAATGATGCTCTCTATTTCTTAGCTAAAATTTGGTTAAGAATATAAGAAAGCTATTTTAGGAGCTTTCTAAAAAAATTCAACTCCAACCATACTTCCTAATTTGGAAATTCATAAATACTATAACTCTTTTTTGATTGGTCCATCTCTATTAAAAAATATAATAAAAAATGGTTAGCATTAAATAAAAGTTTGAAATACTCATTAAATAAAGCAGCATTAAATTATAGAGAGCCACTAGGAGTCCTTTCTCTCTCCTCAGATTTATGAGTTCCTAGAGAACTCCCTATTTTAGGAGGTGGATAGAGAGCGTGGTTGGAGTTGTATTTTTATCATTTCTCCCTAAAATTTGTCTACAAATGTGATTTAGAGAGCCCATTGTGAATGCTCTTAGTATGTTATCATCATTTTTCTCCTTATGTGCACTTCCATTTAACAGGTGGAGAGACACAACAGCGCCGTACTGGCTGGCTTCGGTCTGGTTGGTAGTTCAAAAGTGGGGTTGATGGCCATTGGGCGGTGCGAGCTCACGAGAATCTAACTACAATCCAAAAGTTGAGTGGGAAACGCTGAGAAAACATACACAATGGGCCCACTAAGAGACTGCCACGTTGGCACAAAGTACCAGGCTTTCATGGCAGCACCTGATCGCACCACACGTCTGTGTTTTCATCATTCTTTGTTCTTTTGCAATGTTTTCTTTTCTTCGTGTTTGTGTTTTTTTTTGGACTTTGGCAACTTGCAAAGTCTTGTTGTGTGCCACGTCATCAATCATCACATATGGTATGGATGTCAGGCAGACAAAAGAGATAAAAATAATGTACTTATTTATAATTTAAATTTTCTTTAAAGTTATATGTAATGACTTCTTCTTTTTTCTGATTCTTTCTCTCCTCTTTTTTTTTTACTTAGGATCAATTTGACATTATTGTGTTGTTAAAATAATCGCTGTCAGATTTACTGTGAAAGAAATCAGCTGTGAAAGAAATCAGTTTGACATAGACTTTTTGTCAAAAGTGTTGTTGGTACAATAATCAGTTTTGAGTGTTTGGTAAATTTTTGTATCAAAGTGTTGTAAACTATGTATAATAACTAAAAATGAAATTATGTTGAAATAACTTTTCTGTTCAAGTGTGTGGTAAAAAGAAAAAGAAAAAGAATTTCAGGTTTGGTTTGGAATGGTGGCAAAGTGTGCAACCACTTCGAGCTGGGACTGATTACGATAAAGCTCTCCCTAGGGGGTGTTTTTCACAAGCTGAGTTTCGAACGCTGGACCTCACAGAGTATCTAGCTAACATTCGCCTAACTTGCAAGACCTAGTCAGTATTTCGGCTAGACCAAATCCCTTGAGTAATTTCACTTTCACTTATATATTTCTTTGTTAAATATGTTTGGTACATGTAGATATCCCTTTGCTTTGACAAGAAAAATTAACCTAGTATGTCTATTACCTTATTCTTGTGGCATCCAAAGAGTGCTTCAACGATCCAACAAGAAAAATTGAATGAAGAGAAGAAGAAGAGTAGAAGAAGAGTAGCTATGGCATGAGGAACGTGGAAGAGAAGGCATGAAGATGAATGATGGGAAGTAGAAGAACGAGGAGAAAGAGACGCTAGCGTGAAAGCATATGGGGTTATTTTTGGAATTCTGACATTTTCATTAAACTCTAGCGCCTTTCAAAACTAATTGCCACATAATCAGAAAATGAAAGCAGTTCTGTACCAGCTTTTCCTAATTACTTTCTCACACAACAATTATTCACAATAAGTGATTTTTTTTTATCTCTTACCAAACAGGCTGGGCTTTCAAAAAATTTAAAGTAATCACTTATGGCCCCAAATAAGCAACCAAACGGGCACTTAGACTCTCTTTTATTTATTTTTTTTAATACTTTTTATATAAGGTTTAGGGAGTGTAAGTGCACAAAAGAGGGGTGAGAACATATAATTTCCAACAAAATGAGTGCAAATGGACAAAAAAGGATGGGAAAATCAACTCCCTTTTTTTGTTGAAGCATATGCTCATGTAATGACTACTTTAAAGTGCTCGTATACATAGTGTCGGTTCGACATTTCTTATTTAGGGTGATAAGTGATTTTTTAAAAACTTTAGGAAGCACATCCATTTTGGTAAACTATGAGAAAATCACTTATTATTAAAAATTGTTGTGAGAGAAAGCTATAAGGGAAAGCAGCTAATGAGGTGCTTTCATTTTCTGATTATGCAGAAATCAGTTTCAAAGAGATGCTGGGTTTAATGATTATGCGAAAATCATTTTCTAATTATGCGGGAATCAATACCAACAACACATTTAACAAAAAGTTTACCAAACACCAAACTGCTTTCTCTCACATCTGATTTCTCTCACAGCAAATCTAATAGCGATTATTTTCACAGCACAGCAATGCCAAACTGGCCGTTAGATTATAGAAGTTAAGGAAAATGTAAGGGCTTTGCAACTCAAGTGGTTAAGATCTATGTACCGAAGTTCTAAGTTCGACTACCCATTTCCTCAGTATCGTTTGTATTTTAAAAAATATAGAAAATTTAAGGAGCATATGTGTCGAGACCTGTTATATGAGCGTTTAGCCAAAAACTTATTAATGTTGTAAGGGTCATATTACTAAAATATGAACTAGTTAATGCCTCTACAATGGGAAATTAAAATGTGCTCTTTTTAAAAATGGAGAAATGGAGAAATGAAAGCATTGACAATGTTCACGTGGTAATATCAAATTGAATGTCACAGTTTGTTTGAAATTTCATGACAATTAAAATCATTATGTTGATTTTTCTTTTTTCTTTTTTCAGAATTATTGTTGCTTTAATAGCTAGTCTAGTACGACGTGTACTGTATGGCTGTGTTATTATGAGCATGACATTTCTCTTGTAGTTAAAATATAGAAATTAACCTTCTCAACCTTAAGCCACATGCATTCATGGTTTGGAGTTTAAGGGATCAATAGTACTCAATTTCCTTTGTCTTGGGATGAACTTGAGTTGCATCAATTTATGTTTGCAAGTAGAAATCGAAGCTGCAGTTTTCATTGAAGACTTAGCATAAATGCCTTTTGATTTCTGATCAACTGGAATTGGATCAAGATGACTTGTTGTATTTGTGGGAAGGGCATAATTGGTAACCCCTTGGTTGTTGTTGTAGCAATGCTCTCCCTCCTCCTGATTTGAAGGTGGCACCTCCCAAGCTTGCGCTGCCTGCTGCAGAACAGACATAGCTCCTGTTTGGGTAGAGAGAAAATCACAAATGTGAAGCTGATAAGTTTTGTTTTGTCTTGTGTTGATGAACAATCGTAATCTTTGCATGTAGTTTATACGTGTCTCGGGTAACAAAACCATGACCTGGAAATAACTAACTATTTAATTAAGCTTCAATAATTAATTAAGCTTCATTCTGTATGTTTGGTTTTCTGTTACCCGCCTTGCTGTCCTGCTGTGATTGCGGATTGTAATCTGATGTGGCACTTGAGCTGCTGAGCTGACTGGTTTCTTTCATCCTTGTCAGCAACTTAGAGGTGTCAAATGGGATTATGTGTAACTTGATTATTTGAATTAATGTTTGATTTGATCCACTTGACCAACTAGTTCTTGGGTTTAAAATTTTAAGATGAACTTTTTTGGCTTACAATAATAAAATTTAAACCTAAGTTCGACAAACTTTCTCATCTCATTCCTATGTTACTGATGAAGGGTTTCAATATACAAGATTGTATACCGTTCAAGCGTGTTGTCTAGTGACTATTACATAAAAGTGAGAGATAACCCTTTTTCTAGTATGACTTAAAACTTCAGAGGAAGAGTAGATATTGCTTTAGATTATGTTTTCTTTACATTTCTTTGTTTCCAAGTAACTAGATTTCATTCAAAGATTCTTCATGGTTTAATTAACCTCTAAATATTATAGAGATAATTGGTCTATTGGTACTTTTCTCTACTGTGTTGAAAAGTCAATGTTCGACACATGTGTAGTCGAAGAAGATACATATTTGTGAGGAGTTCAGTATCTAATTGTGGATAGCCTTTAACATCGCACCAATACTTACCAACTCATGTTAGGGGTTTTGTGTCACAAACAACCCAAATTATTATTATTTTTTAATATACTCTTTCCAAGTTATAAGTCTTTTAATCTGAATCCGATACATTTTTTCTTCGCAGATCTTTCAATTTTCTAAGTTGAGTTTTGACTTGTTTAATTTCACTATTAAGAATCTCCAGGGGAAGAGGCAAGAGTAGGCAAACCTTATTTGTCTACATAAGTATTTTCATGCTCCAAGGGAAGAGGCAAATGGCTAGGCAAAATATACATACTCAGAACTCTCCACAACAAGGCAATATTGTCTACTTCAAAGTGAAGAGTTATATTGAGCCTCACCTGCTTTTTATAATAAAATATCATCTTCATTCTCTTACCTACTTTCTATAAAATAAAGGGTAAATTACTCAAATTGTCCTCAAATTTGTACCCGATTTACATTTTGGCCCCTAAACTAAATTATTCGTTCGAATAGTCCACCAACTCTTTATTAATCGGCGCTTTGGTCCTACCGTTACATTTTCTGCTAAATTTAGTCATGTGAGTAGCACATGCTACATTTGTGAGGGTAAATAAGACTTTTGACAACTAAAAAAATAAAAATTTATGATTAAAAATTTATTTATTTTTAAAATTAATTAAAAACTATAAAATAATAAATAAATAAATAAATAAAAGTAACCCAACCCCGATCTTTCCCTCTCCTTCTCCTTCCCCTTGCGACCCCCTTTACGACCTAGCCCCCTCTACGATTCAAACCTCCATCATGTAACTATGAGAAATTGCAGCCATCGAAGCTAAGGTGATGCCCTCTCTCTCTCTCTCTCTCTCTCTCTCTCTCTCTCTCCATGGTTATATTATGGTTATATTAACAAATTTGCAAATAAATTCACACACTCTCTCTCTCTCTCTCCATCCACAGTTATATTAACAAATTTGCAAATAAATTCACACAATATTGCACTTAAACTTGCAAACTAAACTAAGAACCACCACCTCCAACCCCACGAACCATTTATTTTATTTATTTTTAAGTTTTTTAAGTTTTTAATTTATCTACTATTTTATTTAACTGAACCATTTTACCCATATATTTGATGACAATATTGACAGAATGTAACGATAGGACCAAAGTGCCGATTAATAAAAAGTTGGTAGACCATTTGAAAGAATAATTTAGTTTATGGACCAAAATGTAAATCGAGTACAAATTTGGAGACCATTTGAATAATTTATCTTAAAATATAAAAATAAATATTATAGTACAATTTTGCCTATTTCATATGTCGCTTGGATTAAAGCTCATAAACAATATTATTGATAAGATCAAATCTTAGCCTTAGGCTAAAAACATTTCATTTAAAAGTTGTAAGTTGAAAGTACAAGAAACCTTAGTCACTTCTATGCTAATGCTACCAAGGTACGCAAACGTTAAACAAGGCAGGCTCAGCTGATAAGTCCCTTATCAAGTTGCCGACCCAGGATTTCAAGCCATCTTCCTAAATTACGTTACAGGTCCATCCATCAACCCCTCATTTTATTTGCAAAACAAAGCCAGCATGCATTAAGAAGATAATCCTTCCCTCACATACACCTTCCAAAATTTATATGACCAACAAATAAACAAACCAAAACCCCTCCCTACCCACCAGAAATTTTCCCCTTGTTTCCTTTATAAACCCCCTTCTTCACAATTCTCTCTCTCTCTCTACTCTGTTTTCTTCATCCATGGCTTCTGCTCTGTTTCTAATACTCTGTTTTACGCATTTCTTTCTTTCATCTTCACAGCCACTATATCTCCCTCTAACCCACACGCTGTCCCAAACCCAATTCAACAGTACCCAACACCTCCTCAAATCCACCACCACGCGCTCAGCCAGGCGCTTCCACCACCACCACCGCCGCCATAACCGCCAAACAAACCAAGTCTCTCTCCCACTCGCCCCAGGCAGCGACTACACTCTCTCCTTCACTCTCAACTCCAGCCCTCCCCAACCCGTCTCTCTCTACATGGACACAGGCAGCGACCTCGTCTGGTTCCCCTGTTCCCCATTCGAATGCATACTCTGTGAAGGCAAACCCAACTCCACAAACCCACCACCCAAAATCCCCAAAAACGCCGCTGTTTCGTGCGACTCCCGCTCCTGCTCCGCCGCCCACTCCTCCCTCTCCTCCGCCAACCTCTGCGCCATTTCCCATTGCCCTCTCGACTCTATAGAAATCTCCGAGTGCTCCTCCTTCTCTTGCCCGCCATTTTACTACGCCTACGCTGATGGAAGCTTCATAGCCAAGCTTTACAAGCACAGCCTGTCGATACCCATGTCGACGCCTGCTCTGGTTCTGAGAAATTTCACTTTTGGGTGTTCCCATTCTTCCCTCGGCGAGCCAATTGGGGTTGCTGGGTTCGGCCGCGGCTTGCTTTCTCTACCTGCCCAACTCTCCACCTTCTCTCCCCACCTCGCCACCCAGTTTTCATACTGCTTAGTTTCTCACTCCTTTGACCAGGACCGAGTCCGTCGACCGAGTCCGCTCATTCTCGGCCCGTATGACCAGAAACAGAAGCGATTTGGGGACGGTGCTGGTGGGTCGGTTGAGTATGCCTACACCTCCATGCTCGACAACCCAAAGCACCCTTATTTCTATTCGATTGGGCTCGCCGGAGTTTCGGTCGGGAAAAAGGTTTTTCCGGCACCGGAGATTCTGCAAGGGGTCGATGAGAATGGGAACGGCGGGATCGTCGTGGACTCGGGGACCACTTTCACCATGTTTCCGCAGGGTTTCTATAACTCGCTGGTGGCTGAGTTCGACCGCAGAGTCGGGCGAGTTCACGAGCGGGCGACTCGGGTGGAGGACGAAACCGGGCTTGCGCCGTGCTATTATTACGAGAAGGTGGTGGAGGTTCCGGCTGTGACGTTGCATTTTGCGGGGAACAAATCCAGTGTGCTGCTGCCCAGGAGGAACTACTTTTATGAGTTCGTGGACGGTGGTGATGGGGCCGGGAGGAAGAGGAAAAAGGTTGGGTGTTGGATGCTGATGAACGGTGGTGATGAGGCGGAGATGAGCGGTGGGCCCGGGGGTATTTTAGGGAATTATCAGCAGCAAGGGTTTGAGGTGGTATATGATTTGGAGAAGCGTAGGGTTGGGTTTGCAAGGAGGCAATGTGCATTGCTTTGGGACAGTCTAAACCAACGGTAGATTTAGGAGTTGAATTTGCTTTGGTCAAGGTGGATTGACTTTGCTTACAAAGGTCAAAGGGGGTTGTTGACTTTGACTGCACAGGGGGTGGTCTGTAAATTCCTGTAAATTAGTCAGGTGTTATTTTCTTTTTCAATGAATAAAAGTTTAAGGGGAGATTGGCTACTTTCGTAATCACCAGTATAAGGGCATACCTACAATCTCGAGTCAAAAGAACTTACGCGTGACACTCTTAACTGCTAGTTGTTACTGATATGAATTTATGTAAGAAATTACAAATTGCACACCAATAAAGGTTGCTAGCAGTGAAACTCGAACACTGATGATACTACACACACAGTACAAGAACCTAGCCAACTGAACCAATTAGATTGTTTATATTTTCATTCCCATGAATTGGATGCAAAAGATGAAGTGCAGACAGGGAGGAAGAATCTGAGATGACAGAAATGTGTAAAGTTTGATATTTAAATATATGTGTAATCCAAGTCAACTTTTGACTTCTCCACAGTGAACTGGCATGTACTTTGCATAAGCATTAAGCAAGCGGTTTAATTTCCAATTAGGATTTGACTTGGATCAGAAGCTTTAAGTGGGGAGGAAGCTTTGTCTGATTTCTCAATGAATGGCCATATAGGACATCAAACTCAATCGAGGGTGGGCGCACCATAATTGTTGCTCATTATTGTTTGTTATGTCACATTAGATTTTCAGTCTCAATCATGAATAAGATAGAATCATATGTGCTCAACAGAAAAATGAAGAAAGAGGGAGATTCAAACGTGTAACACTTTTGAGCGTTTCAAAGAAAAATATCATAAAGTAGAAACTTGAATGTTACAGGAATAACATTATTTTGCTATATTTTCATCCAATTACGTTTCGCCACATAAAAAAATAAATTATTACAACGTGATTTGTTGATAATAACAAAACAGTGATATCCTCGTATTATACAAATTTGTCTCCACCAAAGATGCCATCAAACGTTTAATTTGAGTACAATAAGAGGCTTTCAAATTCATAGCGTACACCCTCAGCCAACTCATGAATAAAAAGTCGTCATCAAATATTCAAACAGGAGATGGATGTGAATATCTTTCTTTCTTTCTTTCTGACAAGACCACACGTGATGACTCATACGTAGTGATAGTGAGACAATTAAATTGCGAGTTACGTTATAGGTTTTACAGCCATGCTTCCATGGACGTATACAATATATGTCTCCGCTTGCTTGGATAGTTGGTGGTAGTCTTAATCATCCACCAAGGCATGAACTGCCGAATATTTGCATATTGGCGACTTCCGTAGATTTTTGTTTTAAAATGCTACGGTCAATTGTGCGTGGTCGGAGGATTCCAAAAGTCGGGACTTGTGGTTCGAATTAGCTCTAGAATTATTACTTTTATTCGATAAAATATACCACTAAATAAAGAAAATACTTCCCTTGTTATCAGATAAATAGGAGCTCTTATGTTCCTATCAATAATAGTGTGACATGTGTATAGTAGCTTTTCTTTTTGTGTTTTAAATGAATTATTTTTGCATATGTGTCAAACTGTGCTTTGCAGAAAAGAATAGTATCTCCTTACGGATAAGAAGGCAAATAGTATCCACTAAATAAACTATAATTTATAATATAGTGAGTCATTTATAGTTTTACTGTCTAAATACATGTTACTTGTATGTATCTACAATTACGAATCACTCACACGCACATAAATGAATAATAACTTATATTAAGACTTTCATAATACGAGAATAACAAAAAAATCCTATCTCCATTGCAACTAAATTTTTCTCCCCTCCCCCCTCTCTCATAAGGCGCTTTAGATGGGTAGTGGTTTTACCAGCCCATCATATTCATACCTAACCCTTATAATGTTTTGTCAAGCAATGGAATCGGCCAATCATGTCACAGTAGAAAGAGTCCAAATGCTGCCTCATACAATTGTCTTTTTCTCCTTTCATGTGACACACGTACGCACTCATAGTCACGTTCATTTTCCCTCCAAGGTGCATGTGACAAAATGGATGATAAAGGGGATGAAGAAAAAAAGAGTAGGTAATGCGAAGTGTATGATATACAGTTTGTTGGAACCCTACAAATTAAAATGGATTAATTATAATTTTGGTCATTGGGATTTGGAGTTTGGGGTTTGGTTCAAAATTAATTTTAATCACCGTAATTTTAATTTTTCTGATTTCGTCACTGTACTCGCAGTCGTTAACAAATCAAGTCACATATCTCAATTACGTCAGTTTAATTGCATGTGCTAAATACGTGTTGGGACAAAATTGTATTTTCACTATTTAAACAATTAATAACTAAAAAAATATTTTTTAAAAAAAACCAAACAAACAAACAACAACCCAGCCATTTCTCCCACCCTCCCATCCACCATCCCTATACCCAAATCCTTCCTCATACCACCCCACCACCAGCCATATCCACCTACACCCCCCATCCACCATCCAAATCTTCTCCACCATCGCCAAGAATGTCTTTCAGCGACCTGTACACAATCCCAGGTTGCTTGTGACACCCAAACATGATGTCACACTTGCCAGTAGGACCGCACATCATTAAAATCAGTGTGACTTTCAAAGTAACATAAAACTGATAAATGAGTCACTCCAAAGCTACCTTGGAAGAGGGATGCATGAGGCCCAACTTGCTCTTTATGTTCTTATGTTTACAAGAAAATTTTCATCATCTCATAAGAGCAACTCCACCTATTTGTCCTTAGCCATGGCAAGGGGGGGAGCTAGGGCAGCTACTATTCACGTAAATAGTGGTTGCCCTTGCAAATCAGAATTTTGTGTTTCCACCCGTTGCCCTTGCTAAGGGCAGTTACTATTCATTTTTTTGTTTTATTCACAACTTTTTTTACCTCAATAATTAATTTTCGGATAAGATTTACGGGTTCCTACGTGTCAAGACTATTCATAATTGGATAAAATTTCGGGATAAGATTTTTGGGTTCAAATTTCGGATGAATTTCAAAATTCAAATTTCAGATAAATTTGGGTTCAAATTTCGGATGAATTTCAAATTTCAGATAAGATTTTCATCCAATGAAATCAAGCCACGTGGCATCTTTATCTTGCCAAATTTTTCTATAAAACCAGAGGCTCACCTCATACCTCTCACACCACATCTTTCAATATTTTCATTTCTTAGAGTTTAGAATTCATACTCCATTCATTCTCAATGGAAGAATATAGGAGATGCTTGGAGAGGCACGAGAGAGAAAGAAAGGAGAGAGACCGTAGAGTCGATAAAATCAATGAGTTGCAGAGGCAAGTCGATGAACAAGTTCTCATAGCAGTGGCAATGGAAGAGGAAGATAACCAAGGTCGCCGCCGTGGTTCACAAGTCGGCCGTCGCCGGAATGTGGACAGACATAGGCATTCTCGGGGTAAGAATCTTTTGGAAGATTATTTAATCCCAACTGCTTTGTATTCTAATGTTGATTTTCGAAGGCGATTTAGAATGCAACCCCATTTGTTCAATAAAGTCATGCATGATATTTGCAATTATGATGCATACTTTGTTCAAAAGTGTGATGCTACTGGGGTTTTGGACCTTCTTCCGGAGTAAAAGCTTACAGCTGTTATAGGAATGTTGGCGTATGGAGCATCTGCTGATCAGGTGGATGAGGTTGCTCAAATGGGGAAGTCCACTACGTTTGAGGCTTTGGTAAGATTTTGTGATGCAGTTGAAAATCTGTA
>NC_024132.1:5589389-5637020 GCF_000346735.1 Prunus mume
TTGTTGTACTGTGAAAATAATTGCTGTCAGATTTGCTGTGAGAGAAAGCAGTCTGGCGTTTGGTAAAATTTTTGTTAAAAGTGTTGTTGGTATTGATTTTACGCATAATCAGAAAATGATTGCCGCATAATCATTACACCCAACGCCTCTTCAAAGCTGATCTTTGCATAATTAGAAAATGAAAGCACATCATTAGTTGCTTTCCCTTATAGCTTTCTCTCACAACAATTTAAAACAATAAGTGATTTTCTCACTGTTTACCAAACGGGTTTGGCTTCTCAAAATTTTAAAAAAATCACTTGTCATCTCAAATAAGCAATGTCAAACTGGCACTAAATAAATAATTATAAATTATAAATAAAAAAAACAACAAAAAAGACAATGTTAACGTGACCCGCAGTGATTTTATAAAAGCGAAATGATAACATTATCCACTCCGAGCGGAAAAGCTAAGCTGCTACCATATCATGGCAAGGCTTCTCATCTCCAACACAGCCTCTCTCACTCTCTCTCCACCAGCCCCGTCCTCACGGGCCCTACTCAACCCCCCGCACGATTTTCCTGCCGGCAAGCCAGAGGCCTAACGGTGGTGACACGTGCCGGTCCCACCACGAACCAGTACGTGTTCGCATTCGTTATGCCACTCTCTCTGATCGCTGTCACTGTCTTCACCTCCATGAGAATCGCCGATAAGCTCGACGAAGATTTTCTTGAAGAGGTTTGTGAAATTTCTGCAACTGGGTTTTTGTCTTTATTTGCATGCGGCTTAATGTTTCTGAGATGTTAAAGTTCATGTGGGTTTTGGGTTTTGTTGAAGATTGCAAGTGTTTTTATTTTTCTTTTCGTTTTTGTGGTGATTGGAATGAACAAGATTGCCAATGATTTCTTTCATATAGAATATAAAATGTGGCAATTGAACTGCTACTAGGCAAGCCTTCAATGTTTTCCCATCAGTTTTATATTTGTTGAAGTTCAAATGGATTTAAAGTATGGTGTCATTTTGCTCTGTCAAGATATTTTTTTTTTCTCTTATGTACTCTGTTTTGTAACAGCGCACAATATGTAGTGTATGTAAATGTTCTATAGTATTTTTATCATTTTTTTAAAATTTTGATGTCGTAATCACCTCGAAATGGAACGATAGCGAAAATTAGGAGCTTTTATCAACATGTTCCTGTGAAATATAAAATGTATATTCACATATAATCTCAATTTTGTTTTGAATCATGGTTTCGTTATATCTGGCATTGTCTGATGGCATGTTCTTAGAGACATGTTATGCAACTCCAATGCATGTTCTTAGAGATGTGCCTTAAAAAGAATACTCGGTTTAAAATTAAGATATTTATCATTTTTCTGTGCTTATATCCCTAATATAGTATTAGGGACAATATATCTTGCGCTGCTGTTTTGACAGAAGCTTTTATCTTTGTTTTCTAAATATTTCTTTGAAGCCATTCCATGATGACATGATTCAAATCTTTGAGTTTTGATTCCATATTGTAATGGGAACAATCATATGTTTTCCTCTTTTCGTTAATGTAAAAAACTATCTTCGGAACCCCTAGGTGAACAGGAGGGACTGGAAAGTGAGAGTTTTGCAAGTACTGCTAAAAATAGATCATAATCTGTTTGTTTGCGATGTTCTTTTTCTTTTTCTCGAATTAGTTGTTATGTTTATGAACTACCAGATTCTGGAAATTCAATCAACAAAGCATTGCCCCTGATACTTGTGGTCTGCCAAGCAAATTATTTATTACATTTGCGATTATAGTAACTGTTAATTCATGGGATAGCATGTCTGTTCTTCACAGCTTGACTTTTGTTGGTCTCACATTATAATTAGCCTTTGAAGAAAATTATGCCACAAGAAATATGGAAAACCTGCTGCAATTGTCATTATCCTGACTGCTTATATTTTCGTATGCGCGCATGTGTTTCTTTTTCTCTCTATATTTTTGTAAGTAGGTCATAATGTTTGTATTGCTGATGTAGATTGCAATTAACCAAGCTATCAGGGAAACTGATGAGGATGATGAAGTTGACATGCCTATAGAAGAAAAACCTGCCCTTCCACGAACACGTAACCGACCCAAAAGGGAAGTCTAGACTTTCTTTTTGCTGCTTGGTAAGGTTATATTTCAGATCAGTGTGCCGTCATGAATGGTGATTCTTTGAATGTAAGGGAAAGAAGGGGATGCGGGGAAACTTATAGGCTTTGACAATTTTGTATGTCAAATGAGTATTGACATTAGAATGTTGTGCCGACAGCCTTCGAGCCTAATGGCACCTTCTCTTCCTTCCTTGAGAATTAGAGTGCATGCATTGTGTTTCTTTTGTTTGTAAAAAGAAATATGTTATGAATATATAGAGTTTGTATAATAGGCAGAGGAGATTTTGCTGTTAGCGTTTCCGATAATCATGTTCTTGGTTGCTAGCAGAAGTGACAATCCCACCTCAAGGATTTTACAGACAGTATTCATATAGATCAATAGAATGATTTCTTTAAATTTTGAATCGTCGTAATTGAAATTATTGTCAATTCTGAATTTTTTATTATAATTTATTTCAAGATGCAGAATACAAAATAGAAAAGGTTCATGAAATAAATCTGCTATGCCAAAACCCAAAAGTCGCCTTGAATATTGCGGATTGCGTGAAATTGGCATTGCAGACTCAATTTCTCTCACAAATTATGAACATTTTAGATCTGTCATCTTTGGCCTGTTGCAAAAAAAACTTAGGAAACATCAACTCCTGCATGTTCAGCCAATCACTGTCATTGAAATGGGTACTTGGAGTTTTCCTTGAGAAAAATATCTCCCCCTGCTATCAATGGAATATCAACCCTCAGAGACTTTATTACAAGAACAACAATAATTTGATTGATAGACTTGGTTACTGGAAGACAGATAACCATGTAAACGGCTTAGACCTGTACACAGAATGGAAGTTCTGAACTAGGTTTTCTTCTCCACATATATCAAGAATCAGCCTGCCCCGTCCACATCCATATGCGGGCCTCTCTGCTGCCCTGAAACTTTTTCAACCCATCATCTCCGCCGTTTGAGACTTCCGTTATTGGTAACTTGAAGATAACTTTAACACCTATTTGCACTTAATATCTGATAAACAAAATATTCTTGATTCTTTTCCAAAATATGCCGAGCTAAAGCACAATCTAGGGGGAAAAAAACAAGAATCAGCTTGCTAAAGCACATTAATTGACAATAAAGGATCTCACTAGGTTTAACACAAGGCTTTAGAGAACTAAACTGACCTGTTGGAGAAGTTATGAGACACTGAAAAAACAAACACCACTCATGATGCCCGCTGATATGAAGCCTCATAACGCTACCCTGGAAAGGTGCACCATCTGCCACTCTGAAGACTACAACCACAAATACATACAGATCTTAATCGCAGTGTTCACCCGATACAACTTCATGCATTAAAAGCAAATTGCAACAGAAGGTACGTACTCTCCAATGGGTTATGGACTATCTTATACATATTAAACATGTTAAAAGCCAAGAAACCAGTGAATTCAGTACCTGGCTTCATAATTCATCCCGACAGCAGTTTACAACCCTTTGCTTTCAACTTAGATTCTAAACCAAAAAACTTCAATCCTGACACCACCAGATCTGCCGTCTTCTTCTTCATGTGTTCAATTAATACTTCATCATACACAATCACGTTGGCTTCTGTTAAAAGTTTGCGCTCTTTCAAATTAGAAAATATCTTCCTTGCCTCCTCTATTGTTCCATGCTTACACATGCCAGAGATTATAGAAGAGTATATAACATCATCCGGAGGACAACCCTCCTGCATCATCTCATTTAGTACTTCAATCACCTTCTCAGCATTATTAGATTTACATGCATGGAGAATGGTAAGAGAATACTTGAATTCCATGGGCCCGCTTGTCACACTGGCTAAGCAGTCACGAACAAGCAGCATAACTGTATCAATCTCGCCAACTTTGCAAAGACCTCTTGCAAGAGAACAATAAGCAGAGATAGAAGGAACACAAGACATCTCAATTATCTTATTATGAGAGGCACAAGCCTCATGGATGTCCTCATCTTCAACAAAACACATAATTGCAATGCTATAAGTAGACGCGTCGGGCTGCAAATCCACATCCTTCATTTCATTAAAGAGAGACAATGCTTTCTTCACTTTCCCAGATTTGTGGAGGGATCCCATAAGGATATTGTAGATTCCAACACTATAATAACCTTTAACTTTCAACTCCCCAAACACTTCCAAAGCTAACGGTACTCCATCCTCCTTTCCTACCATAAAGGAAAAGAATTTTGAAAGATCATCAATAACAGGAAAATCAAATTTCTCCATCTCTGCAAGCATATAGCAAAAGTTATCCATTCTTCTCATCTCAGCATAAGACACCAAAATGGGATTCACCGTAGCAAAATCTGGCTGAAGACCCTCTTGAACTGTAACTCGGAAAATCTTATAAGCTTTGTCAACCCGCTTCGCATTACATAAACCCTCAATAAGAGAATTATATATCCCCAAATCTGTCCTATACCCTGAATCCATCAAATCCTTCAACAAATCACATGCCGCTCCAACCTTCCTGTCTGCCACGAACCCCTCAATCAACACCCCGTAAATAGCTCTATCAATTAGGAAACCCTTAACCTTCATCTCCCTAAACAACTCGTATCCTTTCTCCACCCTCCCTCCCTTACACAGACCCGTAACCAGAGTTGCATATGCCATAACGTCTGCCCCTACCCTATCTCTCTTCATTTCCTCCCAAACCCTCAAACAGCCATCCAAGTTTCCCTCTGAAATCAAAACCTTAATCATTGCCGTGTATGCAAACACGTCAGGTTTACACAAATTCACCCTCATTCTCTCCAAAAGCTGCAACATTTCATCCATTCTTCCCATTTTACAAAGACCCTTTATCAAGATCATAAAAGTAACACTCTCCTCGACCAACCCATCACCCCTAAAGTCTTCATAAACCGATAATGCCAAATCCAAATAACCCGACTTCACTAACGCATCCATGATCCTATTGTACAAGAAAACCCTGGGTTTAACCCCAAATTTCTTCATTTTTTCATACACGTAATATACCCTAAGACCTCTATTGGCATCGGAGTGCATTCTGATGAGAATCTCAAACTGTTTCTCGCTGGGCGGTTTGCCCTGCGAGTCCATCAACTCCGGGACTTGGTCCGCGGACCGGAACCGGTTGGACCTGTTCAGACAATAGGCCAAGGCATTGTAGGAAGCATAAGTGTGCTTGAAACCCTTTTGCTTACCTGCCCAGTGGAAGAACTTGGAAGCGGAGACGGGGTCGTTTTGGACCTTGAGCACCTCGGCAACGAGGTCGGGCGTAACCCGGCGGAGCTTTCGGAGCTCCGAGACGACTGGTGGGCCCCAGTGGTTCTGGTTCTTGCGGAACGCGTCGAGAATGAAGCGAGCGATAGGGGAGAGAAATGAGAGGAGTGTCGTGTCGGCAGGGTTGGATGATGAAGTGGAGGGCGAGGATTGGGGGAGGTGTGGATCCCATTTGGAGAGTTCGAAGGACTGAGGTTGGGGGGCGGCGGTGGGGTATCTGCGGTTTGGGAGGGAGACGCGGTTGGAGAAGAGGCCGCCGCGGGCTGGAGGGCGGTGCGGTGAGGGTGGCCGTGGAAGAAGGTGAAGTTTTGGGGTTTAGGGGGTGGGGACTGAGGTGGCATTTTACAACTTGTGTCTGCCCCTATTACTCTCTTTCAGTCTTTCTAAAATTCTTTCCACTTGACAAAATGGAGTTCAAAAATTTAATGCAGGACCGGTTATGTTTAATTTTACTTCTTTGTTTAAATCCAAATCTATTAATATGAAAATCAAACTAAAACCAGACTGTGTATAAGTTTCAGTTTCGAAGCTAATTTGAGGATTAAAGTAAACTAAATTGGACTGAACGAGCACAGCACTAGATGTTTTTTCTTAACGCTCCAAGACTAAATTTTCAAGCTTTCTCGTATTCTTTCTACTTGCTTCCACCTCTACCCATCACTACGATTATGTTTGGTGTTTAAGATTGGATAACTCGCTAAATTCAAGATATGTTGAAGGAAGAAATTGAGAAAAACTTCCATATTTTGTCAAAGTTTAAGGTAGAAGATGAAATAATCATGAAGGAAACTTATCATTTCCAAACCCACTATGTTGACGGGTATTTCCAAATTTATTTTGTGGGAATTATAATGGATTTGATAATATTCTATACATCAACATATTTGTCAGACAACAATTCGACCTGCTCCAAAATATTGGCAATAATTGGATCTCAACATATGGGAAACAATTGTTGTCACAACAGCTCCAAAATATTTTTGTGTGTGAATACTTCGCAAGAAAACCAGTGTCGAAAACCAGTGTAGAAGAAGAGAAAAAAAATGAGCTAATGAAGCTACAATTGAATAGATACATAGGCCATTGAAGATTTTCCTTCCCTCCTATTTCAAAGGGAATGAGGTGTATTTTCCAAATGCACTAACATTTCAAGAAATAGTTTACTTTTTTCTAATAAAAATAAGATTTTGATTTGTTAATGAGATAATAATACCCAAAAAAAATTCATGTGCTCAATCCGATCATTTTTTATGTGTATGGCTCGTAACGAATTCATTTGTTATTATTCCAAATTACCGTTGTCTACCTTATATAACCATATTACCTTATCATTGCCTTTTGTCACATGTTTTGATATTTTCTTCTCACTCACCAGGCTCATTGCATCATGTCTTACTATTGCGATTTTTTTTCCCTTCAAATGTTTTGTTAGTTTCCTTTTTTCCCTCCCTGGAGTGTTTCTGCACTCAGTAGTCTCTTTTGTGCAATAATAATTAAGTGCCTCTACACTCAATAGTTTTCATTGTGCAGTAACAGTAAAACATTTTTTTTTTATAATGTGCAGTTACAGCTCTTTGACATTAAAATTGACGGTTGCCCTTGGTTGTTCAAAAACATATGTTCAATGTCCTCAGTGTTGGAAAATATGAGAATAGAGGCAAAATGACGTGGGGATCAAAAGGACGCGATCCCTTCTTTTCTTTAATTTTTTTAATTTTTTTCTCTCTACTTTCTTTGAAAATGTTCCAAGTTCAAATTCCCTTTCTATATTAAAAAAAAAAAACATAAATCGAAAGGTTTACGAGTCCTAAAGGCATCATAAATCGAAAGGTTTACTCCCTAAACTAGAGTAATTAAATGCAGCTCAAGTAAAACCTTCTTGGAGATAACTACGTGGGATAAAATCCCAGGATAAAAAAGAGTACAACACATGCCATCAAATAACAAAACCAAAATCACGTACAAATCATCATGTACAAGAGTATCTTGGAGCCAATCAGGGGGAATCCCAAACCATTCATGCCTATGAGAACCTCCAGAATAGGACAAAGCATAATTGGCCAATCGATCAGCTACTCCATACGCTCACATCATCCACCATGATAAGATCTTTATAAACCTAAAAAGAATAGCGAGCTATTTTGGGAGCTTTTTGTAAAAGTTATGGTCCAATCATGCCCCTAATTTAGGGAGTTAAAATGAGTAGGAGCAAACATGAATAAAGACTAGGATTAGATGAAACAAACATGAGGAGTAAATTTAGTCTAAGCCTGTGTAACAATCAGCCCCTAAGGGTTTGTGGATAAAAAATCATGTTAGAATGGCTCCAAAAAAAAAAAAAAGAACAAAAAAGAAGCTAAAATACTAATCATTAATAATAAGGAGTCATTAGGAATCTCTTTATCGCTTCTGATGTGTAGGAGCTCCTAGAAGACCTACTATCTCATTTAAGGAATCCAATGGAGACTTTCTTAACTCCTAGGAGCTCATTTAAGTAGGCCTACTCATTATAACTCCCTATATATAAATTTTATGAAGAGCTTTGGAATAACTATATAGCTTTATTAAAACTAAACTCTAAAATAGGGTGTATGATTGGAGATGCTCTAACAAAAAAACGGAAAAAATACTTAATATAATATGTATAGTTAATGTGCTGTTTGGTGTTGGTGCTCTACAAGTATAGGAGATTCTTTGTCGGGTAAAGAACTATGATGTCGAATACAAAGCTGATATTTTGGATCGTCATAGGAAGGCTTCTTTGCCGTCTAATGTGGTCCGGTGCCAACAGCCGCAGACTGGGTATTCTAAATTAAATGTTGATGTTGCGGTGGATTTGAATGATGGATCCCGCAGAGTTGGTATCATTGTTCGGAATTCTGATGGGGACCTTGCTGGTGCGGTGGCTATGGCTGCGCCTAGTATGCTTTCTGTGTTGGTCAGTTAATCTACTTGATAATGAATGAACTAAGAATCCCATAATTTCAAAATAAAATAAAAGTTCATTGAGTTGTGTTACTTGAGCTAAAAATATGTCGGCAGCAGTTCTTCCAAACGGCGATATCTGACCAAGATAAGCAATTGGACTAAGCAAAGCAGCTGATCTTAGCAGGTTTAACAGCTTTTCTTGGGAGAAGGCGGCAAGGGCAGTCAAAGTTCCCTATAATTTCAATACTTTCCAAGTCTCAGTCATATTTATTTGTTAATTATATGTGTTACAAAAAAGAAAAAAAAGAAAAGAAAAAAACCTGGATCCAGCAAATATTTACCAAGGAATGACCAACATAATGTAATTTCCGTCCTGATTGATTGTTCACATACTGGAATGCAGCAGGAAGATCATAAGCAGTCAATTCATCCCATGACCAGTCCCAGTATGCCTACATATATAAACATGTATCATTAGCACATATAAGCTTAATTACGATGCAGATTATGGTGTGATTAAAATAAAAGCAAAGTGATCGTACCGGATCATTAGGGCTAAGTGATGTGTGTTCGCCGCTAGATTCTGTCTCGCGAGCGTTGGCAAGCCATACATCAAAACCATTATCTGCCAAGATGAATGCCAAAGCCTTATCCGGCTCATTGAGCAGCCAAGCTGAAGCATCCTGTTATCACACATAAATTGTTTCTTAATTGGTTTGTTATGCCATGTACTGTGTACATTTAGGGTTCAGATATATGGTGGCTCAATTAGGTACAAACCATAAGGAGTCCATGTTGTAACAAAACAGGCAGCTTAGCTGCTGTCTTGTTACCGGACCGACCAGCTGGAACCCTTTGCAAGCCAAGGACATAACCATCTGCTGTTGTTAACCTTAAACCCACCAAAAGTTCCATGAAAAAAGATACAACAAAGTTTAATTAGTCAATGCCAAAAAAAGAGTGACATAAATAAACTGATGAAAAAAGATAAAACTAAGGGCTGGCATTTTATAAAACTTAGTTACTTTATGTTCTTCGCAAGCATAGCCTTGTGTCTCCACCAATGATTTGCAAATGCCACCATCCACATTGTTGGTTGGTTGCAACTTTGAGCAACTGTGGACATGATGACTTAGTCAGAATTAAGATCATATGGATCCTGACTATCTTGGTAATCCACCCACCGCTTTGGCTGAGAGGGACTCTTTTGACGAGCAGGCAGATTTGGTTGACTAGTAGAAGATTGTGATCTTGGGGAGGTCTCATCATCATCGTCCATTTGAGAGGCTTGAATAATTAATTGTTTAGCAATTTCTTGAAGCTCAGCTTTGGATTTTCCTTCGACTGAGAGGGAAGCTTGTGAGGTGCCAGAAGAAGAAGGCTTAGGATTCTGTGACTGTGCAACTGAAAGGAAGTCATTATAGACATAAACAGCAATTCTGTCAACTTGGAATTTATCCCCCCATTTAACAGAGTATTTTCGGGATAAAACTCGTGTGTTCCAATTAATCGAATAATGCCATTTTAAAATCCAGGGGACTTTATATCTAGCAATGAAAAGAAGCTGTTTGGGGAAAAATAATTCTGACTCTTTGAATTTATATTTCTTGGAAAAATAGTCAACTAACTCATGAACTTGGGAATGAAGAATTTCAGCAACTGGACCATGCTTTTCCCACCAATGGAGAAACCAAAAGGGAAAAGGGCTTTTAAATTTGCTATCAAAATTGATGAACCATGAATGACTGTAGTCAACTGTTTGGCGGAGGAAAATGGAATACCAAGCTTCAATATAATCAGCATAGCAAAATTGGAGGTTCGACTGAAGAGTTCTAAGATCATAAGGGTGTTTACCCCAATCTTCTTGGCTTAAGATTTGGCGAATATAGAAGAAATGATAGAGGATGATATGGGGTTGATTTTTATCTCTGGTAGGCTTAATTTCAATTGACTGGGTCTCATGGAGAATATCACGGTAATACTGGGTTTTATATGGACTTTGTGGCATATAATGGAAATGTGGGGGAAAATAATTTTTAATCATCATATCTGGCGTAGTAAGACTTATAAATGGGCTCAATAACAAAAAGATGAGTGCTACTTTTTGGGAAATAAGGAGAGGATTTTTGGAAAGAGATTGGGGAAGGAGCAACTGGAGTGACGTGAGGGGTGATTTGCAAAGGATCGTAACTGGAAACTAATGCTGATTGGTAATTAGGACGAAATTGGCCAACTGTGGTTCCTAAACTAGAGAATCTGTTTGCAACTGGAATAGGAGAACATCCCGAGAAAGGGACGATCTGAGAGGGCGACTCTGTTTTAACTGGGTCTGGTTTTGATTGACTTGTTCCTTTTGCTTATCTTTTCTTGAGGCCATTGTTTATCCTGCAGAAATTCTCTAGTAAGAAAATCAGGAACATAATTCTCACTTCCTCTCAAATATTCAACATTAAAATAAAAAATACTTAAAATTGCTTGCCATTGTGCAAATATTTGTTTGGATGCAATATTTTGAACATCTTTTTTTAATACATGCTTAGCGGACTTACAATCAACTCGAACTAAAATTTTTTGATTTAATAAATCAACTTGTAATTTAGTAATGCATAATACAATAGATAATTTCTTAATAGTAATATAATTACTTTGCGACTGTGTCCAAATACTAGAATGAAAACGAACAATTTGTTCAGATTGACTTGAATTGATTTTTTGTTTAAGAATACCTCCATAACCAATTTCAGAGGCATCAGTTTCAACTATTTTGAATGAATCAACTGAAGGGATACCAAGACAGGGAAGTGTCTTGACATGAATTTTTATCTGTTTGACTATGTTTGTATGAATAGATGACCAAGGAGGAGGATTGATCTGCAACCTATCAAATAAAGGCTTACATTGTTTTCTCAGATTCTGATATTAGAGATCCTAAAAATCTTTGCAACTGGCTTTTATCGAGGATTTGATCAGGAAACTTATTAGCAAATTGAATAACTCAATCTATTGGACTGATTTGTGACTGACATATATTGAAACCAAGGAATCGAATATTGGTTTGGAATAACTTAATTTTCTTAGCAGCGATGACTAAACCATTTTGTTTAATTATCTGGAGGAACTTATGCAAATGTTTCCAATGTTGTTCTACAGACTGAGAAAAAATGAGGACATCATCGATATAAACTATGGAGAAATGACTATAAGAGTTAAATATCTCATTCATTATATTTTGGAACTCACTAGGCGCATTCTTAAGACCAAAGGGCATAACATTCCATTCATAATGACCAAATGGAATAACAAATGCTGTCTTATACCTATCAGACTTAGTGATTTGAATTTGCCAAAAACCACTTTTCATATCAAATTTAGGAAAGACAACTGCATTTCCTAATCCATTTATCAAATCTCTTTTATTAGGAATTGGGTATCTTATCCATTCTAAGACTGTATTGAGTGGCTTATAATTAATAACTAGTCTTGGGACTCCGCGTTCTAACTCAGCATTTTTTTGAACATAAAAAGCAGGATAAGACCAAGGCGACTTACTTTTGTGAATTATTCCTTTCTATAATAACTCAGTAATTTCAGACTTACAAAACTCCATTATTTCTTGACTCATTGGATTGGCCTAGCTTTAGTGGGAATATTCTTTTCGCTAAAGGCTTTAACATATGGGAGACTGACTACATGCTTTTTCCTGTGCCAAAAGGCGTTAGGTAAATTAGAACATACTTCATTTTTTAATTTTTCTTCAAAGTTTTGGATTTGGAATTGTAAAGACTCATTACTAAGTTCTTGTTCAATTATTTTGAACTTTACTTCTTCTTTAAGAAAATCTAATTGCTTATCTTTATTTTGAATTATTTTAACTATTTTAGCAACTGCATGTTTCTGTAAAGCTTTCAGATTCTGTAACTCAGGCTTAGTTAAAAACTCAAATTTGACTTCTCACCTAAATTGGTAGATATGACATCGTCGTATTCTACTTGAAAAGGATACAACATGCTAATAAAAGGTAATCCTAAGATGACTTCATCAGTGATATTTTTGACTAAGACAAATGAGGTTTTAAAACAGATTTTATTTTTGACTAAGATAATTTAACTGAAGCGACTTTCCTGAGGCTGTACTTAATGATTCTTTTGATTTCTTATATACTTTGTAGGAACTAAACCTTCCTGAATACAATTAAGGTCGGCTCCTGAATCAAAAAGGGCAACTGTGTTGAACTCAAATTTTTTAACAAATATGGTGACTTTAGAATACCATTTCCTAAAATTTACTTGTTTAATTAAATTAAGGGTTTGGTTATTGGAGGAAGGTTCACCATCAGAATTGGCTGGACTTCCTGGTTGGCTTTTTGACTCAGAGGCTTCCTTTTCCATTAAAGTAATTAAATCTTGTTTAATCTCATAATTCTCGGTTTGTAACTTATGACTTATTTGTCTTAACTCTATTATCTCTTTTTTTACTAGTTTTACCTCTATTTGTAAATCCTATAGGGTGACTTCTTTTCTTTTATTGAATCTTTCTAAAGTAGTGTTCAGATTTATCTTCTGGGGACTTGGGTGACTTGTGTCTTCTTGACTAATGACTTTCCTTAGCTTTTTCAAGTACTCAGATTTTAACTTAGAATTCTCTATTTTGCTAATTAAATCAATTAACAATTCTTCTTGTTCTTTCTGTTTAGTAAGGACACTAATTGATTTTCAAACATTGCAGCATTTATCATTACATCCTAATTGGACTCGAGGTGAACTTAACTCGGAATCTGATGACTCATAATTGTTTGAACTTGGGCTTATTATCGTGTCGGCTTCACTAGACTCAGAATTGCGTAATTCTAAAACTTTAATTAATTTGTCTTTTTCTTCATCTGTGATTTTCAACTGTTTAATTGTATCTTTTACTTTACACTCATTGGCATAGTGGCCAAACTTTTGACATTTGTAGCATTTTACTTTTCTTTGTCGGTACTTTTCTTTTTTGGTTACATTGGAGAAAAGAAATCCCACTGGGATTTGATCCTAGGAGCCATGGAGGGGAGGGGAAATCCACCACCACTGTGGTGGGAATCCATTGGCTGTCGGTACTTTTCTTAAAGCTATTATTCTTATTCTTTTTCGGTGCTTTTGACCAATTTTTTCGCGGGTTAAACTTCTTTTTACTATAAAACTCATTATTATGTCGGAATGATTGTTTCTTACGGGAATAATGACGACTTTTACTAAATTGTCGGTTATGGTAACTAGACTTGTTTTTCCTAGAAGGAGGAATGGCAGCTAAACCGTATTGTTCACAGAAATTTCCTAACTCATATTTAGCAGACTTTCTTTCTGACTGTATTTGCTTACTGATTTTCATGTCAATACACATTTTCATGCCTTCTTGATTAATTGTACTAATTATATTACCATAAGTCAAATTATCATAATCTATATGACCTTGATCATTGCTTAAAACTGTGCGAATTTTTTGGGCAAATAAATTAGGAAGACCATTAATAAATTTTTCTTTCCAAAAAGCTTGATTACTATCTTCTCTAAGCATGACTCGGGAAATAAATACATCTTTATACCATCTAAAATCACTTAATTGGGGGCATCTCAGATTACTAAGTTGATCATGAATTCTGGCTTGCGTATGACTAGGTGTTCCTATGAAATGTTCAACTATTGTGTAAAGCAAAGTGTTAACTCCGTCTTCTATACCTCGACCTAATTGTTCATCGAATATAGGGAGACCATCTTCATTAAGTTTAACTGCATGGATTATTTGTCTTCTAGACTCATCCGTTAAATGTTTATCCCACCAAGAACATGAGGTTCCGATGAAACTAGTTTCTAATAAATGCACAATTTCAGACTGTCTAAAACTGTGATTAGTAATGTAACTATTGGCAACCATAGACATATGGGTTAACTTATTCATTATTTCTTGTTCAGACAAACCATCTATATTCCATTCATATAACTTATCAGATGAAACTGAAAACTGGTTTTGACTATTTCTTTCTTCAAATTGGATATCCCGGGGGGTTGGTCTAGGATACCAATTCTTAGATAAACTAGTAGGGTTGACCCTGTTTGTTAACCTTTTAACTTTGAATTCATTTTCTAATTCCAAATTTTTAAAAGCATTTTCAATTTTTGAAATATTACTAGATTCTTCTGTTTTCATACTTTCAACTGACTCAGTTTCGGATAAGTTAACTAAAGCTGCAGAGGAACCTAAAACTTTAAGATTGGATTTCTTAGGTTTTACTGGGGTTAATTGCTCAAGCATTTCTTCTATTTTCTTCATAGTCGGTTTTGTCTTAAGGGTAGGATGCGACTGTAAATCTTGGAATTTTACTAAGGATTTTTCTTTTGATGATTTTCCTAAATCATAAGGGAGCAATTTATCTACTTTGGTCTCTGTCTTGTCTAATTGATTTCCTATAACTATTAGACTCTGGTTGGTATAATTATTTTGTTCAATTAATTTCTTATCATCATTGTGATTGGGGACATTAAAGGGACTGGCTAAAACTTTAGACTTTCTATGATTAATAATTATTGTTTCTACTGGGGGGGTGACTAGATATGACCTCAGTGTTACTTGCTTTTTCCCATTTTTCCTAGGTTAAAGTTTTTAACTCTTTGGACATATAGAGACTTTCAATAAAATCTAGGTAAAATATTTCTAACTTATCTGACCGCAAATATTCTTTCCATTCATTAAAGATTTGCTGTCTTTTTTCTTTACTAGGGTAGGCTGTATGATAGCTATTTCTTCTTTCTTGATTTTCAGGGGCATTAAGATGACTATCTAATCTTTTCCAATTAATATTGAATTGTCGATTAAGGGTTCCTAATTGATTATCAACTACATAAACACTGGCTTCAAAATCAGTTTGTGTGGGTGACTCAGGAGAGTCAGGCTTTATTTCATCTTTAACTGGTGACTTACCATAACATAGCTGATTAACCTGGGATGTTTTTCTTAACGATTCTAATTTTAAATCAATTAGGGCTTTTTCTATCTCTAGGTCTTGTTCTAGAGTAGAAGAGGAAGAAGCTTCAAAAGAATGCCTAGCAGGAATATGTCTCTTTGACTGACTAGGTGTGGGCAACTGCTGTAATTGGACTATGGACTTAGGTTGATTACCAAAATTAATTTTAACTATGCTGTCTAAATATTGTTGAATATAATCTAAATTATTTAAACTATGTTGGATAGGGGCAGGTTGGTTCTCAGTAACTAATGTCCAATCTAAAGGTAAACTGACATCAGACCATTTAATTGTGTGAGGAACTCGAATATTAGCATCGGCTTTGTTACTTTGAATTAAAAGAGTTTGATCTTTTGGACTTCTATTCAAGGCTTGAAAATTCATATTAGTACCGGTAACTTTGTAATAAATTCTATAAACTAGGGCTAATGGTTGGGTACCTGGGAGGACTTTGTAACCAGAAGTCTTAATATTCAAAGTTAATGTTTTTAGAATATGAGGATCACTAAGACTTATTGTAAAATATGGATAACAATCAAAATGAATTGGGCCATTAAACAAACTAGACTCAATGATTCCTAAAGAACTGTCACTGAAATTAGTAAATCTAGCATCTCATAAACAGAGAAGGATAGACGCATTTAATCGTAATCTGGTAAGTGGCTTGACTACAACTTGAACTAGACCAATGTGCAAGAAATTATTTCCATCATTTTTATGTTTCTTAATTGACTCAAGATTAAGCAACTGGCATGTTTCATGTTCTTTACTTAAAGCATAAACTTGTTCAACTGTCTTAACATGAGTGGGTGAATTAAAACTAGAAAGCGACCATTTTTTCTTATAAATATTTTGACTAGGGATCTTAGGTATATTCCAATCTCTAAAATCTAATTGTTCTCAATTACTAGAATCATATTCTAATTGTTCTTCATTAACTAACTCAGGTAACTTACTAATACTGGCTCTAGAACTGCTTGAATTACAAGAGTTTGTTCTAAATAAACGACTCATTTTTTGCTTAGGGACTGGGGTCGACTTCTTAAGAAGAAGGTGAACAGAAACTTCTAAAACCGACTTATTACAAAACAAGAAACCTAGTAGCTTTCTCGCCCTCCGCTCAGGACGCAACCACTCATGCCACACCTGGGACTTACTGTTTGGACTCTAGGACTTACTGTTTGGACACCAAGAGAGAGAACCAACAGATAACTTGAGATAATAAGAGAATAGAAGAAGAAACTGAAAACTTTTACTCAGAAGCTTAAATCAGCCACTTGGGTGGGAATGAGTAGCAGACCTAGAACAACTCTTGTAAATTCTGAGTGCTATCTATCAATAAAATCTTTCAATCAAGGTTTCTCTAAGTACAATGTTTTCAATTATTTATATTTTTAGTATTTTCACATATGCATTAATTTCATTCATGCATAAATTCTGCATCTTTTATTATTTGAGCTTCTTAACCATCTATGCTAATCCGTCCTGGTTCTAGACCCCTTATGGTATCAGAGCTGTAAGAGTTGAAGAGTTGTTCTAGGTCTGCTACTCATTCAAGCCCAAGTGGCTGGTTTAAGCTTCTGAGTGGAAGTTTTCAATTTCTTCTTATATTCTCTTATTATTTCAAGTTATCTGTTGGTTCTCTCTCTTGGTGTCCAAACAGTAAGTCCTAGAGTCTAAACAGTAAGTCTCAGGTGTGGCATGAGCGGTTGCGGCCTGAGCGAAGGGCGAGAGAGCTACTAGGTTTCTTGTTTTGTAATAAGTCGGTTTTAGAAGTTTCTGTTCACCTTCTTCTTTAGAAGTCGACCCCAGTCCCTAAGCAAAAAATGAGTTGTTTATTTAGAACAAACTCTTGTAATTCGAGCATCTCTAGAGCCAGTATTAGTCGTCTCCCAGAGATAGTTAATGAAGAACAATTAGAATATGATTCTAGTAATGAATTAGATTATAAAGATTGAAATATACCTAAGGTCCCCAGTCAGGACATCTATAAGAAAAAATGGTCTCTTTCCAATTTTAAGTCAACCACCCATGTCAAAACAGTTGAACAAGTTTATGCCCTAAGTAAAGAACATAAAACTTGCTAGTTGCTTAATCTTGAGTCGATCAAAAAACATAAAAATGATGGAAACAATTTCCTACATATTGGTCTAGTTCAAGTTGCAGTCAAGCCTCTCACCAGATTAAGATTAAAAGCTTCTATCCTTCTCTATCTTCGAGATGCTAGATTCACTAATTTTAGTGATAGTACACTAGGAATAATTGAATCAAGTTTGTTTAATGGTCCAGTATATTTTGATTGTTACCCTGATTTCACAATAAGTCTAAGTGATCCCCATATTTTAAAAACATTAACTTTAAATATCAAAACTTCAGGATACGAGGTTTTACTAGGCACTCAACCATTGCCCCTAGTTTATAGAACTTATTATAAAGTCACAGGAGCTTATATGAATTTTCAAGCTCTTAATAAAAGTCCAAAAGATCAAACTCTGTTAATTCAAAGTAGCAAACCCGAGGCCAATATACGAGTCCCTCACACAATTAAATGGTGAGACGTCACCCTTCCTCTAGATTGGACACTCACCGCTGAGAATCAGCCTGCCCCAATTCAACATAGTCTAAATAATTTAGATTATATTCAACAATATTTGGACGGCATAGTTAAAATTAACTTTGGTAATCAACCACCACAAAAATCTACAGTCCAGTTACACCAGTTGCCCACACCTGGTCAATCCCAGAGACATATCCCTACTAGACATTCATTCGCAGCTTCTTCTTCCACTCTAGAACGAGACCTAGTGTTAGAAAAAGCAATGATAGATTTTAAATTAGAATCTTTACGAAAAACTTCCCAGGTTAGTCATCCTTGCTACAATAAGCAACCAGCCAAAGAAGAAAAATTTGAATCCCCTGAATCACCCACACAAGCTGATTTTGAGACAGATCTCTACCCAGTTGTTGTAGATAATCAATTAAGAACCCTTAATAGGAAATTCAAAATTAATTGGAAAAGATTAGAAAGTCATCTTCAAGCTCCTGAGAATCAAGACAGGCGAAATAGCTACCACACAGCCTACCCTAGTCGTGAAAAAAGACAGCAAATCTTTAATGAATGGAAAGATTATATGCGGTCAGCCAAGTTAGAAATTTTTTACTTAGATTTTGCTGAAAGTCATTATATGCCAAATGAGTTAAAAACTTTAACCCAAGAAAAATGGAAAAAAGTAGACAACATTGAAGTCATATCTAGTCATCCCCCAGTAGAAACAATAGTTATCAATCATAGAAAAACAAAAATAATTGCCAGTCCCTTTAAATTCCCAGAAGCTAATGATGATAAATTAGTAATTGAGCAAAATAATTATACGAATAAAAGTCTAATAGTTATTGGGAACCAATTAGATAAAATAGAAACTAAAGTAGACAAACTCCTTCCTGAGTCAAGCTCTATGCCTTTGAAAGAAAAACCCTTAGTTAAATTTCAAGATTTACAGTTGCATCCTACCCTTTAGACAAAACCTACCATGAGAAAAATAGAAGAAATGCTTGAGCAGTTAACCCCAGTTAAAACTGAGAAATCTGGTCTTAAAGTTCTAGGATCTAATGCAGCTTTAGTCACCCTTTCCGACACTGAGTCAGTTGATAGTATGGAAATTGAAGAATCTAGTAATATTTCAAAAATTGAAAATGCATTTAAAAATTTGGAATTAGATTCGGAGTTAAAGGTTAAACGGTTAACAAACAGAGTCAACGCCACTAGTTTAACTAAGAACTGGTATCCTAAGACAACACCCTTAGATATCCAGTTTGAAGAAAGGAATAACCTCAGTCAATTTTCAGTCTCTTATGATAAGTTGTATGAATGGAATATAGACAGTTTGTCAGAACAAGAAATAATGAATAAGTTAACCCATATGTCCATGGTTGCCAATAGTTATATCACTAATCACAGTTTTAGACAGTCTAAAATTGTGCCTTTAATAGAAACAGGTTTCACCGGAACCTTACGTTCTTGGTGGGATAAACACTTAAGTGATGAGTCTAGATCAAATATAATCCATGCAGTCAAGCTTAATGAAGAAGGTCTTCCTTTATTTGATGAGAATTTAGGACAAGGTATAGAAGATGGAGTTAATACTCTGCTTTACACAATAGTTGATCATTTCATAGGAACACCCAGTCATACACAAGCCAGAATCCATCATAAGCTTAGTAATTTAAGATGCCTGCAATTAAGTGATTTTAGATGGTATAAAGATGTTTTTATTTCAAGAGTCATGCTAAGAGAAGATAGTAATCAAGCCTTCTGGAAAGAAAAATTCATTAATGGCCTTCCCAATTTATTTACCCATAAAATTCGTACAGTCTTAAAGTAATGAGCACGGTCAAATAGATTATGATGGTTTAACCTATGGTAACATAATTAGTACCATTAATCAAGAAGGTATGAAAATGTGTATTGATATGAAAATTAGTAAACAATTACTGTCTGAGAAAGAGTATGCCAAATATGAATTAGGAAATTTCTGCGAATAATACGGTTTAGTTGCCACTCCTCCTTCAAGAAAAAACAAGCCTAGTTACCACAACCGACAGTTTAGTAAAAGTCGTCATTATTCACGTAAGAAACAATAATTCCAACACAATAATGAAAATAATGAATTTTATAGTAAAAAGAGATTTCACTCGCACGTAAGAATTGGTCAAAAGCACCCAAAAAGAGTAAGAATAATAACTTTAAGAAAAGTGCCGACAAAAGAAAAGTTAAATGTTATAAATGTCAAAAGTATGGTCACTATGCTAATGAGTGTAAGGTAAAAGACACGATTAAACAATTGAAAATCACGGATGACGAAAAAGACGAATTGATTAAAGTTTTAGAATTACGTAATTATGAGTTAGATACAGCCGACACTTTAGTTACCAGCCTTGAGTCAGGTAACTATAGTTCCTCAGATTCCCAGTTGAGTTCACCTAGAATCCAATTAGGTTGTAAAGATAAATGCTGTAATAGACTAAAATCAATTAGTGTTCTTACTAAACAGGAAGACCAAGAAGAATTGTTAATTGATTTAATTAGCAAAGTTGAAAACCCAGAGTTGAAATCTAAACATTTGAAAAAGTTAAGAAAAGTCATTAGTCAAGAAGACACAAGTCACCCAAATCCTCAAAAGATAAGTCTGAATGATACCTTAGAAAGGTTTAATAAGAGAAAAGAAGTCACCTTACAATACTTGCAATTAGAAATAAAAATTGTCAAAAAGGAAATAGTTGAGTTAAAACAATTAAGTCAAAAATTACAAACTGAGAATTATGAGATTAAGTAGAGCTTAATTACTTTAATAGAAAAGAAGCCTTTGAGTCAAATAGTCAAATAGAGAGTCCAACCAATTCTGACAATGAATCTCCCCACAGTAACCAAGCCATTAATTTAATTAAACAAGTAAGCTTTAGAAAATGGTATTCTAAAGTTACTATATTTGTCAAAATTTTTGAATTTAACACAGTTGCCTTATTTGATTAAGGAGCCGATCTTAATTGTATTCAAGAAGGATTAATTCCTACAAAATATTATAAGAAATCAAAAGAGTCATTAAGTACAGACTCAGGAAAGTTGCTTCAGTTGAATTATGAAATCCCTAAAGCCCATGTATGTCCAAACAAAATCTGTTTTAAAACTTCGTTCATCCTAGTTAAGAATATTACTGATGAAGTTATTCGGTACCCATTTCAAGTTGAATATGATGGTGTTATATCCGGTCATTTAGGAGAAAAAGTCAAATTTGAGTTCTTAACTAAACCTGAGTTGCACAATCTGAAAGCCTTACAGAGACATGCAGTTACTTAAACAATCAAGCTAATTCAAAATAAAGATAAGCAATTAGATTTCCTTAAAGAAGAAGTTCATTTCAAAAGAATTGAGCAACAATTAAGTAATGAGTCTTTACAGTCACAAATCCAGAAATTTGAAGAAAAATTAAAGCATGAACTCTGTTCTGAGTTACCCAATGCTTTTTGGCATAGGAAACAGCATGTTGTCAGTCTCCCTTATGTCAAATCCTTTAGTGAGAAAAATATCCCCACTAAAGCTAGACCAATACAGATGAGTCAAGAAATAATGGAATTTTGTAAAACAAAAATTACAGAGTTGTTTCAGAAAGGAATAATTCGTAAGAGCAAGTCGCCCTGGTCCTGCCCAGCCTTCTATGTTCAGAAAAATACTAAATTAGAAAGAGGAGCCCCTAGATTAGTCATTAATTACAAACAGCTTAATACAGTATTCGATACCCTATTCCTAATAAAAGAGATTTAATTAACTGATTAGGAAATGTAGTCGTCTTTTCTAAATTTGATATGAAAAGTGGTTTTTGGCAAATACAGATCTAAGAGTCGGATAGGTACAAAACTGCCTTTGTTAACCCCTTTGGTCATTATGAGTGGAATGTAATGCCCTTTGGTCTAAAAAATGCGCCCAGTGAGTTTCAGAATATAATGAATGAGATCTTTAATCCTTTTAGTCATTTTTCAATTGTCTATATTGATGATATTCTTATCTTTTCCCAATCGATAGAACAACATTGGAAACATTTGCATAAGTTTCTTCAGATTGTTAAGCAAAATGGTTTAGTTGTCTCTGCTAAGAAAATTAAGCTATTTCAAACTAATATTCATTTCCTTGGCTTCAATATCTGCCAGTCACAGATTAGCCCAATTAATCAAGTCATTCAGTTTGCTGATAAATTCCCTGATCAAATTCTTGAAAAAGTAAGTTGCAAAGGTTTTTAGGATCCCTCAATTATGTTTCTGATTTTCATCAAAATCTGAGAAAACAATGCAAGCCTTTATTTGACAGGTTGCAAAGTAATCGTCTTCCTTGGTCTTCAGTTCATACCGAAATTGTCAAACAAATCAAAGTCCATGTTAAGACACTTCCCTGTCTTGGTATCCCTTCAGTTAATTCTTTCAAAATAGTTGAAAATGATGCCTCTGAAACATGTTATGGAGGTATTCTCAAACAAAAAGTCAATCCAAATCAACCAAAACAAATTATTCGTTTCCATTCTGGCATTTGGACTCAGTCACACTCTAATTATAGTACTATTACGAAAGAAATATTATCTACTGTATTATGCATTACTAAGTTTCAAGATGATTTATTAAATCTAAAGTTTTTAGTCATAGTCGATTGTAAGTCTGCTAAGCATGTTTTAGAAAAACATGTTCAAAACATTGCATCTAAACAAATTTTTGCCCGATGGCAAGCTATTTTGAGTATATTTGATTTTGACATTGAATATTTGAGAGGAAGTGAGAATTCTATTCCTGATTTCCTTACTAGAGAATTTCTGCAGGATAAGCAATGGCCAACAGAAAAGATAAAGGAAAAGCACTAGCCAGTCCATCACAGTCATTCCAGTCGTTCAGAGTCCTCCCTCCATCCATGAACCCACTCAAATCAGAGTCGCCTTCTCAGATCGTCCCCTTCCCGGGATGCTCTCCAATCCAAGTCAGCAATCGTTTCTCTAGTCTAGGGACCACAGTAGGTCAAGTCCGCCCCAATTACCAGTCTGCCTTAGTTTCCAGTTATGATCCTTTCCAGATCAAAACCCAAGTTGCCCAGTCGCCAATTCCACTTCAAAAGATACTCCTTATTTCCCAAAAGATACTACCCATCTTTTCATAATTGAGTCTGTTTTTGAAAATATTACTGATCCAGTTGAACTAGCAAAACAATATTTTCCCCCAAATTGCCACTTCATGCCCCAATGTCCTTACAAATCCCTCAATTTTTATAGGGACATCCCCATTGAAACCCAATCAGTCGAAATTAAGCCCATTAGAGATCGTGAGAAACCTCACATCATCCTCTACCACTCTCTTTACATCCACAGGATCCTAAGTCAAGAAGAATTCAGTCGCCATCCTTATGATTTGAAATCACTCCAGTCGACTCTTGAGTTCAACTATGTTGATTATATTGAAGCATGGTACACAATTTTCCTCCACCAAACAATTGACTTTAGTCACTCTTGGTTCATTAATTTTGACAGCAAATTCAAGAGCCCATTTCCTTATGGTTCCTTCACTGGTGGGAAAAACATGGCCCAGTCGCAGACATTCTTCCCACCCAAATCCATAATTTAACTAATTATTTCTCCATAAATATAAGTTCAAAAATACATAATTGTTTTTCCCTAAGTTAGTCCTTTTCATTCCCAGATACAAAGTCCCCTAGATATTGAAATGGAATTGTCATGTTAATCGAAAGTCCAGAGTCTTCTATCGCCAATTTTCAGTCAAATTGTGGGATAGATTTCAAGTTGATAGAATTGCAGATTAGGTTTACAGGGATTTCCCTTCAGTTGCAGTGCCCCAAAAACCTAAGCCCACTTCTCCCTATGGTTCTTCCCATTCTTCTCTCTTAACCGAGGGAAAATCAAAATCTGAATTACAGGAAATTGCCAGAAAATTGATTATTGAAGCCTCGCAAATGGAGGATGATGATAATGATGCTACTCTAAAATCAGAGTTATCTCCTAGTCAATCTCAGTTGCCTCCCAGCCAAGCGAGTCCTACTCAGAAGATGCGTTAGGCAGATTCCCTGAGTAAAAGTAAAAGTTGCCAGGTGAAAGCAAAAGTAAAAGTCTTCAGTTGCCTTTCAGTTGCCTTTGCCTCTCAGTAGCCCGTGCTTTTACAGTCAAAGCATCCAATGTTACCATAGTTGCTTTTGTTCACCATAGTTGTTTAAACCAGAGTCAGTTCTCTTATTTAAGGAGGCTTCGATCTCAGTTGTATTTAGAATACATTTTTAAGAATGTAGCTTTGAGGGAGTCTCAGAGATAACTTTGAAACTGAAAAAACAAACTTAAGTTACATGTTCTTATTTTCAATGTTTATTTTTTCATTGATAAGATTCATGCATAAGTTGCGTCTCTTCTATTATGTCGGCTTCATTACTATCTGTATTAATCCTTCCTGGTTCTAGATCCTTTTTGGTATCAGAGCCGTAAGAGTTGTGAGAGTTGTTCCCATGTCTGCTATTCATCCCCGCCCAAGTGGCTGGTTTAAGATTCTGAGTAGAAGTTTTCAGTTTCTTCTTCCACTTCCTTTTATTTTCCAGGTTATTTGTTGGTTCTCTTTCTTGGTGTCCAAACAGTGAGTCCTTTTTCCAAACAGTAAGTCCTGAGATAGGCATGAGCGGTGGGCACGAGCGGAGGGTGAGAGAATCAGTAGGTTTCTTGTAGAGCAAAGGGTCAGTCTTAGAAGTCCTTGTTTATCTTCTTCTTCAGTAGCCCAAACGTAAAAACTTGAGTAGTCATGAGTCGCCTATTTAGAGCCAATTCTTGTAATTTGAGCAGTTCTAGAGCCATTATTAGTCGTCTCCCAGAGAAAGTAAATGAAGAACAAATAGAATATGAGTCTAATAATGAATTAGATTTTAAAGATTTGAATATACCTAGAGTCCCCAGTCAGGACATATATAAGACCAAAGGCTTTACATTCCATTCATAATGACCAAAGGGAGTGACAAATGCAGTCTTATAACTATCTGACTCATCTATTTGGATTTGCCAGAAACCACTTTTCATATCAAATTTGGAGAAGACAACTGCTTTTTCTAATCTATTAATTAAGTCTCTTTTATTAGGTATGGGATACCTAATCCATTCTAAGACTGAATTAAGGGGCTTATAATTAATGACTAATCTTGGGACTCTTTTGAATTTGACTTCTTCTTTAAGGAAATTCAACTGATTATTTTTATTATGAATTAAATGGATTGATTTTGAAACTGAATTCTTTTGAAGGGCTTTTAGATTGTGCAACTCTGGCTTAGTTAGGAACTCAAACTTTACCTTTTCTCCTAAATGGGTAGAGGTAACTCCATCATATTCTACCTGGAAAGGATACAATAAAGCAATAAAGGGAAATCCTAAAATAACTTCATCTATGATATTCTTGACTAAGACAAATGAAGTTTTAAAGAAAATTTTGTTTTGACAAACATGGGCTTTGGGAATTTCATAATTAAGCTGCAACGATTTTCCTGAAGTAGTTCTAAGAGACTCTTTAGACTTTTGATAATATTTGTTAGGAATTAGGCCTTCCTGAATACAATTAAGGTCAGCTCCTAAATAAAATAAGGCAACTGTGTTGAACCCAAAATTATTAACAAATATTGTGACTTTAGAATACCATTTTCTGAAGTTGACTTGTTTTATCAGATTAATGGCATGATCATTGTCTGAAGGTTCACCATCGGAGTTTTCTGGACTTCCTGGTTGGCTTCTAGACTCTGACTTTTCTTTTCCCATTAAATTAATTAAATCTTGTTTTATCTCATAATTTTCGACTTGCAACTTATGACTCATCTGTTTTAATTCAACTATTTCTTTTTTGACTAATTTAACTTCTGAATGCAAATCTTGCAAGGTAACTTCTTTCCTCTTATTAAACTGTTCTAAAGTTGTATTTAGACTGATTTTCTGAGGGACAGACTGGCTTGAACTATGACTTTCTTGACTGATAACTTTAATCAATTTTCTCAAATATTCAGATTTCAACTCTGGATTTTCAATTTTACTAATTAAATCAAGTAACAACTCTTCTTGTTCTTCCTGTTTAGTGAGGACAAAAACAGATTTCAATCAACTACAACATTTATCTTGACAACCAAATTGAACTTTGGGTGAACTGGACAGTGAATCGGACGACTGATAACTGGCTGACTCGGAGCTAGCAATTATGGTTTCGACGTCACTTGACTCAAAATTATTTAATTCTAAAGCTTTTATCAACTTGTCTTTTTCTTCATTTGTTATTTTGAATTGTTTAATAGTATCTTTCAATTTGCACTCATTAGCATAGTGACCAAACTTTTGACATTTGCAACATTTTACTTTTCATTTGTCGGAATTTTTCCTAAAACGACTATTCTTTTCATTTTTTGGTGCTTTTGACCAACTTTTCTTTGGGTGAAATTAAAACATCCCAATCAATTTGACCGTGATCGTTACTTAGGACTGTGCGAATTTTGTGAGCAAACAGGTTTGGAAGACCATTAATGAATTTTTCTTTCCAAAACGGCTGATTACTATCATCTCTTAGCATGACTCTAGAAATGAAAACATCTTTATACCATCTAAAATCAGACAACTTAGGACAACGGAGATTACTAAGTTGATCATGGATTCTAGCAGTAGTGTTACTAGGGGTTCCAACAAAATGTTCAATTATTGTATAAAACAAAGTGTTGACTCCATCTTCTATACCTTGACCAATTTGTTCGTCAAATATAGGAAGATCGTCTTCATTTTGTCTAACTACATGAATTATGTGATTTTTCAACTCTGTGGTTAAGTGCTTATCCCACCAGTACCGAAGACTACCAGTGAAACCAGTGACAATTAGAGGCACTATTTCTGACTGCCTAAAACTGTGATTGGTGATATAACTATTAGCAATCATGGACATGTGTTGAAGTTCATTAAGAATTTCTTGCTCAGACAGACCATCAATATTCCATTCATACAATTTATCTAAAGATACTGAAAATTGACTTTGAAAATTTCTTTCTTCAAATTGAATGTCTGGGGGGTGTTGGCCTAGGATACCAATTTTTGGTTAGGCTTGTAGGATTGGCATGATTAGTTAACCATTTGACTTTCAACTGGTTGTCTAATTCCAAATTTTTAAAAGCATTTTAAATTTTTGAAATATTATTAGTTTCTGATTCTAAACTGACTATTGACTCAGTTTCAGACTCAGAAGGATTTACAACTGCAAAAGAATCTAATGTTTTAAGCCGAGATTGTCTAAGTCTGCTACTCATTCCGGCCCAAGTGGCTAGTTTAAGCTTCTGAGTAGAAGTTTTCAGTTCTTCCATCTTCTTCCTTTCATTCTTTAAGTCATTTGTTGATCTCTTTCTAAGGTCTGACCTGTGAGTCCTTGTTCCAAACAGTAAGTCCCCAAGGTAGAGGGCCTGAGCGGTGGGCAGGAGACAGAAAATTGAGAGAGGTTAATAAGTTTCTTGTAGAGTAAACGGTCAGTTTTAGGAATCCCTGTTTATCTTCTTCCTCGGCAGTCGACACCAAACACTTGAGCAGTCATGAGTCGTTTATTTAGAACAAACTCTTGTAGTTCGAGTAGCTCTAAAACCAGTATAAGCTGCCTCCCAAAGATAGTTAATGAAGAACAATTTGAGTATAATTCTAATACTGAAGAACAATTAGACTTTAGAGATTGGAATATACCTAGAGTCCCAAATCAAAAAATTTATAAGAAAAATTGGTCGCTTTCAAGTTTTAATAGCACAACCAATGTAAAAACAGTTGAACAAATATATACTTTAAGTAAGAACATGAAACTTGTCAGTTGCTTAATCTTGAGTCAATTAGAAAACATAAGAAAGACAGTAATAATTTCTTACATATTGGCCTAGATCAAGTTGCAGTTAAGCCCCTAACCAGGTTAGGATTAAAAGCTTCTACTCTCCTTTGTTTGCGTGATGCTAGATTTACTGAGTTTAGTGACAGTACCTTAGGAGTAATTGAGTCAAGTTTATGTAATGGTCCAGTTCATTTTGACTGTTATCCTGATTTTACTGTAAGTCTTAGTGATCCACATGTCTTAAAAACCTTAACTCTGAATATTAAGATTGAAGGTTATAATGTCCTCCCAGGAACCCAACCTTTAGCCTTAGTTTAGAGAATTTACCATAAGGTTATAGGCACCAATATGAACTTCCAAGCCCTGAACAAAAGCCCAAAAGACCAAACTGTCCTGATCCAGAGTCACACTTCAGATGCCCAAGTCACAATTCCTTAAACAATTAAGTGGTCATAAGTTACCCTTCCAAAAGATTGGACCCTAGTCACTAAAAGTCAGCCTGCTCCAATCTAACGAAGTCTAAACAATTTAGATTACATTCAACAATACTTGGATGGCACAGTAAAGATAAAATTTGAAAATCAGCATCCACCTAAGTCTAATGTGCAGTTACATCAGTTGCCGACCCCAAGTCAATCTCAAAGGCATGCCCCTACAAGGCATTCCTTTACCACCTCATCCTCAACTCTAGAACGAGACCTAGAGTTAGAAAAAGCCATGATAGATTTCAAACTTGAGTCCCTGAGAAAATCCTCTCAGGTTAACCAACCTTGCTACGGTAAGGCACCAGTTCAAGATGATAAATCTGAGTCACCTGAGTCACCTACACAATCTGACTTTATTGTTGCAGGATTTGCAGTTGATAAGAAGATAAGAACGCTTAATAGAAAGTTTGTAATTAATTGGAAAGCCTTAGATTGCCACCTTAGAGCCCCAGAAGACCAAAATAGAAGAAACAGTTTTCATCAAGCCTATCCAGATAAAGAAAGCCGCGAACAAATCTTTAATGAATGGAAAGATTACATACGGTCAGCCAAAGTTGAAATTTACTACCTTGATTTCGTAGAAAGCCGATATATCACTAGTGAGTTAAAAACACTGACTAAAGAAAAATGGAAAACGATAGATAAAACACAAGTTGAGTCTAGTCACCCCCCAGTTGACACGATAATAATCAATTACAAAGATATGCCCATTCCGGCCAGTCCTTTCAAAACCTTTGAGACTAATGATTCGAATAGAAGATTAATTGAGCAAAATAATTACACCAATCAAAGTCTAGTCGTCATAGGAAAGCAGTTAGACACAATTGAAACAAAGATTGATAAGCTCAAACCTCAAGAAAGCAAGTCTAAACCCAGAATTGAAAAACCAATAGTTCAGTTCCATGATCTTAAGACAAGCCCTACCCTTAAGATCAAACCAACAATAAAGAAAATTGAAGAAATGCTAGAACAATTGACCCCAACCAAGCCTGAGAAATCTGGTGTCAAAGTTTTAGATTCCTTCAAAGTTAATTCCTCTGAGTCTGAGCCAGAGTCAATAACCAGCACTAATTCTGAGACTAGTAATATTTAAAAAATTGAAAATGCTTTTAAAAATTTGGAATTAGAAGTCACACCCAAAGTCAAAAGATTAGATTGCCAAGTTAACCCAACTAGTCTTACCAAAAATTGGTATCCAAGACCAACGCCCAGACATCCAATTCGAAGAAAGAAACTTTCAAACCCAGTTTTTAGTTTCTTCCGACAAATTGTATGAATGGAATATTGATGGTCTTTTTGAGCAGGAAATCCTTAATAAGCTTCAGCATATGTCCATGGTTGCTAATAGTTATATCACCAATCACAGTTTCAGACAGTCTGAAATTGTACCTCTGTTAGTTACTGGATTTACTGGTACTCTCATATATTGGTGGGATAAGCACCTAACCCCTGAGTCAAAAAATACGATAATACATGCAGTAAAACTTAATGAAGATGGTCTTCCTATATTTGACGAACAATTAGGTCAAGGTATAGAAGATGGAGTCAACACTCTGTTTATGACTAGTGAGTTAAAAACATTGACTAAAGAAAAATGGAAAATGATAGATAAAACACAAGTTGAGTCTAGTCACCCCCTAGTTGACACGATAATAATCAATTACAAAGATATGCCCATTCCGGCCAGTCCTTTCAAAACCTTTGAGACTAATGATTCGAATAGAAGATTAATTGAGCAAAATAATTACACCAATCAAAGTCTAGTCGTCATAGGAAAGCAGTTAGACACAATTGAAACAAAGATTGATAAGCTCAAACCTCAAGAAAGCAAGTCTAAACCCAGAATTGAAAAACCAATAGTTCAGTTCCATGATCTTAAGACAAGCCCTACCCTTAAGATCAAACCAACAATAAAGAAAATTGAAGAAATGCTAGAACAATTGACCCCAACCAAGCCTGAGAAATCTGGTGTCAAAGTTTTAGATTCCTTCAAAGTTAATTCCTCTGAGTCTGAGCCAGAGTCAATAACCAGCACTAATTCTGAGACTAGTAATATTTAAAAAATTGAAAATGCTTTTAAAAATTTGGAATTAGAAGTCACACCCAAAGTCAAAAGATTAGATTGCCAAGTTAACCCAACTAGTCTTACCAAAAATTGGTATCCAAGACCAACGCCCAGACATCCAATTCGAAGAAAGAAACTTTCAAACCCAGTTTTCAGTTTCTTCCGATAAATTGTATGAATCGAATATTGATGGTCTTTTTGAGCAGGAAATCCTTAATAAGCTTCAGCATATGTCCATGGTTGCTAATAGTTATATCACCAATCACAGTTTCAGACAGTTTGAAATTGTACCTCTGTTAGTTACTGGATTTACTGGTACTCTCATATATTGGTGGGATAAACACCTAACCCCTGAGTCAAAAAATACGATAATACATGCAGTAAAACTTAATGAAGATGGTCTTCCTATATTTGACGAACAATTAGGTCAAGGTATAGAAGATGGAGTCAACACTCTGTTTTACACGATAATTGACCATTTCATTAGAACTCCCAGTAACACTACTGCTAGAATACATGATCAACTCAGTAATCTTAGATGCCCAAAGTTGTCTGATTTCAGATGATATAAAGATGTCTTCATTTCTAGAGTCATGCTTAGATATGATAATCATCAACCATTCTGGAAAGAAAAATTGGTTAATGGTCTTCCTAATTTGTTTGCCCACAAAATACGTACAACCCTGAGTAATTAGCAAGGTTTTATAGATTGGAATAGTTTGACATATGGCAATATAATAAGCACGATTAATCAAGTTGGTAGGAAAATGTGTGTCAATTTTAAAATTGGTAGACAAATACAGTCCGATAGAAAATCCGCTAAATATGAGTTAGGAAATTTCTGTGAACAGTATGGTCTAACCAGTGTTCCCCCATCTAGAAAACAACAGTCTAGTTACCCCAGCCATATACGCAAGAATCGTCATTATTCGCACAGGAAACAATCATTCCGATATAATGATGATAGTAATGAGGTTTATAAGAAAAAGAAATTTTACCCCAAGAAAAAGTGGTCAAAAGCACCGAAAAGTAGTCGCTTTAAGAAAAATTCAAACAAAAACAAAGTTAAATGTTTTAAATGTCAAAAGTTTGGTCATTATGCCTCTGAGTGCAAAGTAAAAGACACTATTAAACAGTTGAAGATCACGGATGAAGAAAAAGACAAGTTGATTGAAGTTTTAGAGTTGCGAAACTCTGAATCAAGTGAAGTTGAAATAATAGTTGCCAGCTCTGAGTCTGAAACCTACCAGTCTTCAGACCCTCAATCCAGTTCTCCCCGAGTCTAATTTGGTTGCAAAGATAAATGTTGTAATAGATTAGAATCTATTTCTGTTCATACTAAACAGAAAGAACAAGAAGAGTTGTTAATAGATCTAATTAGTAAAGTTGAAAATCCTGAGTTGAAATCTGAGTATTTAAAGAAACTAAGGAAAGTTATAAGTCAAGAAAGCCCGAGTAAGTCCACTCCTCAGCTAATAACTTTAAATACTACTTTAGAAAAGTTTAATTGTAAGAAAGAAGTTACCTTACAAGATCTGCAATTAGAAGTCAAATTAGTAAAAAAGGAAATAGTTGAATTAAAACAAATAAGTCACCAATTGCAAGCTGAAAATTATGCAATTAAGCAAGATCTAGTTGATTTAAGAGAAAAAGAAAGTTCTGAGTCTAGAAGCCAGCCTGAGAGTCCAAATAACTCTGATGATGAGCCTTCAAACAAAGAAAAATCCATTAGCCTAATAAGACAAGTCCACTTTAGAAAATGGTATTCTAAAGTCACGATATTTGTAAACAATTTTGAATTCAATACAGTTGCTTTATTTGACTCAAGAGCCGATCTTAATTGTATCCAGGAAGGTCTAATCCCTACTAAGTATTATAAGAAGTCAAGAGAAACCTTAAGCACTGCTTCAGGAAAATCACTCCAGCTGAACTATGAGCTGCCAAAAGCCCATGTTTGTCAAAACAAAGTTTGTTTTAAGACCTCATTCGTCCTAGTCAAAAATATTACTGACGAAGTCATCGTAGGATTACCTTCCATCGCCCTGTTATACCCTTTCCAGGTAGAATATGACGTTGTTAATTCCATCCATTTAGGAGAAAAAGTCAAGTTTGAGTTTCTGTCTAAACTAGAGTTGCATAACCTGAAAGCCCTCCAAAAGAATTCTGTTTAAAAAACAATTGCTTTAATAAATAACAAGCATAAGCAGTTAACTTCCCTTAAAGAAGAAGTTAAATTCAAAAGAATTGAACAACAGCTTAAAAATGAGTCCTTACAGTTGCAAATTCAACACTTTGAGAATAAACTGAAAAATGAAATTTGTTTTGATTTGCCTAATGCTTTTTGGTATAGGAAACAACATGTTGTTAGTCTTCCTTATGTCAAAACCCTTAGTGAGAAAAATATTCCTACTAAAGCCAGACCAATTCAGATGAGTCAAGAAATAATGGAATTTTGTAAGAAAGAAATTCATGAGTTGCTGCAAAAGAAAATAATTCGCAAAAGTAAATCCCCTTGATCTTGCCCTGCTTTGTATGTCCAGAAAAATGCTGAATTAGAAAGAGGAGTCCCAAGATTAGTTATCAATTATAAGCGCGTTAATTCGGTCTTAGAATGGATTAGGTACCCCATACCTAACAAACGAGACTTAATTAACCGATTAGATAAAGCAGTTATCTTTTCCAAGTTCGACATGAAGAGTGGTTTCTGGCAAATCCAAATAGAGGAGTCAGATAGATATAAGACGACATTTGTCACCCCTTTTGGTCATTATGAATGGAATGTAATGCCTTTTGGATTGAAAAATGCACCCAGTGAGTTTCAAAATATTATGAATGAAATCTTTAATCCCTATAGCCATTTCTTAATTGTCTATATTGATGCTGTTCTAATCTTTTCCCAGACCTTGGAACAACATTGGAAGCATTTGCATAAGTTCCTCCAAATTGTCAAAACTAATGGTTTAGTTGTTTCTGCTAGATCGAGTTATCCAGTTTAGTTGTTTCCTCCAAATTGTCAAATTGTCAATATCTGCCAATCACAGATTCAGCCAATAGATCGAGTTATCCAGTTTGCTGATAAATTTCCTGATCAAATCCTTGATATAAGTTAACTTTAGAGATTTTTAGGATCTCTAAATTATGTTTATGATTTTTATCAAAACCTGAGAAAACAATGTAAGCCTTTGTTTGATAGGCTGCAGAGTAATCCTCCTCCTTGGTCGAACACTCACACTGAAATTGTCAAACAGATCAAAGTTCATGTCAAGACACTCCTCTATCTTGGTATTCCTTCAGTAAATTCTTTCAAAATAGTTGAAACTGATGCCTCTAACATAGATTATGGTGGCATTCTTAAGCAAAGAGTCAGTCCAAACTCTCCAGAACAAATCATTCGTTTTCATTCTGGAATTTGGACCCAGTCGCAATATAATTATAGTACTATTAAAAAATAAATATTAGCTATTGTACTATGCATTAGTAAATTCCAAGATGATTTGCTTAATCAAAAGTTTTTAATACGAGTTGACTGTAAGTCTGCAAAACATGTTTTAGAAAAGGATGTTCAAAACATTGCATCTAAACAGATTTTTGCATGACGGCAAAGCATTTTAAGTATATTTGATTTTGATATTGAATATTTGAGAGGTAGTGAGAATTCAATCCCTGATTTTCTTACTCGAGAATTCCTGCAGGATGTACAATGGCACCCAAAAAGGATAAACAAAAAGAAACAGCCAAACAACCCAAGTCCTCCCAGTCCAAGTCATCCCAGTTGCTCCGAATCCTCCCTCCATCCATGAGTCAAGTCAAGCCAGAGTTGCCTAAACAGTTGATTCCTTTCCCAGGTCACACTTCAATCTCAGTTGCTACCCCAATATCAGTTCCCATCAGATTCTCCAATCTTGGTTCTACAGTAGGACAAATCCGCCCAAGTTATCAGTCGACTCTGATCTCCAGTTATGATCCTTTCTCAGTTGATCCCTCAGTTGGCCCTTCAGTTGCTTTCAAAAAGACATCCCCTTATTTTCCCAAAAGTAACTCTCACTTGTTTGTCATTGAGCCCAATTATGATGTTCATTCATATCCAATTGCCATAGCCAAACACTATTTCCCTCCAGGATTTCACTATATGCCTCCAAGTCCTTACAAGTCCCTCAAGTATTATAGAGATATACTACTTGAAACTCAATCTGTTGAAATTAAGCCGATAAAGGATCGTGATCACCCTGAGACCATCCTTTATCATTCCATGTATATCCACAAAATTATGAGTCAAGAGTCTTTCAGTAGCCACCCTTATGAATTGTAAACCCTCCAGTCAAAATTGCAGTATAATTACTCTGATTATATTGAAGCCTGGTATTCTATTCTCCTCCATCAATTTGGGGATTTTAGTCATTCCTGATTTATTAATTTTGACAATAAGTTCAAATATTCTTTTCCTTGCTGGTTCCTCCACTGGTGGGAAAAACATGGCACAGTCGATGAAATTCTGCCTGTTTCAATCCATGAGTTAATTCGCCATTTCACCAAGAAAGCCATATTCTCCAAATTTGATATATTCTTCCCCAAACAGTTGCTTTTCATTGCCATATACAAAGTTCCTTGGATCCTCAAATGGTCCTACAGGGTTACCAAGGATACCAGAATATTTGCCCGACAATTTTCTGTTAAATGGTGGGATAAGTTCGAAGTTGACAGAATTGCTAAATACGTCTACAATGATTTGCCCCATGATTCTTCTCCGCCTCCAACTTCCCCCACTGGTTCAACCAAATCTTCCCTTTCAGTCGAGGTAAAATCAAAGTCTGACCTACAGGAGATTGCTCGCCAGTTGATAATTCAAGCTTCCCAAATGGATGATGATGAGGAGAATGACAATGACAATGACTCTCCTTCTTCGTCCAGTTGCCAGCCCATGCAGAGCCCTGCTAAGCCTAAAAGTTGGTACGTAGATAGTCAAGACCCCTATGATGCCTATGATTTGAATTCTGATTAGGCTCCTAGTTTCTGACAAAATAATTGCCCCGAAGAATGTGATTGAAAGCATCTTGTTAAAGCAGTTGCCCTGCTTTCTTGTGCCTCTACAGTCAATATTCCCCGACACTTCACCCTGAGTGAAAGCAAAAGTTGCTGAGTAAAAGTTATTCCTTCAAAAAGACAAAATTGAAAGTTGAATTGGGTTGTCCCCATGCCTCCACAGTTGCCTCCACAGTTGAATCATTATCAGAATTGCTTTCGGTTGCCAAAGTTTCTTTCCAAGTTACCTTAGTTGCTTTGGTTTACCATGGTTACTTTCCACAGTTGTCTTTGCTTATTTAAGTTAGCTTAGGCCTCAGTTGTGATCAAGCTACATTTTCATTTAAGTTTTTTTAAAGATTTCCTCTGAAATCCTTTTGGAGAAATCATCTTTGTAAACACTGAGTGTTCTTGTACCTAAACCGAAGAGATTTCAGCAGTTCCTATCTAAACCTCTTGTGAGTATACATAAGGGTGGCTACTGAAAGGATGGTCTCAGGGTGATCACGATCCTTTATCGGCTTAATTTCAACTGATTGAGTTTCAAGTAGTATATCTCTATAATACTTGAGGGACTTGTAAGGACTTGGAGGCATATAGTGAAATCCTGGAGGGAAATAGTGTTTGGCTATGGCAATTGGATATGAATGAACATCATAATTAGGCTTAATGACAAACAAATGAGAGTTACTTTTGGACAAATAAGGGGATGTCTTTTTGAAAGCAACTGAAGGGCCAACTGAGGGATCAACTGAGAAAGGATCATAACTGGAGATCAGAGTCGACTGATAACTTGGGCGGATTTGTCCTAGTATAGAACTAAGACTGGAGAATCTATTGGCAACTGATATTGGGGTAGCAACTGAGATTGAAGTGTGACCTAGGAAAGGAATCAACTGTTTAGGCAACTATGGCTTGACTTGACTCATGGATGGAGGGAGGATTCGAAGCGACTGGGATGACTTGGACTGGGAGGACTTGGGTTGATTGGCTGTTTCTTTTTGTTTATCCTTTTTGGGTGCCATTGTGCATCCTGCAGGAATTCTCGAGTAAGAAAATCAGGGATTGAATTCTCACTACCTCTCAAATATTCAATATCAAAATCAAATATACTTAAAATGCTTTGCCATCATGCAAAAATCTATTTAAATGCAATGTTTTGAACATCTTTTTCTAAAACATGTTTTGCAAACTTACAGTCAACTCGTATTAAAAACTTTTGATTAAGCAAATCATCTTGGAATTTACTAATGCATAATACAATAGCTAATATTTCTTTTTTAATAGTACTATAATTATATTGCGACTGGGTCCAAATTCCAGAATGGAAACGAATGATTTGTTTTGGAGAGTTTGGACTGACTCTTTGCTTAAGAATGCCACCATAACCTATGTTAGAGGCATCAGTTTCAACTATTTTGAAAGAATTTACTGAAGGAATACCAAGACAGGGGAGTGTCTTGACATGAACTTTGATCTGTTTGACAATTTCAGTGTGAGTGGTCGACCAAGGAGGAGGATTACTCTGCAGCCTATCAAACAAAGGCTTACACTGTTTTCTCAGGTTTTGATAAAAATCAGAAACATAATTTAGAGATCCTAAAAATCTCTGAAGTTGACTTTTATCAAGGATTTGATCAGAAAATTTATCAGCAAACTGGATAACTTGATCTATTGGCTGAATCTGTGACTGGCAGATATTGAAACCAAGAAATCGAACATTAGTTTGAAACAACTTGATCTTTCTAGCAGAAACAACTAAACCATTAGTTTTGACAATTTGGAGGAACTTATGCAAATGCTTCCAATGCTGTTCTAAGGACTGATAAAAGATTAGAACATCATCAATATAGACAATTGAGAAATGGCTATAGGGATTAAAGATTTCATTCATAATATTTTGAAACTCACTGGGTGCATTTTTCAATCCAAAAGGCATTACATTCCATTCATAATGACCAAAAGGGGTGACAAATGCCGTCTTATATCTATCTGACTCCTCTATTTGGATTTGCCAGAAACCACTCTTCATGTCGAACTTGGAAAAGATAACTGCTTTATCTAATCCGTTAATTAAGTCTCGTTTGTTAGATATGAGGTACCTAATCCATTCTAAGACTGAATTAAGGGGCTTATAATTGATAACTAATCTTGGGACTCCTCTTTCTAATTCAGTATTTTTCTGGACATAGAAAGCAGGGCAAGACCAAGGGGATTTACTTTTGCGAATTATTTTCTTTTGCAGCAACTCATGAATTTCTTTCTTACAAAATTCCATTATTTCTTGACTCATCTAAATTGGCCTGGGTTTAGTAGGAATATTTTTTTCACTAAAGGTTTTGACATAAGGAAGACTAACAACATGTTGTTTCCTATACCAAAAAGCATTAGGCAAATCAGAACAAATTTCATTTTTCAGTTTATTCTCAAAGTGTTGAATTTGCAACTGTAAGGACTCATTTTTAAGCTGTTGTTCAATTCTTTTGAATTTAACTTCTTCTTTAAGGGAAGTTACCTGCTTATGCTTGTTATTTATTAAAGCAATTGTTTTTGAAACAGAATTCTTTTGGAGGGCTTTCAGGTTATGCAACTCTGGTTTAGACAGAAACTCAAACTTGACTTTTTCTCCTAAATGGATGGAATTAACAACGTCATATTCTACCTGGAAAGGGTATAACAGGGCGATGGAAGGTAATCCTATGATGACTTCGTCAGTAATTTCCTGAAGCAGTGCTTAAGGTTTCTCTTGACTTCTTATAATACTTAGTAAGGATTAGACCTTCCTGGATACAATTAAGATCGGCTCTTGAGTCAAATAAAGCAACTGTATTGAATTCAAAATTGTTTACAAATATCGTGACTTTAGAATACCATTTTCTAAAGTGGACTTGTCTTATTAGGCTAATGGATTTTTCTTTGTTTGAAGGCTCATCATCAGAGTTATTTGGACTCTCAGGCTGGCCTCTAGACTCAGAACTTTCTTTTTCTCATAAATCAACTAGATCTTGCTTAATTGCATAATTTTCGACTTGCAACTGGTGACTTATTTGTTTTAATTCAACTATGTCCTTTTTTACTTATATGACTTCTAATTGCAGATCTTGTAAGGTAACTTCTTTCTTACAATTAAACTTTTCTAAAGTAGTATTTAAACTTATTGGCTGAGGAGTGGACTTACTCGGGCTTTCTTGACTTATAACTTTCCTTAGTTTCTTTAAATACTCAGATTTCAACTCAGGATTTTCAACTTTACTAATTAGATCTATTAACAACTCTTCTTGTTCTTTCTGTTTAGTATGAACAGAAATAGATTCTAATCTATTACAACATTTATCTTTGCAACCAAATTAGACTCGGGGAGAACTAGATTGAGGGTCTGAAGACTGGTAGGTTTCAGACTCAGAGCTGGCAACTATTGTTTTAACTTCACTTGATTCAAAGTTTCGCAACTCTAAAACTTCAATCAACTTGTCTTTTTCTTCATCTGTGATCTTCAACTGTTTAATAGTGTCTTTTACTTTGCACTCAGAGGCATAATGACCAAACTTTTGACATTTAAAACATTTAACTTTGCTTTTGTTTGAATTTTTCTTAAAGCGACTACTTTTCAGTGCTTTTGACCACTTTTTTTTGGGGTAAAATTTCTTTTTCTTATAAAACTCATTACTATCATCATTATGTCGGAATGATTGTTTCCTGCGCGAATAATGATGATTCTTGCGTATATGGCTGGGGTAACTAGACTTATGTTTTCTAGATGTGGGAACACTAGTTAGACCATACTGTTCACAGAAATTTCCTAACTCATATTTTAGCGGATTTTCTATCGGACTGTATTTGTCTACCAATTTTAAAATCGACACACATTTTCCTACCAACTTGATTAATCGTGCTTATTATATTTCCATATGTCAAACTATTCCAATCTATATGACCTTGCTAAATACTCAGGGTTGTACGTATTTTGTGGGCAAACAGATTAGGAAGACCATTAACGAATTTTTCTTTCCAGAATGGTTGATCACTATCATCTCTATGCATGACTCTAGAAATGAAGACATCTTTATACCATCTGAAATCAGACAACTTTGGGCATCTAAGATTACTGAGTTAATCATGTATTCTAGCAGTAGTGTTACTGGGAGTTCCAATGAAATGGTCAATTATCGTGTAAAACAGAGTGTTGACTCCATCTTCTATACCTTGACCTAATTGTTCGTCAAATATAGGAAGACCATCTTCATTAAGTTTTACTGCATGTATTATCGTATTTTTTGACTCAGGGGTTAGGTGCTTATCCCACCAATATATGAGAGTACCAGTAAATCCAGTAACTAACAGAGGTACAATTTCAGACTGTCTGAAACTGTGATTGGTGATATAACTATTAGCAACCATGGACATATGCTGAAGCTTATTAAGGATTTCCTGCTCAAAAAGACCATCAATATTCCATTCATACAATTTGTCGGAAGAAACTGAAAGCTGGGTTTGAAAGTTTCTTTCTTCGAATTGGATGTCTGGGGGTGTTGTTCTTGGATACCAATTTTTGGTAAGACTAGTTGGGTTAACTTGGCGATCTAATCTTTTGACTTTGGGTGTGACTTCTAATTCCAAATTTTTAAAAGCATTTTCAATTTTTTAAATATTACTAGTCTCAGAATTAGTGCTGGTTATTGACTCTGGCTCAGACTCAGAGGAATTAACTTTGAAGGAATCTAAAACTTTGACACCAGATTTCTCAGGCTTGGTTGGGGTCAATTGTTCTAGCATTTCTTCAATTTTCTTTATTGTTGGTTTGATCTTAAGGGTAGGGCTTGTCTTAAGATCATGGAACTGAACTATTGGTTTTTCAATTCTGGGTTTAGACTTGCTTTCTTGAGGTTTGAGCTTATCAATCTTTGTTTCAATTGTGTCTAACTGCTTTCCTATGACGACTAGACTTTGATTGGTGTAATTATTTTGCTCAATTAATCTTCTATTCGAATCATTAGTCTCAAAGGTTTTGAAAGGACTGGCCGGAATGGGCATATCTTTGTAATTGATTATTATCGTGTCAACTGGGGGGTGACTAGACTCAACTTGTGTTTTATCTATCATTTTCCATTTTTCTTTAGTCAATGTTTTTAACTCACTAGTCATATATTGGCTTTCTACGAAATCAAGGTAGTAAATTTCAACTTTGGCTGACCGTATGTAATCTTTCCATTCATTAAAGATTTGTTGGCGGCTTTCTTTATCTGGATAGGCTTGATGAAAACTATTTCTTCTATTTTGGTCTTCTGGGGCTCTAAGGTGGCAATCTAAGGCTTTCCAATTAATTACAAACTTTCTATTAAGCGTTCTTATCTTATTATCAACTGCAAATCCTGCAACAATAAAGTCAGATTGTGTAGGTGACTCAGGTGACTCAAATTTATCATCTTGAACTGGTGCCTTACCGTAGCAAGGTTGGTTAACCTGAGAGGATTTTCTCAGGGACTCAAGTTTGAAATCTATCATGGCTTTTTCTAACTCTAGGTCTCGTTCTAGAGTTGAGGATGAGGCGATAAAGGAATGCCTTGTAGGGGCATGCCTTTGAGATTGACCTGGGGTCGGCAACTGATGTAACTGCACATTAGACTTAGGTTGAGGCTGATTTTCAAATTTTATCTTTACTGTGCCATCCAAGTATTGGTGAATGTAATCTAAATTGTTTAGACTTCATTGGATTGGTGCAGGCTGACTTTCAGTGACTAGGGTCCAATCTTTTGGAAGGGTAACTTCTGACCACTTAATTGTTTGAGGAATTGTGACTTGGGCATCTGAAATGTGACTCTGGATCAGGACAGCTTGGTCTTTTGGGCTTTTGTTCAGGGATTGGAAGTTCATATTGGTGCCTATAACCTTATAGTAAATTCTGTAAATTAAGGCTAAAGGTTGGGTTCCTGGGAGGACATTATAACCTTCAATCTTAATATTCAGAGTTAAGGTTTTTAAGACATGTGGATCACTAAGACTTACAGTAAAATCAGGATAACAGTCAAAATGAACTGGACCATTACATAAACTTGACTCAATTACTCCTAAGGTACTGTCACTAAACTCAGTAAATCTAGCATCACGCAAACAACGGAGAATAGAAGCTTTTAATCATAACCTGGTTAGGGGCTTAACTGCAACTTGATTTAGGCCAATATGTAAGAAATTATTACCGTCTTTCTTATGTTTTCTAATTGACTCAAGATTAAGCAACTGACAAGTTTCATGTTCTTTATTTAAACTATATATTTGTTCAACTGTTTTTACATTGGTTGTGCTATTAAAACTTGAAAGCGACCAATTGTTCTTCAGTATTAGAATTATACTCAAATTGTTCTTCATTAACTATCTCTGGGAGGCGGCTTTTACTGGTTTTAGAGCTACTCGAACTACAAGAGTTTGTTCTAAATAAACGACTCATGACTGCTCAAGTGTTTGGTGTCGACTGCCGAGGAAGAAGATAAACATGGATTCCTAAAACTGGCCGTTACTCTATAAGAAACTTATTAACCTCTCTCAATTTTCTGTCTCCTGCCCACCACTTAGGCCCTCTACCCTGGGGACTTACTGTTTGGAAAAAGGACTCACGAGTCAGACCTTAGAAAGAGATCAACAAATGACTCAAAGAATAAAAGGAAGAAGAAGGAAGAACTGAAAACTTCTACTCATAAGTACCAGCCACTTGGGCGAGAATGAGTAGCAGACTTAGACAAAGACCGTAACTCTTACGGCTCTGATACCAACAGGAAGCTAGAACCAGAAAGAGGTAGTGATGAAGTAGACACAGTAGAATATGCGAAGCTTGTGCATGAATCTTATTAATGAAAAGACAAACATGGCATGCAAAAGGGGCTTATAATTGATAACTAATCTTGGGACTCCTCTTTCTAATTTAGCATTTTTCTGGACATAGAAAGCAGGGCAAGACCAAGGGGATTTACTTTTGCAAATTATTTTCTTTTGCAGCAACTCATGAATTTCTTTCTTACAAAATTCCATTATTGTATATTTGATTTTGATATTGAATATTTGAGAGGTAGTGAGAATTCAATCCCTAATTTTCTTACTCGAGAATTCCTGCCGGATGCACAATGGCACCCAAAAAGGACAAACAAAAAGAAACAGCCAATCATAAGTCTCTAAAATTTTACAGAGAAATTCTTCATGAGACCCAATCAGTTGATATCAAGCCAATCCGTGATAAGCAGGATCCTCAAAAAATCCTCTATCACTCTCTCTACATTCACCAAATTCTGAGTCAAAAAAGTTGGGGATCACATCCATATGAGTTACGAACCCTTCCATCAAAGTTGCAGTATAATTTTACTGATTATATTGAGTCTTGGTATTATATGTTCCTGCACCAAACAGCTGATTTTTCCCATTCCTGGTTTAATAACTGATTTTTCCCATCCCTGGTTTATTAATTTTGATAGTAAATTCCACAATGAGTTCCCTTATTGGTTCCTCCATTGGTGGGATACCCATGGCCCTAAGTCTGAGATTTTGCCTTCCCAAGTTACTGAGCTTATTTGCACAAAAATATAAATTCTCTTAGCGCGAGTTATTTTTCAAGCCCTCAGCATTTTATTGCTCGATATAAGATACCCTGGATTTTAAAATGGCATTATGTAGCTAACAGGGAAACCAGAATGTTCTCTCGCCAATTTTCAATCAAGTGATGGGACCGTTTTGAAGTCGCCAAAATTGCTGAGTATGTTTACCGAGCTTTCCCCCAAGTAGCACAGCTGCCCAAGCCTAAGTCCTCCTCCCAGACTTCTCAAACCTCTCTTTCAGTTGAAGGAAAATCCAAAGCTGAGCTCCAAGACATTGCCCGACAATTGATGCTCCAAGCCTCTCAAATGAATGATGATGAGGACAATGAGTCTCAATCGTCCTCCAGTTTCCTTCCTCTCTCCTCCAATCAACAAAGTCCTACCAGGCCTATGAGATGGGTCGACTACCCACATGGTCAAGACCCTAATGAAGCCTATTCCGCCTATGATTTGAATTCCGATTAAAAGTGGTCAAAAGGTGCCATCCAATTATCCAGTTGTCCCTGCAGATTCCCCCCTCATGAGTTAAAGCAAAAGTTGCCCGACGACAGCATGAGTCAAAAGGAAAAAGACAAAATTGAAAGTTGAATCAGTAAAAAGCAAAGCAAATTCCCTGAGTTAAAGCAGAAGTTACTTTCTCGTGCCCCTACAGTTGGAGAATCCAAAGCTACCCTAGTTGCTTTTTAATTACCATAGTTACGTAACCATAGTTGTTTCTCCTTTATTTAAGCAGGCTCCGGCCTCAGTTGAAATCAGAATGTAAAATTTAGTTTCTCAGTTTAAATTGTTCTTTCAGAAACAATGCTCTGAAGAACAGCAATAGGAACTTGAGAAATATGAGAATGTTGGCTTACAAAGATAGCTCTCGAGTTCCTATTGCTCACGCTTAGAGAATTTATATTTTTGTGCAAATAAGCTCAGTAACTTGGGAAGGCAAAATCTCAGACTTAGGGCCATGGGTATCCCACCAATGGAGGAACCAATAAGGGAACTCATTGTGGAATTTACTATCAAAATTAATAAACCAGGAATGGGAAAAATTGGTTGTTTGGTGCAGGAAAATATAATACCAAGACTCAATATAATCAGTATAATTATACTGCAACTTTGATGGAAGGGTTCGTAACTCATATGGATGTGATCCCCAACTTTTTTGACTCAGAATTTGGTGAATGTAGAGAGAGTGATAGAGGATTTTTTGAGGATCCTGCTTATCACGGATTGGCTTGATATCAACTGATTGGGTCTCATGAAGAATTTCTCTGTAAAATTTTAGAGACTTATAAGGACTTTGGGGTAAGAAGTGAAAACCATTAGGGAAATGTTCTTTGGCGATCATGGCTGGACTTATTATCTCAGGGATGTGGGGCTCAATTATAAAAAGGTTTGAACTACTCTTATGGACATATGGGGAAGACTTTGGATAAGAGATTGGAGTAGCAACTGGAGAAAGCTGAAAAGGATCATAACTAGAGACTAATGCAGATTGGTAATTGGGACGAAACTGGCCAATCCTAAGGGACAATATTTGTTTGCAACTGGGATTGGGGAATGACCTGGGTAAGGGACAACTGAAGAAGGCGACTCAAGCTTAGGAGAAAAGGGGCAAATAGATTCAGTTTTGACTAGTTTTTGACTCATGGATGCAGGGAGGATTCTGGGCAACTGGGATTGGCTTTGACTCTCTTTTTGCTTATCTTTTCGGCCGGCCATTGCTTATCCTGCTAGAATTCTTTACTAAGAAACTCAGGAACAAAATTCTCACTTCCTCTCAGATACTCAATTTCAAAATCAAATATAATTAAAATAGCTTGCGAACGTGCAAATATTTGTTTTGATGCAATGTTTTGAACATCTTTTTCTAGTACATGCTTAGCAGACTTACAATCAACTCGTACTAAAATTTTTTGATTTAATAAATCATCTTGAAATTTAGTAATGCATAATACAAAAGCTAATATTTCTTTTTTAATAGTACTGTAATTCGATTGTGACTGTGTCCAAGTACCCAAATGAAAATGGACAATTTGCTCAGAAGGAGTGGAGTTAACTCTTTGCTTAAGAATACCGCCATAACCAATCTCAGAGGCATCGGTTTCGACTATTTTAAAAGAATCAACTGTGGGAATGCCAAGACAAGGAAGTGTCTTAACATGACTCTTGATTTGCTTAACTACCTCAGTATGAACAGATGACCAAGGGGGAGGATTACTCCGTAACCTATCAAATAAAGGCTTACATTGTTTTCTCAAATTTTGATAGAAATCATATACATAATTAAGGGAACCTAAGAATCTTTGTAACTGATTTTTGTCAATTATTTTATCAGGAAACTTATCTGCAAATTGAATGACTCTATCAATTGGGTGAATTTGCGACTGACTGATATTAAAACCAAGAAATCTAATATTGGTTTGAAATAACTTAATTTTCTTAGCAGAGACAACTAAACCATTTAACTTAATTATTTGTAAAAACTTATGTAAGTGCTTCCAATGCTGTTCTAAAGACTCAGAAAAGATAAGAACATCATCAATATAAATAATGGAAAAATGACTATAAGAATTGAAAATCTCATTCATTATATTTTGAAACTCACTAGGTGCATTCTTAAGACCAAATGGCATGGCATTCCACTCATAATGACCAAAGGAGTAACAAATGCAGTCTTATATCTATCAGACTCATTAATTTGGATTTGCCAAAAACCACTTTTCATATCAAATTTAGAAAAAATAACTGCATTTCTTAATCGATTAATCAAATCTCTTTTATTAGGAATAGGGTACCTGATCCATTCTAATACAGTGTTAAGAGGCTTATAACTAATGACTAGTTTTGGAGATCCTCGTTCTAATTCAGCATTTTTCTGGACATAAAAAGCAGGGCATGACCAGGGTAACTTACTCTTACGAATTATACCTTTCTGTAATAACTCATGAATCTCAGTTTTGCAAAATTCCATCATTTCTTGATTCATTTGAATTGGTCGGGCTTTAGTAGGTATATTTTTCTCAGAAAAGTGCTTAATATAAGGTAGACTTACAACATGATTTTTTCTATGCCAAAAAGCGTTAGGTAATTCAGTACATATCTCAGATATTAATTTTTTCTCAAAATCTTGAATTTGTTTTTGTAAAGAAGGGTTACTTAACTGGGTTTCAGTTCGTTTAGACTTAACTTCTTCTTTGAGGTGATTGACTTGATTATTTTTATCTTTAATTAAGGTAATTGTCTTAGCGACTATGTTTTTCTGTAGGGCCTTTAAATTATGTAACTCCGGTTTAGTTAAAAACTCAAATTTAACTCTTTCTCCTAAATGACTTGAAACGACACCATCAAATTCAACTTGAAGAGGATATAAAAGACTTATAAAGGGTAAACCTAAAATAACCTCATCAGTTATGTTCTTAATTAAGACAAACGAAGTTTTAAAACAAATCTTATTTTGACAGACATGGGCTTTTGGGTCTCATAATTTAATTGGAGTGACTTTCCTGAAGCAGTACTTAGAGACTCTTTTGATTTCTTAGAATATTTAGTAGGAATTAATCCTTCCTTTATGCAATTAAGATCGGCTCCTGAATCAAATAAAGCAACTGTGTTAAATTCAAAGTGTTTGACAACTATAGTAACCTTTGAATACCATTTTCTAAAATTAACTTGTTTAACTAAATTAATAGTTTGCTCATTGTGGGAAGACCCGTGATCAGAGTTGGCTGGCCTGCCAGGTTGGCTGTTTGACTCAGAGGATTCTTTTTCTAATAAGGAGATTATGTTTTGTTTAATTTCATAATTCTCATATTGTAACTTTTGACTTAGTTGTTTTAACTCAATTATCTCTTGTTTGACTATTTTTACTTCAGAATGCAAGTCTTGTAGGGTAACTTCTTTCTTTTTATGAAACCTTTCTAAAGTAGCATTGAGACTTATTGTTGGATGACTCGGATGACTTGTGTTTTCTTCTTGACTAATAACTTTTCGAAGTTTTCTTAAATACTCATATTTTAACTCAGGATTTTCTACCTTACTAATCAGATCTATCAACAACTCTTCTTGTTCTTCTTGCTTAGTTAAAACAGAGATGGATTTTAAAGTGTTGCAACATTTATCTCAACATTCTAGCTGGACTCGAGGTGAGCTTAATTGAGAACCAGATGACTCATAATCTGACTCAGTATTACTAATCATGGTTTCGTTTTAACTGGACTCAGAATCACGTAATTCTAGGACTTTAATTAAATTGTCTCTTTCTACATCCGTGATTTTTAATTGTTTGATAGTATCTTTTACTTTACACTCATTAGCATAGTGAGCAAACTTTTGACATTTATAACATTTTACTTTTCTTTTGTCGGTACTTTTCTTAAAGCGACTATTTTTCTCATATTTCGGTGCTTTTGATCAATTTTTCTTTGGGAAAAACTTCTTTTTCTTATAGAATTCATTATTCTCATTATGTTGTCGGAATGGTTGTTTTTTACGGGTATAATGACGTTTTTTACGAATATGACTGGGATAATTAGACCTGTTTTTCCTAGAAGGGGAATAGCAGCTAAACCATAATGTTCACAAAAATTACCTAGCTCATATTTCCCAAATTTTCTCTCAGACTGTAATTGCTTATTAATTTTCATATAAATACACATTTTCATTCCTTCTTGATTAATTATACTAATTATATTACTATAAGTTAAATTACCATAATCTATATGTCCTAACTCATTACTCAAGACGATTCTTATTTTATGGGCAAATAAAGTAGGCAATCCATTTATA
>NC_024132.1:5649614-5665570 GCF_000346735.1 Prunus mume
TGAAGAAGAAGAGGAAAATGGGGGAAAATATCTTTGCCGCCCAATAAAAAACACAATCACCCTACTCCAGAGAAGAAACAGTTTTTCTATAAATACAAGAAGGAGTGAACAGGGTAGAGGACACTCAAAAAACCAAAAAATCAATCAAAAACAAAAACTCAAAATGACTTCAAAACACTGAAGCAGCCAAAGCTCATTGAGCCAAGACACAAACAAACAACTCAACCAGAAGCTCACTTGAATTCCAAGTGAAAACCAGCTTTAGATTAGAATTCCCGAGGTTCAGACTTAGAAAATAAGTCATTCAAATTTCACAGTGCAGTCTCTAGCCCACTGAAGTCCTCGAGAACAGCCACTTCTGCCCAAGAAGCCGCAGTTCTGCCCACTCAGAAGCTTCACAAAAGCTTAAAGTACATTGAAGCTCTGCCAGAATCAACCTTTGGTATCGATTTAAAGTTGAAACTTAGCAATCAGAGTTGTCAACATTCCAGTCCAGCCCGGACAGTTCCAGTCCAGCCCGGACATTTCCAGTCCAGCCCAGAACAGAGCCTCCCATCCAGGCAGAAATGGAGTTCCAATTGTATCTTCATCTCTCTAGCATGAGTATTTATTGTTATAGTTTTGTAAAAGGCAGTTCTGCCTAAAAACAGTTTAAATTCCATCAGTTCTGCCTAAAAACAGTTTAAATTCCATCAGTTCTGCCTAAAAACAGTTTAAATTCCATCAGTTCTGCCTGAAACAGTTTAAATTCCATCAACCATTTTGGCCAGAACAGCCTGTTTATACTGAGATAAATTGTTAAAGTCCTCACCCGTCTGAGGCAAGAAAAGAACTTACTTGGGAGATATTCCTCACCCAAATTCACAATCGTTTGTTTGCAGAAATCAGTAACTTGGGGCGCAAGTTATTTACTCCAAACTAAGTTTGCTAGAATTTTTATTGCTAGCAGTGGCACGCTCGCACACCAAAGAAAGCTGACTTGTCGACCAGTTTATGGTTCTCAAGGCAATGAGGAACTTTGCCCTTCCATCACAGGAGTGAACGCCAAACGGGCAAACAAATTGTTAAGTTGTTGTTTCTAAATTAGTGTTTAAGTTGTTGTTTTTAAATTAATGTTTAAGGTGTTATTTTTAAAATTAATATTTAAGTTGTTGATTTTAAATGAATTTTTAAGTTGTTTTGTTATAAATAGTAATTTAATTGAATTAACTGATAAATTCATATTATGTACTAAAACGTATTAAAATATTAAATTTAGCCTTTTATTATTGGAGACGGTTAAAATGTAGCCTCACACTATTTCTTATAAAATAACATTTTAGACGGCTAAATATACCCCTCCCCACCTGGAGATGGCCTAAGCATCATTACAACTTTGCCCATATGTTTTAACTAATCACACGAGAGCTGGTTGTCGGTGTAGTTCAATAACATAGGCCCGACCTTACAATATTCTGACTTTTTTTGGCAGTACACGTGGACAAATAACAAGAAAAGCCGCCGCGACCCGCGAACTTTATTTGAAGCTTGAGCATGACGTGATCGTACTTTGTCGTTTCAGAAGAGCTGAAAGCGTGTCAGAGAGATTGAGTACAGCTAAGCTACTGCTGTCTCCATACGTGTTCTTCTAGATGTTTCTTCATGATTATCATCCCACTTTGGGCTCAGTGACAACAAACGCACGCTTCCTCATTCTAAAATACAAATAAAATATGTAACAAAACAAATACAAATATTTCGGCATTTTTAAAAACTTTAAACAATTTTTTCACCTTAAAAAAAAAAAAAAAACTTTAAACAAAAAGGTATAATTGTGTTTTCAATGATTAATGTAAGGTAGGCCAATAAATTTGGGCCTCATCTTTGGCCAAATTCAAAACAAAATTCAATTTCTATGTATTAAAACTAAAACAGAAATACTGTTTGTCTCAAATACTAATTAGTAAAGATAATTATGTATAATACCTAATTTTTCTTATTTTTTTTATTCACATGGGGTCCATATCAGCGAAAAGACCAGTCATTCCAAGCCACGCATGTAGTTAATGGCTATGTTAACATTATGATTAACGGTAGGGATAATTTGTACGATTTTTAGGAATTTATGTATGAGTTTGTAAATGTCCAATAAATTGTGTATGAACTTGAAAAATATCTAATAATTTAGGGGCGTCTATGTAGTTAACCAAATAAATTATTTGTGTTGCCATCTCTATCTTTTACTACGAAAGAGTCTTTAACTGGATTTAAATTTTCAGTCCATGAATTCAAATAACAGTTATTGTCTACTCTGGTTCTTTAGGGGTTAAGTCTCTTGAATTTTTCCTCTAGTTCATGCTTACTTTATTTATTTTTCTTGTAAAAAAAAGTTAAAATTTCATAGAGACGAAACAACGACCTAACTAATATTTTAAAATGCGTTTTCATAGCGCCTAGTGGTGTAGCACAAGAAAACTTCTTGTTTGCAATGCGCATGTGGTTCGCTGCCTTCCTTTAAAATGTACGCTATGTGAGCGACACATACTATCATGTGCACTACTACGTTACATTATTGCACCTAAGTGTGCGCAAAGGGAGGATAGGAGGAAATCTAGGCAACCGGCGAAGGTTGAGGAAATCTCGATATTCGACATCGCAAACTCACGGACTTAGAAAGAGAATGAATCAATTAAGGAAGAAGGTTGGACATCCACGACACAAGTTGCAAACGGTAATGTTGTTGACGAGACAACACTGTGAAGAAGAAGACCTTGCGAAGAAGATGATATCATTGTGCCCTAAGACAATACGATGGGTTTTGGCGTTGGCCTCCTTTTAGTGAAAAGGAGAGTTTCTATGGGTCATGCTCTACTATATGAGCCATACCCAAAAGATTATATTTATATATAACTAGTAAAATCATTTAGGCCCTTTAATTCATTTCCAACAAATGTTAATATATTTTTTTATTACTTACTAATTTCTCCACACACGCTTTCACGCATGCGAGATACTTTTTTTTATAAAATTTTAAATTCATTTTAGAATTAAAAATAATAATGGATTGTTGTGTTCCATAAAAATATGATCTATTATCTGATTTTTCTTTTAATTTTATTTTATTTAATATGAAAAGGTGTGAATTTATCATATTATCCACATTTAATTTATATCAAAGGCATTTTCTGGTATTTTGAATGTTTCACCATTTTCTGTATTTTGCTTTATATATATAGAGATAAATAAAGAGTTACATTATGAATTTTTTATTTATAACTAAAATCACGGGTGGAGCTAGAATTTTATATTTAGGAGGGACAAAACGTCAAACACAAAGTTTAGATATATGCATAACAACAATGCATTCCTCCACGAAACCCCAAGCCAAGAGGAAACCGCCTTCTTCCCACCCCAACCCAAACCAGAACCGCCCCAAACCCACACCAATCCGCCCCACTTGACCACCCTAGTCACACACCCACCGCACCCCACACACAACACCCCACCCACAAACTCAAACCTATACACTGCTTCAACTTGTCTGAGTCCTAAATTCAGTTTTAGGGTGGTGGGTTTTGAATGTTTTTTTTTTCTTCCCTAAATTCAATTCTGTGAACATGCTTTGGAGAGGGAATTTGTTTTTTTTCACTTTGGGGGCTGTGCGGTGGGTACCGCCGTTCCAATCACCCAACTTTGGTGGTTCCAAATAATCGGAGAAATTACAAGCAATTACAGGCGGTTATCACTCATGGCCACATCCTCTTTCAGGGAGTAGTTTTTCTTTTTTGGTTTTCCTTTTTCCAAGTGTTTTATGCTTTCTGAATTTATTTTTCTTTCTGTTTTTGCTTGAGATTCTAGTTTGTTTTCTTCATTTTTGTTTGTGGTTTTAATTACTTCATATACTTGTTCTTGACTCTCCTATAGTGCATGTCATTTTATTTTCTGCTTGTTTGTTTTGCTTTTTTTTTTTTTTTTTTTTTTTTTTTTTTTTTTTTTTTTTTTTTTTTTTTTTTTTTTTTTTTTTTTTTTTTTTTTTTTTTTTTTTTTTTTTTTTTTTTTTTTTTTTTTTTTTTTTTTTTTTTGAGATTTAGTTTTGGCCACCCTTTTTTTTATTTTAATTCTTCTCTCTAATAGTTTTCATTTTGTTTAGCATTCTAACGAAATCTTCTTTTGTTTGTGGCGTTGGTTGCAAGGATCATTCATTTGTTCGTTAATCTTGAAGAACCATAACGGCCAGTGGCGGAGGCATTTGGGGACCAGTGCAGTCACTGTTCCCCCCTGAAATTTTATTTAAAAAAAAAATAGTACTAGTATTACTATTAGGAGTCTGCCTATATGGATATGGCCAAAGAAAGAAGATTTCAAAAAGAAGTTAAGTCATAGTGGCGTTTAAGTCAAAGTGGCGTGGTACAATAGATTTCAATGTGGGCCACTCAACTACCCTAAAATTATACACTACCCATTCCTAAAAGGATTAGAATTATTATTATTATATATTACCTTCTAGTGTAAATCAATAAACCTAAGCCTTTTTCCCTTTTCTTAGGTCAGAAACACAACCAAACCAGACCAGCCAGTTGCTTGTGAGTTTTTTTTCTTCTCAAATTCTAATTAAATTATCAAGTTTTATTTATTTATTTTTTATTTCTATTGATTTTAATGGGTCTTTCAATTTATGTATAGATTACCAAAGGGAAAAGGCTTTGGTTGGAGATATTTGGTAAATCGCTATTCAACTCCAAGCATGTATTTGTCTATCCCTTGTAATTTTTCTTGCATTAGTATATAATTGTTTATCCCTTTAATGCTTTGATTAATATATTGCTTTGAATTGCTCAATTTGCTTTGGTTTATAAGTTTGAGAAGATGTTCATAATTGTTTCGATTTAAATTTAGTTCATATATGTGTTACAGTTATGGAAAGATTTTTCAAAAGAAAATCAAAGTCTAAGTTAGTGGAGTCGTCACCTGCAAAGAGTCAAAAGAAAAATGAAAGTAGTCCAAACCAAACTACGGAAGTTAACTCGGAAAATCTGCCATCTGATCCCGGATTACGTAATCAAATATTGAGTTACCATCCAAATGTTCGAGACCAAGTTCGAAGAGCTTATCTCCAAAAAGGTCCTTGTCAACCTCGAGGGCATAATTTTCCTTACAAAAATTTTGGAGCAAAACAAAGACGATTTAATCCTGGTTGGTTTAGTGAATTTCCTACTTGGTTAGAGTATAGCATAGAAAAAGATGCTGCCTTTTGTCTATGTTGTGAATCTTTTGTTGGTGAATCTTTTGTTGGTGTTGGATTTTCGAATTGGAAGAAAAAAGATAGACTACAAATTCATGTTGGAGGACCGAATAGTGCCCACAATAAGGCTTGGAGAAGTTGTGAGGTCTTATTAAACCAAAAGCAGCATATTGAAACAATTCTCTCAAAACACTCAAACCAAGATCGAATTGATTATCGAACTCGTTTAGGTGCATCAGTTGGTGTCAGTAAGATACTTTTGCAACAAGGGCTTCCATTTCGTGGGCATGATGAATCTGAAAATTCAACCAATCAAGGGAATTTTCTTGCATTTTTACGATGGCTATGTCGTTTCAATGATGATATAAAAGCTGTCACGCCATAAAATGCTCCTGAAAATATGAAGTTGACATCACCTGATATTCAGAAGAACATTTCAAGTGCTATTTCAACTGAAATTATCAATGCAATCATAAGGGATATTGGTGATTCATTATTTGCCATTCTTGTTGATGAATCGTGCGACATGTCTTCAAAGGAGCAGATGGCAATTGTGCTACGTTATGTGGATAAAGGTAAGGTAATTGAACGTTTTGTAGGTATTGTGCATGTTACAGATACTAAATCTTCTTCACTCAAGTTAGCCGTTGATGATTTTTTTTCGAGACATGGATTAAGCATCTCTAGATTGCGAGGGCAGGGTTATGATGGCGCAAGTAATATGGGAGGTGAGTTTAGTGGTCTTAAAACACTCATTCTAAATGAGAATGACTCTGCTTTTTATGTTCATTGTTTTGCTCATCAACTTCAACTAGCTCTGGTAGCTGTGGCAAAGAAACATTCAGAAATTGCAGATTTATTTACTATGGTTTCTAATGTGGTGAATGTTGTGGGTGCATCAGCTAAGCGCTGTGATATGCTGAGAGAAAAGAATGCTGATGCAATTTTTGAAGCACTCAATAATAATGAGCTCTTAAGTGGACAAGGGCTGAATCAAGAAACTAATCTTAAGCGGTCTAGTGATACACGATGGAGCTCTCATTATAATTGTTTAATCAGTTTGGAAAACATGTTCCCATCTGTGATAGATGTGCTTAAGATTGTAAGAACAGATGGATCAGATTACGAATAAAAATTTGAAGCAAAGGTTCTATTGACCTTTATGCAATCATTTAGCTTCATTTTTGGTCTACACTTGATGAAAAGAATTTTGGGAATCACAAACAACTTGTCTCAGACATTACAAAAGAAAGATCAAGATATTGTGAATGCCATGGACTTGGTCAAAATATGTAAAGGAAGATTGCAAAGCATGAGAGATAATGGTTGGGATTCTTTACTTGATCAAGTTTCTTTCTGTGGGGGTCTTTTTGTTCCAGCAGCCTGACGAATGGGCTTAGGCTGCCGTAAGAAGAAAATGAATAGAAATTCCCCAAGTATCTGAGTTCAGAAACCAAGCTCCTGAAAGAGTTTTTGAAAGGTTTGATGAAACCTTAGAAAAATATCCTCAGGTTCTTTTCACCAATAGCAAAATAAACATAATAATGGCTTAGCATGAGGAGCTTGTGGCATGGGAGCAAAACCATTATGAGTTTAGCATGAACAGAGAGAGATAAGCGTGAGTTTCTTACAGTGAACAAAGGGTTAAAGTGGAACAGAGGAAGATTAGACAGATTTTTTTCCTAAGGGAAGAGGAAAACAAACGAATGAGAGAATTGGGAGGCTTGAGTAAAATTCCCAATTTGTTTGACAAAGCGTGGTCAAGCCTTGGATGGGTTATTTTGCTAGGTAGAAGAAGCATGGAGGAATAGGGCTCGAAATTGCTGGGTTTTGGAAGCAAGAGAGGAAGCTTGCTCTTTGGATGTGGATTGAGTGAATTTCCAATTGCTTGACAAAGCTTGGTCAAGCTCCAGATGAGTTAGGCTGTGGATGGTTTTTTGGGTAGATGAGGCTCTCTTTTATAGGCTTGAAGAACCCTAATTTCATCTAACTTTTCCTTTCCCTTTTTATCGTTTCTTCCTACTTGATCTAATTTGGTGAAATTCTCCTATCCAAGGAGCATGGGTAAGGAACCCTTTGTGGTTCCAATAGTTTGATGCAGTTGGACTTTCCCATAAGGGGGGAGGCGCCACCTGCTTTCTCTCATGGTTTTCAAAATGGAGCTTGCAGAGGAAAAACAGATGGGAGGAGTTCTTTGTCCAATGGGTATTCGTCTCTCACACATGGATTTCCATTGGTTCCTTCCATGGTTCCTTGTTTGACCATCTTGGAATCCTAGCAAGGATGGAGCACGATGCCAAATTTTTTATAAGGCTTTGGGCTGGGCTCAAGAAATGTTAGAGATATGGGCTTGAGTTTTAGGGCTCCCAAGTAGCCCAAAACTTCCATTTCTTGGTTCATCAATGGGCCTCATGAAAGCTTGTTACCATCCATACCACAACCCACTCAAGCAAGCCCCGGGCATTTGCTTGGCTTGGGCCCACTTAAGCTTGTATCGTGGTTGGGTGTGAAATAATAATTTCATGCTTGGCATGACATGTCAATCGGCGTGTTTTAATTTTATCGTCCTTGAATAGAGGCATGATGCTTGATGGGGTAATTAGCATGGGCTCTAGAGTTAGTGCTTATTTCAACTCTTAGCGTGAGAGATTGCATATTTATTTGGCATGGCATGTGGTCATGGCTTGTGCAAGCATGAATAAGGAATTTTGCATGCTCCGAACCGAGTCTTTTTTTTTAATAAGTCATTATGTTGGGCCAAGAATTTATTTGGGCCCAACCTTGGATTTTTGGGCCTCAACACTTTCTTTTGTGGCAAGTATCATATTGAAATTCCTAAAATGGATGATATTTTTTCTAGTGGAGGGAGACCAAAACGTAAAGCTCAACCGATCACAAACTTACATCGTTATCATGTTGATTTATTCGTTGATGTTATTGATATTCAGCTCCGAGAGTTAAATGATCGGTTCAATGAGAAGAATACTGAATTACTTCTTTGTATGGCATGCTTGAGTCCAAGTAATTCATTCTCTGCTTTTGATAAAGCAAAGTTGATGCAACTTGCCCAATTTTATCCTAGTGATTTTTCTAAGCATGACCTCAAATTACTTGAAGAACAACTTGAGAATTACATTTGGGACATGAGCTCTAACGATGAATTTACAGAATTGAAAGGGATTACTGATCTTGTGCAAAAGATGGTTAAGACAAAAAAAGATCAGATCTACCCTTTAGTGTACTTGCTTATGACACTGGCACTAATCCTACCTATTGCGACCGCAAGTGTAGAGCGAGTATTTTCTGCTATGAATATTGTGAAGAATCGGTTACGCAATCGAATGGGGGATGGATGAATGATTGCTTGGTTGCATATATTGGGAAAGACATTTTTAATAGTATAGATGACGAGGTTGTTATGCTACAATTTCAAAATATGAAAACTCGTCGAGGACAATTATGATTATAATGAATAGACAATATGATTTTTGATGTTTTGATGTCTTGTGAGTTCGAAGTTTTTATTGTTTATATTTTGTGAAAGGCCCTCAGACACATGAAATCCTGGCTTCGCCACTGATAACGGCCACCTTTTGTAGATAGTGTAGTAGTTACAAGCCATTTTTAAAAGTAGTTACGAATTGGTTGTGACATTGTAGTTGGTGCTCTTTCAATTTATCCCAATCACTGTAGTTGGTCTTACGACTCGTTCATTGTTTATTGGCCCAAGTTTTGCCTGTTGGTTGTTGTAGATGAGCAAGCTTCACAGTGGTACTTTTTTTTCCTGACTAGACTTTCCTCCATTTGGGGATTTTTTAAGGCAATGTTTTAACGAGGCCACTATTGCTCTATCATTGGGCTCCACTGATGTATTGTTTTGGGTAGTAGTCTTCTTTTTTCTTTTTCTTTATTTCCTTGTGATTAGTTCAGGAAGCGAATCTTTTTAAGGTTGCGCTCTTGTTCCTAGCTTTCACGTTGGTTTTCTTATGTTCTCATCCTCTCCACTATACTCTTATGGAGTTCTAATAAAACATCTTTCCCAACAACAACAAAATAGCTTTTTTTGGACTATATTGAGTAAACTATTACCTACAAATGTACTAAATTGAAATGAGTGGTTTTCTTTCATAAATGTAGTATGATTTTACTACTATATTCATGTTGGAATACAATTTTGATAAGAATAATGCTACTCTTACCACATTCTCATACCACCTTATGTGACAAATGAGGTGGACAGCCACATCAATTAAAATTAATTTAACGTTTTTATTATTATTTATAGACACTTTTTAGTTGATGTGGTTGTCCACTTCATTTACCACATAAGGTGATATGAGAATGTGGTATACAAATGTGGTAAGAGTAGCACAAAGGTATTGATTTGTGGTGAGGGGGCCATAGGCTTAAGTATAGCAATTTTTCTTTGTATTTGTTACCACACCCAATATATATAGGCTTATTTGTTGAAATGCCCCTTGTGGTTTCCAAATAGTCTCAATTTGTCCCATGATGTTTTAAATAACTCAATCTCCCTCGTGAACTTCCATTATGTGACCAAGGTTGCCCCATTCGGTTAGTTTTCAGATAAAAATCGTTAAATCAGCTGAAGTGGTATGTATTTTGGTAAATTTAACTATTAAAAATTAAAAATTCAAATAAAAAATTAAAAATTGCTTGAAATTATTTAAAATGTTTAAAAATATATAAAATAATAATAAATTAAGAATAACTTTTGAACAATACCCAACAGCTCCTAACACCCCCAAGTTTGACGGTACTGTCAAATCCCTCATCTTCTCTCTCTTCCCATCGACTCTCTCTCTCTCTCTCTCTCTCTCTCTCTCTCTCAGCGAGAGAGTTACGCCAGAGAAATATCTCCCCCAAACTATACCATGTTCTTCCACATAACCGACACCAACCCAAAGTCCACTATTTCCAAAATTAACAAAACTCCCCAATAAATAACTCAATAAAATTAATTTGGGGGCCCAAGGCCACCCCTGGCCTTAACACAGCTTTGCCCCTGACTACAATATTTATATTCTCAAAAAGCTTACGCGACATGATAGCTTACATAATTTGCAACAAGATATAAAATATTGTCCCCAATATAACCATTTGTAAAATCCAGCAAATGTGAGGTTTTATCACAAAAGGTAAATGTTATTAGTAGTGGAACCAATTATTATATGTTATATTTTATTTTATCAAGTTTCCAACCTATGACTTTACTCTTCAACCAAAACTCTATTTAAAAATGTTCCATTCTCTTGCCAAAAAGAATCTCTAATTGCCCTTTATATGCCATCTTAGGATTTTATTAAGGGTAACTATTTTCAAAATATATATTATATATTTTAATTAACTTATGCTTGTCGTAATTGTATTTTAGTTTTTAAAGATTTGTTGTATCCTATATCCTATATTGTATGATATCACGTATTGCGTATCTGTATCCGTACTTTATAGGAGCTAATTTTCACACAAGACACGAACATGCGAAAACTCACTATGTAGATCTAATTATAATACTAAAATACATTGTAAACTCAAGTGAGTGGTGAACTCTAATTATTCAAGTGTCGTTGGGGCTGTGCCGCGAAAAGGTACAATATAGATTCGAATTTTGCCATCATTTGAATGAAGCTTAGCTCAAGCTTTTATTGCATTATGCTAACATTTTGCTTAGTAGTTCAGTTTGAATATCTTTGATATGATCTCACTTTGAATACAAGTGATACTCTAAATTATAAGAGGGAGGGGTTTTCTCACACACACTACTAGTGTCATGGAACTCGAACATGAGACCATTGACCTACAAATCAATACCATTTTCTATTAGGTTGACCCTGTTGGCGATATGATCTCACTTTGAATTGAATAGAATTCGTTTAACATACTGATGATATACTACAGGCTACCTCGAATGAAACAAATCATTAGAGAGCTATCTACACAGGTTGCTTGAAGCTCAGGCATTCGAAGCTGCAAGCAAAGCATGGAATTGGATACCCAGCCCAACATCGTTTCACCTTTTCTTTTCTTTCCTTTTCTTTTTTATTTATTTATGTTGTGTTCACCTTCTTCTGCTTGCTGTTCTCTCCTTGCGCATTTTTTATAAATTTCATGCACAATTGTTTGAAATTCAACAACTCCCTACACTGTAATGTTGTAATGGGCTGCCATTGTCTCTGTAGCAAAACTGTTTCTTCCTGTAATTGAGGCAAGAATAATTAGTTCAACTTCTTCCCCTTCCAAACTCATACCAATTAAACATTAATTGTTTATGTTCTAACAATTAAAGTTGGATTCTTTAAGGGCATGCTTTTGGTCTTTACCTATGTATAAGTCAAAAGAAGACAGGGATATAGTCATATCTAAAGGTGGTGGAGATGGAGATGGAGATGGCGATGTTGCCTCAAGTTCAGGGAAGACCAAAATTCTTCATCCACCCATTGAAAGCCATTGGCATCTCCCTCCTCAAGACAAACACAGGCCTTCATCTTCAATGTCAAACTTAGGCCTCAAGACAATGATCAAGTTCCGCGACTCGTTCAAGAAGCTTGGAGGGAGTAGCAGCAGCATCAGCAGCAATAAGAGCTTGAAAACGGTTCTCGGAGGAGTTCGTGATCCAAAGGATGAAAACGTTGTAGAGCGTTTCAGAGAACTGCTTTTCCTTGAGGGCCAGCTTCCTCCACAGCACAATGATTATCATACCCTTTTAAGGTAAGTTGATGGGAACATTATTTGACATCAAGTGTTTCCAAATTTTCTATTTCATTGATAATGCTTTCTTTCTTTCTTTCTGAGGTTTCATTTTATAGGTTTCTTAGAATGAGGGACTTTGACTTTACAAAAGCAAAAGATGCCTTCTTGAGTTATCTTAAGTGGCGCGAGGATTATATGGTTGATGCAATTCCAAAGGTGAAATATTTCGAACTATATTTTCCAACAGATACAGAGGATAATGATATATTTCATATTGGTTTTACAGCATGACTTATTTCAGAAGCTTTAATTTTTGTGTGCTTATAGCACATAAATACAGGGATATCATGTTATGTAAACATTACAATGTATAGAAGCTTGAAGCACAAGTTAATCTAAAGGCTTGTTTTAAGATAAATTTGAACACAGCAGACATGAGCTTAGCCAAGTTGGCTAGACCGGATGTGCTCTCCACTATGCACCCGAGTTTGAATCCCCTTCCCTATAGTTTAAATTAATTTAAAGTAGAATATCGCTTGTATCAAAAAAGATAAACCGCCAAGTCTATATTAATTACTCTAAAAGCCTGTTTTAGTTCTAGCTTTCATGAGATTTAATATAAAGTTTCAACTAAAAAAAAAGGGAACAATTTTAACCCTTAAAATTTGACTGCAGGCCATCTATAGATTGTACCATTATCATTCTACGTCAACTAGTCTCACTACGGCAGGGCACATCACTACAAGATTTTCTTTCCCTGTTTTTGGCTAATCCAATAGTAGATGTTCTGATATTGCAGGAGTTTAAGTTTGAGGAGTATGAAGCAGTAAAGAAATGCTATCCTCATGGATATCATGGGGTAGACCGGTACGGTAGACCGTTGTACATCGAAAGAATCGGAATGGTAGACCTTAACAAGCTTCTGCAAGTAACTAACCTTGAAAGATTTGTCAAGTATCATGTGTCGGAACAAGAGAAAACATTGAATTGGAGATACCCTGCATGTTCACTTGCAGCCAAGAGGCATGTAGCATCTACAACAAGTATTTTAGATGTGCATGGAGTGGTGAGCATCTTTTTCTCATGTTTGATCTAGAGCAAACTTCCATACAAAGTTGTTCATCCCATAAATTATTTCATGAAGATTTGATTTTGCTGGCTAAGAAAAATAAAACAGCGTCAAATGTGTTATTTGAATTGCAACAGTGAGTTCTAACATACTTGAAATTTGTGTTTGATTAGGGATTGGCTAATTTCTCAAAGCCTGCTAGATATCTCTTCATGGAAATTCAGAAGATTGATAGCAATTACTACCCAGAGGTACGTGGGTTGTCATTGTCTCTGCAGGGATACTATGTGAACAACAAGATGGTTAGAATGGTTGATTGGTGAGTCAGGAGAGTAGTAATCTAGATTCCAAAACAAAAAATTAGCAAAATTAGTGATGAAGATGTCGATAATCTTACCATTAAGTCCATAGGATTAGATTAGATTGGAGATAAGTCACTATATTCAAGGTATGTTGAAGGATGAAACGAGACCCAACTTCCAAATTTTTGTCCAAATTGAAGTTGATGGACTAGTGATGAAGGAAATTTATCCCTTCAAAACCCCACAAGATAGTAGGATATTAACACCTTATAACTTATCGATTCTAATTCCCACAATATTAAAAATCATTCACCTCACTTTCATTTCTTATTTCAATACACATTGAATCTAGTCAGTTATCCAATTCAATCCAGTCCCAAACACCAAATCTGCTGTAAGCTATCATAGTCAACTTAATTATCGGGTATTAGAAGGTGGTATATTTTCATCGGATTAAAAGGAATGCCAAGTCCCTACCTACTGAAAATTGATGAATTACACTTCATTTTTTTGGAATGAAATGAATGACACTTAATTTTTAGAGATACTAACAGAAGTGTAGTGTATGTGCTCTTATTTATCTATCAATGACTTTAGAGCTGTTGATATTTTTCAGACTCTAAATCGGCTGTTTATTGTGAATGCTGGATCTGGGTTTAAAATGCTGTGGAAAGCAGTGAAGGCTTTCCTTGACACACGCACATTAGCAAAGATTCAGGTGAGGGTTCTTTTCTCTATGGCGGATTAAGGCCCGTTTGGTATTCAACTTGAATCCAATTTTTTAAACTCAAAAACAGAATTTGAGTACAAAACAAAGAAAACCTGTTTAGTAGCCCTATTTTTAAAAACTCAAACTCAAGAACAACAAAAAAACACCCCAATTATTAAAAACAAAAAATATCTGTTTTTTCAGTTTTTTTCTAACAACCCACATATTATCAAAATTTTAAGATTTGAAAATAGTTTTCGAGTTGCATACCAAACAAGTTTTTGAATATTAAAAATAGATTTAAGAACTCCTTGTTTTTAAGAAAAATCAAAGTTTTTGAGTTCCCTATTCGAATAGGATACCAAACACCCCCTTAATTTCTAGCCAGAAAGTTTTCTCCTTAATCCCAGTGGACTAATTTTTTTTGAGTCTTCGAGATTATTATTTCAGGTGCTGGGATACAATTACCAAAGTAACCTGCTTGATGTTGTTGATCAAAGGTAAGCATTTCAAGCCCAAGTTGGTACAAATTTGCACAGATATTTGTATAAATAAATTAGAAATGAGAGAAAAAGGGGTACAATTAAGAATAAATAAATTCAATTCTCTGCAGCAATTTGCCAACTTTTCTGGGTGGTGGCTGCACCTGTTCTGATTATGGAGGCTGCCTTTTAAGTGACAAAGGACCCTGGAACAATCCAGATATTACAGAAATGCTTCAAGTGATCAACTTTCTTCCTTCCCAAGTGTTTTACTTCAAACTTTGTTGCATTGCAGTTTAAACTTTTTAACCATGTGCAGTTAATACAGTAGAGGGTAAATAATACTTCATCTATATTTTCAGGCAATTTCTGCAGACAATAATGGGGTCAACAATTATGAAGAAAATGGTAATTTGGATTCAGATGAGGGGCTTTTACGAAATATAGTAAGCACACCAAATATAACCAATGCCTTCCTTGCATACTTCTGCTCTCTGCATAATTCAGATATATCTGTTTCTTGTTAGTTTTGTTTGATGTACTTATTTCAGTTGCAGCACCATTGTTGTTTTTGTTTTTAAAGAAATTTGTTTATGCGTTTCTTCGTCTCCGTTTCTCAAATTTATAATGCTCTTTCGGATTTACTGAGAAGAGAATTAAATAAAAAGATTTCATTCTGATATAATGCTGTTTTGTGTGGAATTGCACCAAAAGAAAATCAAGGCCTTGGAAGCAGAATTTAGAGAGGCCAACAAAGTGAGTTCTAAAAATACTTGTACCTCTCATTTCCTACAATTCAATCCACAAAGACATGTTAACTGTTGTTGTGTTGCAGAAAATTCAAGCATTAGAAGCTGCACTTGAGGAAGCCAAGATAGTGAGTCCTAAAACATAAAAAAATTCTTCATATTGGTACCAGCCTTAAACATCTTTACTGAGTCTTTCATTATTTTCTCCTCACAGGTCTTGAAAGAACTTGGCCAGCAGGTTGAAGAGCTGAGATCAACTCCTTGGGAAGGATAGCCCAGCTCATCAAATTATCAAATAAATGTGTATCTTTCTAGGGGAGCGCTATTCGTGCTCCTACGGTCTATATATAATTTAACCTCTCTCGTACTCCTGCGGATACATTCTTGTAGAAATGCAGAGAAGTTAATATAAAGGAGCACGAATAACACTCTCCCTTTTCACAAACTAAACAATATTTTCAAGGACCTTTATTCGCTCTTGTTTCTGTCAATAAACCAAGTGATTGTCATTAGAGACGGTACAATTTAAGTTGAGATTTTCTATTTAAACCCCGCACTTCTCTTTGTTCACCCCAATACTTAAATCATTAAGCTGTAAGTTTTATTATTGTGTAAAAAGACAAAAAAGGTCATCGAACTTAATAACTAACCCTAGTACACACACCCCACACACTCCACCACTCTTCATATTAAGTTTTAGAAACCTCATTCCA